>OY735213.1:61303996-61581496 GCA_963457665.1 Thysanoteuthis rhombus | reverse complement strand
AACAGCTTCCTTTTTTAAGCATTAAAATCTGAACAGTGATTATCATTATCCAGGAAGTTGGAAGTTAAGAACTCTAAGAAACCATCAGGTAGCACAATGTAAGGGATTAAATTTAAGAATAAATTTAACCTGATGCTTAGCTTCATGTTAAAGACATAGACGAGAATATTAGAAACCGTCAATTAAAACTGTCAGCATAGTCAAAAGAGGTTTCTTTAGTTTTCAAGTTATTCTGATTCGGTTGGCTATTTATCCATGCATATGTTACACATATCAGCTTCACCAATGGAGGTAGAGGGCTGAAAATTCAAACATCTACTCAGTGTGAGGAAAAAAGAAAACTATGAGAAAAAAGGAGAAGATGAAAACTTTTGAGGGAGAGATAGATAGATAGATAGATAAAGAGAGAGAGAGAGAGACAGAGAGAGAGAGACAGACAGACAGACAGACAGACAGACAGACAAACAGAGAGAGAGAGGGGGTATTAAAATTGATAAAATAAGCGAATAAGCGAAGGATGGTGGGGAGAAAAAGTGAGAGAGAAAGCAAGCTGAAACAAAAAAAATTAAAAAGGATACGATATAATACAAGGGAAAAACCATAAAACAAGAGAGAGAAAGAGAGAAAGAGAGAGAGAGACAGACAGACGGACAAAGACAAACAGACAGAAAACGATAGTGAAGGAGAAAAGAAGGAGGAAAATACGCACACATAAGCAAGCACACACACACACACACACACACACATATATATATATATATATATATATATATATATATATATATATATATATATATATATATAGTGTCTTGTGATGAAGATGTTTGATTATTGGAGATCCTGAAATGGATGTGAATGTCTGTGCTAAGTACACATCGGGCAATGGACAGTGTTGATAATGGGGATATAAAGCAAATAGAATTGAGCCATATCATTTCTAAAATGTCTACCATACGATAATTGAAACTGTACCTGGATGCCTGGCATATCGTGCCTGAGATATCAATAAACTATGAGGAATGATATTGACTACGAGGACATCAAAACTTGTGATAATGAGACATTGTTCAATACCTGGTGATATTTCTCGAGCTGTGAATTACAGTAAATATGGACAATTTATTCGTTGCCGTTCTTGTTTTACTGCGCCTGTTTGAGGGTTGTTCTTCATCTTGAAACTCCCAGCCGTCCACCATTCCACTTCATTGCTGTATGTTTGCTGCTCTCAGCACGATGCATTGCAATGTGAACACCATATGTTCACCTTCCCAAGAGCCAACGTCTCATCGAGTTCCAACTCAAACACTTGAGGCCTGAGTGCCGGATATTAAACAGAATAATCCGTAGGAGTGGCCCATGAAGGAAACTTGCGAGGAAATAATATTTGCTTATAAATATACAAGGGTGCTTATAAAAGAAAGAAGAGCTTGTCTACTGAAGCGAGTGCCCAGATAGGCTTTTGTTCATAATATAAGAGTTAAGTGTAACTTGAATTGATATTAGAAAAATCATTGTTGAAATAACTTTAAATCGTTTTCAAACGGAAGGAATTAATTGTATATCACGATTTCTTAATTGTATTGACATGCAATGTATTATGATGAATATATCGAGCACTTGAAGCAAGTTATATTTTAATTACCATTTTAGTTGAACAAGGACATTTCCATTTAAAAAGGTGCCTCCAGTTTCATGAAAATCAGGATGTTTGAAATTGAAATAATGAAACCCTGTTCTTTATTTAGGCTATATGCTTCATATTATTGATACCAAGAATCAAAACAGAATTTTCTAAAAATTCTGTTACGTCAGCTAGCTATAATTTAATTCAATCACGTCCTATAGAAAAAATTGGCAAAAAAATGATTCTCTCTCTCTCTCTCTCTTTATCTCTGTCTCTGTCTCTGTCTATCTCTCTGTCTCTGTGTCTGTCTGTCTGTCTGTCTGTCTCTCTCTCTCTATATATATATATATATACTCACCAAACATTTTGTATCTATGAACTTGCGCTTGTAAATGCTGGTCATGTATTATGTATTCGGGAAAAAATTAAATCCATCTCAAGATTATATTTTTTTTATAAATCAAGTACCCTATCATATCGAGAACCATAAATCTAATATCTTCAAATTTGATACCGGAATGTCCAGTACACGGACCAACATATCTAGCAGATATCAAACTTCGTACAATGGCCAGTTGTCAAGTTATTTCGGTGTATACACACGGACATTTCTCAAATCATAGTGAGATTATTTGGATTATATAAGCAACCAGTGTTGCCCACTCAAAAATATTTCCATGGTTCTTTGACTTCCAACGTTTTTTGACGTTTAATCTTTTTCTATCTAAAAACTAGCCCCAAACATTAAAAATGGCCCGAAACATTCGAAAGAAAAAAAAACCGCTAAAAAAGGTCAAAAGGCCTGAGTATACAAGAGTTAATTTAGCCCTTTTTCACGCTGCCAAAACAAGTAACACGCAGAATTTAGCGCAAAAAGTGCCAAATTGGTGACATTGTAAACAGTACAAACTGATGAAGCAATCTTTCACGAAATGTAGCAAAGCACATGAAATACTAATGCTACGCATCAACTCAAAGTAACTGGGATTAAGTACTAAGAAAATAGTAATCAGAATTGGAGATTCCAACTTGTGCTTTCGGTAGATGATACAGGTGTTGCCTAATATTAAACGAGTGATTTTATCGGACCTGGGTTCAAATCTCGTCTAATAGAACAGGATGTACAAATACAACAAACCAATATATTAAGTGGTATAGAGTAAAAACGAATGAAATAGTTATGAAAATTAAAGATCCGTACGTTTAGTTGCCAAGATGATACGATGGTCAGCGAACCCAAGTTTTTAAACAAATTGTATAATGCATAACATTTCTTAACGGTCCTTCCATTATTTTATTTAACAATAATTTTTGAACCTATCATCATCACCATCATCACTGGTATCTTAACGTCCGTCTTTGGACCTTGAACTTCCACAGGATTCGCCACACTTCTCGATCGTTGGCGTCGCAAAGCCAGTACTTTCTGAATCTGTCTAGCTGGTCTCTCCATCTGATACTCTACCGGTTGCGCATATGGTCTCTTAGGATCCATGTCATGAGTCGTGATGTCCATCCGTTTTCTGCCATTCTTGTGACATGGCCAGCCCATTGTCATTTGTGTTTATTCTATGATTTCTCTGACTCCTGTCTTCTCCCTGATGTATTATGGTCTCTCCACGTGAGGTTTAGCATAATTCTTTGATGTGCACGTTGCATGGTCTCTCAATTTGCAGATTTGTCTCTTAGTTAGGTTCCATGTTTCACCAAGTCGTCTTGATTTAATTAGTGTCAATGTGTTGTGATGGGGAGACCCCCCCCAAAAAAAACAAACAAACAAACTAACCACTCCAAAACATCAACAAAGCTTCTCTCGGCATTTTCTTGATGAGCAGATTGGAATATCAAGTCTAACACAGTTTCACCACTGGAAACGTGTAATTTTCAAGTTAGCGTTCATGAGGCCGTCTAACATGACCATCAAATCCTTAGAATGTCCATTACTCCTTCATTATTCATTTTAGACAAATGACTTTGGTATCTGACCCCATGTTTTGGGTAATGAGCTTGGCTGCTGGAGGATCAAACTTCACACCAATTCCTCTTCCGATTGTATTGTTTTTATAATAAATCCAAAATCATATCATAAAGTTTAGTAGAAATATAAGACTTGTCAGTTTTGCTCAGTCGGTAAGAGAGCCAACTACTAATCACTTTGTTGTGATATCAAATCACGGCAGAGAAATGTTTCATCCATTGGTTTGGTTTAACAAAATGAGACAAACAGTGAAGAGTTTACTTTTTTATTACTAAACGAAGATTGTTCTTGTTCTTGTTATTGTAACGGGGGAAACTGAGTTAATTCAAGCTCCGACTTGGACTGGGATTAGACAATTTCACATTCATGAGATAAAATGCAGGGACATCTGACAAATACAAATCCTTACTAAAGGAATACCTTAGATAGAGTAGTTTTGTTTGGTGTTGGTGTTGGTGTAGTATAGTTAAAGTAATGTTATACTTCTTAGTGTAACTAAGTATAAGCTGAAAAAAACCCCACATCAAATCGTTATAAAACTTTCAAAAGTGCGGTTTTGAACAATACAGTAGAAAATAAATAGTACTTTATTTGGAAATCGGTAGCCCAGGGTAAAATAGAGAGGACAGTAGGACAAGGTTAATTCTGCTGAAAATCAAGGCCTTCATTACATTGTGACAATAAAAGAAAATACAACATAGATACTGAAGAAATCAAAAGAGAGTACAGTATATCAGGAAGAAACAGGAGTCTGAGACATCATAGAATCTATTAAAAAACTTAAATCGCAGTGGGCAGGTTATGTTGCAAGAATGGCAGAAAACCGATGGACATCACGACTCACAATTTGGATCCCCAGATATCACATGCGAAGCCAAGGTCGACAGAATATAAGATGGAGAGACGAACAAGATAAATTTAGAAAATACTTGCTCCATGACGCCCATGATAGGGAAATGTGGCAGATCCTGGGGAAGGTCTATGTTCAACGACGGACGTTAAAAGACTGATGGTGATGATGATGATGATGATGATGATGATGATGAAACAAAGGACGAAGAATCACATAAACTATGATTGAAATAGGGGCGCGACCCATTAAAAGTGATATTGATAGAAGGATTGTGTCAATCGAAGGAGAAACGTTAAGTAGCCGTATTTTTCCGAGAAGAGTAAAATTGCAAACGTCGTTTTGCGAACACCGTTTTGCAAAACACGTGCGCTGGACCATCGTGTTCAAACAACTCCCAGCGTTTATTAACTGTGATAGGACAATTGATATACTGTAGAGGCAATCACTGAACTTCAAACAGGAAACGTTAGGTGGCAGGCAATTGTGCATGTCATTCATCAAAGATTAGAACAACCAATTTTGTCCTTGCCTATGATTGACTTGCACACTGGGGAAAATACATGCATTCTATATACACTAGATTTTGCTCGTGATATTGCTATCAAGCATTATGCTCTGCACAATATTACGTTCAACCAGTCCTTGTTTGGAGAGCTGCACAGATTATCATTGTTGTACCACAAAGGAGCCTCTTGAAATGCATTGTCTCGATGCTTCGATATTTTTACACATTCACGAACCTACTTGTTACCACTGGCACACTGATGGATGGCAAAGGTATTTGGAATCATAAGGAAATCGTCAACGATGAAAATGTTATCCAGCCCAAAATGAGTGGAAATAAGCGCAAAGAACTTTTCGATGACATCTGATGATGGGCAGATATCCCAGTCACTTGGTTTTGCCTGACCTGCTGAATCCGAACCCACAGTTTGAGGCATTAGTGAACTAGACAGCAGAAACGTACGCATCATTGTCGAAGAAACAACTTTGGAAAGTTCTGTAGCATCGGATACACTGATCCAAATTGAAGAGAAGATCAATTCAAAGAAGGTAGTGGATGAATTATCAGAGACTGTTAAAAACTTCCCAAGTGATGATCAAAGCGGATTGCATAGGATCTTTGATTCTGCAGTTGTGCGTAGTGTAAGACTGCCAACCAATATTTGCCGCTGCTTTCTACATCAATGAAATATGGCAGTTCAAGACCAAACAGTCCGCAACAACAAGTTCTGGGTAGGCCTTAGCCCACACCTTGTCTTCGAGCAGATATTTATGTGGTCATTGAAGAGTGGTAGATGTTTGATTCATGGCAGTGGAATGAACGCGTTGTGGATTACATCTGCACCCATCACATCTAAGAACAACTATTCAATTCAACGTCAAGAATCAATAGAAGCAAGGATGGAATGAGATCACTTCTATCTGGAAAAGATCAAGGGAAAACTTTCCATTTGAGCACTGTTCCCTCCAGATCCATTTGTGGAGAACATCATTACTGATGTGGTTACCAAAGAGGAATTGAATGTGCATGAGTTCAAGATAGTTGGGAGCGAAATCATTAAAAAAAAAACGGTTGAAGATCCAGGCCTGGGATTCTCATTCTAGCGGAAAGACCAGGGAAAACGCTTGCGAACGAACCCATCATAAAAAATTGCCAAAACATGCTGAGCGATTCTAAAAAAAAAAATGACCTTCCACAGGAAGGGATTATGTACCATGAGCTCAGCCCATTACCATAAGCTCCGTTTAAAGACGAAGAAATATTCAATTTCCGACAAACCTCAACTCGCACGTGCAGTTAATGAATTTTCAATCAAGGATACAAGACCGTCATGGAATCATCAATTGATCATTATGGCTCCCTGGTCCATCACTTGCCATAGAAAAGGGATAACAGTTATAGTGCCATTGCATGGTCTTACACATATACCATTATGGTAAAACGACCCTAGTTTTCGATTATTATAGTGAAGGTCCTTATATCAAATACGCTGGCAAGATACCAATCTCGTTGTCGGCTTCAATGCAAAAACTGGGTGAATGGGAACAAAAGATGGTTTCCATACCTTGTAACAAACAAGGACGTATTGATCTTGTGATAGAGGGAAATACATGAGAAAGATTGTATTGTAATCAATGTATCTAGAAATACAGACGTGAACATAGTCGAGGCTGCAATCAAGACCTCAGGGGAGAATAAAAACTCACTTGTTCTTCATTGCAACTGTGTTGAGTTGAACTATGTTGAAATGACTCCTCGGTTCCGTGTATCAGAGTGATAAAACAAGTCCTGAGTAGTGATTTGTGTTCTTAGTTGCTGTTTGTTCGTGCTTTCACCAGGTATGATACAATTTGGCGCATTTATAGTTTTGGCAAAAGGTCAGCGTTCTTGGAACTTGCGAGTGGTAACTCGACCATCCCGACCTTTGTTAAAGCGTTTCTGTTCCCAGATCAATCAAATGATGTAATAGACGTCATCGGGAGCAAGGTGATGGCAGCCCCTTTGTGCTACAACGTTTTGAGCAAGCAAATCATTTCCACCCAGTCATTTGTTACACCTGAAATTTTCCCTCCTATGGAGTCCTTGACTGGATATCATTGCCTTGAAGCAGTGGTTCCCAAGCTTTTCTGAATCACGACACCTTTAGTATTTAAAGATTTATTCATGGTGCCCCCAGTAATGAATTACGCAATAATTACGTTGGCGTTCATGTGGTTGGGTTAGTTAGTAAAAAGTATTGAATCGTGGAAACAGGTTTGGTTAGTTATTCAAGAGAAACGCTTACGTGATCGATGTCTTTTGGCAGCATGCCATGTTAGGGGTGGTTATCAATTGAAAACTGGAAAGAATGATCAATGAATAAGTTACTTCTGTAACCCTTTTGCTAGGCCATGATCACTGAAAAGCAAGCAAGGAAACAATCAAGGGATCAGTTTAGCATGGACTTACATTTTTAATTGATCCAAGGGAGGTGTGAGGAGACTGCTGATCAACACATCGTTTCTCAAGTCTTGGAATCGAACTGGTCACAGCAACCATCATTCCTTATCTAACATCAATTTTTGCATCATAGCTATCAACGGGAACCCAACTTCACAGAGATAAGTGGTGGCAAATAGTATTACGATTCACTGACTTCCAGCACTTATGACAAGATATTCATCTTTTACTGATATCAAAAACTTTCAATTCCTTGTTGACAAATTTGTTTCCAGTGTATTGTTGCAAGATTCCTTAATATTTTCTTCCTCTGCAGATGGACAGTCCGATGGACAGTCCGATGGACAATCCGATGGACAGAGAATTCCAAATTGGACTTGAATTCATATAAAATCTCTATATTATCTTCTTGAAAATGTTTTTGAAACCAGTTGTTATAGGTGTTCTTTAAAAGCAAATTGCATATCGCGTGAGATACCGATTCCATTGGAGGTTACAGACTGCAGCAACAATGGGGGAAACTCTTTGTCCATGTTGCCATTCATTCCTCTTATCCATTCCGATAATTTCCTTATGAAGGCTGAAACATTCTCTTGCAATTGCAAAATGCATGGAGGGATTCAACACCGCGGGTGTGTGGGAACTGCTTCTGTAAAGGGGTGGCAAAAGGCTTGATTTGCCCGAATTTTTCCATAGTTTTGTCTGAATAACACTGATTCATCCGAAATTTAATACATGTTGCTTGGATATACCTCCTTCCCCCTATGTTCAACATATTCAAGTTTCCAACGATTTCACTGAAGTATTCTGATTTGGTTAAAAATCTGTATCGACGAGGACTCGTTTCCTGCGTTTTCAGAAGTTCCCGTCATAATACGAACGTATGAGACAATAAATTGTCACAAGATAGCCATTGCAGGCTGCAGTGGTACCATAAAAGCGTGTGGCTTGTTGTCATATGTATGCAGAGATTTTTGAAAACGTTTCGTCGATTAACACTTTACCGACACAGTGATTACGTTTTTTGTGATTTCTATGACTGCTGGATTATTTCTTATCATTTGCAAAGTTTCATTTTATGATGTTTTATTTATCACACGGTTCATGTTGTTTAAGATGTAAAATAGAATTATTTTTGAGAAGTTTCATCGCTGTTTTCTAACCTTTGAATGATCGATGGATGAAAAAACAACTTCCATCTCGGCTAAAGAAAATTAAAGTAAAATCAAATGAATAAAATTCATTTCAATTCAACTCAAGTTTATTTATTCATTTGCAATATGAAATATTCATATTTGAGACAATAAACATGTAGATTCATAAGTAAAAAAAAAAGGTTTTCTGACGACAAGTTAGTCGGCGAAATTTAATTTCAGCAGAAAAGTTTTCCATGAAAATGACTGTGTGTGAAACGTTCTTCAACGAAACGTCTGAAAGCCAGGGATTTCAATCCTATGATGCAAAAGCTTATCTTTTAATTATACAGTATGTCCACACTGCATCCCGAGTTGTTGCTTCGAATAAGCGCCTGCAAAGCCCCGTCAGATATAGACATTGAACAACGACTATCTGTATAGACACTAAACGTCTTTATTCACTATATGTATTATTCAAAATGATTAATGTGTCAAGCAGTTGCGTGCCCATGGCTGGTGACGCTCGGAGCAATAACTTATTGCGTCACCCCCTCTACCAGGACTCGATCCTTTGCAAAGATATCTTGAATTTCGATATTTTTGTATCAATACTATTCATTATTCAACATGATTCTCCCATATTATTGGATTTACTAACAATTCTATTCATCATTAGTTATCAATTTATCAGTCCTAACTTAGTAGAATAATATTAAGAAAATTAGTTTTAACTTTTAGTTATACTATGTGGTGAAGAAATATGACAACGGCGTAGGGGAGGGTATTGTGCATGGATCCGCCCCAAATTTGACCACTTTTTCTGTGGCCTATTTTCCACCCTTCCAATAGATTTCATAGAAATCCATTGAGAACTATCGGAGATATCGTGTGAACATACATTGAATTTTAGCGATACGTGGTGTGGACATATAATTGAAATAAAATTTCATTGAAATCCTTGAGTAACTTTTGGAGATATCGCGAGGGCGATCGTGAGCATATTCGTAAATGTATGAAAAAACAAAAGAATATCTCTCAATCGAAGAGAAATTCCCGGATCCGCCCCCAAATCTAAGCATTTCTTTTTATCTCCTCTGGCCACACTTTCACAAAATGTTATTGAAAATTCTTCGGGTACTTCCGGAGATATGGTGTGGGCGGATAGTGTTTCATTCATAAAAATCTACCAAGCAATTATATGGAAAATCTTTAGGCAGTCGTCTTGGTGTCAACTGCTACTAAGTCCGCCATTAGCGTTAAGGATCTTAAACAAACCTTGAGTCTTTGCACCTGCAGTGATATTTTTTTTAACAAAAAGGAATGCCTTTTCCAATGTTATTAACAAACAGGAGTCGTACACAGATAACCACATTAGCCTTCTGATTAGTGTTTGAAACTGCATCCGGTCGCTACACGAGATCGTTCCCTTTTATTCTTTCAAAAATTTGAGGTCCTCTATCCTCTGCTGGATTCTGCCACAAACACTAGGTCTGGTTAGTTATTCGATGGAAACTATCATGTCATCAACATCTTTTGGCAACAGATCATGGTTGGGGGGATCAATCAAAAAATTGAAAAAAGGTGATTAAAGAGTGAAATTCTTCTCTAGTTTATCGCTGGGCTGACGTCCTTTAAAAAAGTCTGAATTTTCGAAACACAACTGTTGATACTATCAGACACAGACTAATGGACCTATATCACATTGTAAATTGAACCCTCACTAAAAACCTGTTTCCGGCGAGAAAAACTTTCATCTCAAGATATAATAGAGAGCAAATATTGAAATTTTCAGCCCTCTAACTTTATTGATATTGCGTGTACGTATGATCTATGCATAGTCAACCAAACTGACTTCAAAACTGAATAAACCCATATCGACAGGTTTGTTTGACGGTATGTAATGGAAGCATCTTTGAAAGTGCGTTTACTAAATGTAGATTTAACTATCCTAGTGTTCACCGTATCTTCAGTAGCCGTCAGAATCATATCTTCGGCTATGGTATGAAGTTTGTTTTACATTTTGCGACTCTGTCATGTAAGATGCTAATAGAATGCTTGGTATTGATATGCTTGAAATACCTTTCCAGCAAAATTATTTGTGATATGTCAATTAAATGTTGCTTCCTAGCAGTGTGAACGTTCATCAGCGCATTGAATTACGATTGACAGGAATCTAAATTTCCCTTATATCCCGCTGTGCCCATGGGAGTTGACCAAGACGCCCCAGGGCGATGCAGTGAACAATGTTAACCACTCTGATACGGTTTAAGACCGGAAGTAGAACAATGGCGGAAGTTGAATTATAGATATAAATAGAACTCTCCACAGAGACAGGACCGAGTGTGAACGATTAGCATGAGAAGTTCAGTGAAGCCTATGGATATTAAGGATGGTAGCTGAGCGTAGTTATGACCTACGGATCTCTGGATTGTGTATTATTGGATCATGATGTGGATTGGAATGGATAATGACGTGAATCTAGTGGATTCGGAATGGGAACGATTGAATGGAGACGATTGGTTCGTGTCAGTTGTGACCCAGATAACTGCTACCCTAGAAAGTTTGTCAGCAGATGTTGCATTGTTATTGCGGAACACCTCGCCAAATGCCAAGATGTAGATGCAGAGGATACGGACTACCATATATGTCCACTTGTGGACCATGTCAAGATGAAAACTAAGACTTGACAGAATCAAACTCTCCGGAATTACGAGTGTCACGATAACAACTGGTAATTTTAGTGCAGATCAATTTTTTTTTTTTTCAAATGAATTTTCTGCGATTTGCAATCACTTTGTAACTGTGATTATTCCAGTATGATTGAAGTATAGTTATTCGATTCGTAGATCCATAAAACATGGGATTAGGTGCCGGAATAACTTGTCTAAGATAAATAATGAAGTAGTAAAGGTCATTTTGAAGATTTGGCAGCCGTCTTGGACGCCATCTTGAAAATGATTCCTTTCCTGTATCCAGCATAAGGGCACTAACTAGCTGATAGCGATGGATATTAAATGCATTAATTGATTTTCATGGAATGCTCTGAGAAACTGATCTTCAGCTAATTTCAAACTATTGCTCAAAGGTAATAATTGATAACAGTTCTCTGATCGAAAACTCTCAGAAAGTGTCTGGCTTCAATTTACTTAGCTTCTGACCTTTGATTTGACTTTAATGCTCTTGAGACAGAAAATCTGTAAATCTAAAAGTTTGAAGGTAAATTCTAATTGATACCTGAAGGGTCCAATACAAGCGGAAAGTGATTAAGCAGGTCTGGTTAGTCGTGGTTGATAGAAACCGTCAGGTAACCAACATCTTTCGGCAGCGTGCCATACTGGGGATGATCAATTAACAAATTGGGAAGAAGGGTTGATCGACAAATAAATTACTTCTCTTTACTTATGTCAGACAGTGATCACTAAAAAAGTCTGGATTTCAAAAAAACTAAGGGAACTTTGAAAACAGAAGAAACCTACGTTGACAGTTTTAGTGGCAGTTTAGGTTGACATTTTCTAATAGTCCATGGTTGATTACAGCCAGAATGAAAGTAGCCTGGTCCCCAAAGACTAAGTATTTTTTGAAGAAATTTTCCATTTATGACATGATTTTCCTAATGGGAATTTGACCCTCCAAATTCAGACTGGTTGTTCAGACAGGAAAAATTTTAAAAAAGCTTTCAAAATAGGTCATTTGATTCAAAGATTTTTTTCAACATTTGAACTCCTTCTTTTTTATGATGTTTGCACAACGTTTTGCCAATTTATTTTTTGGGGCTTCTTTGGGTGTAATATATAATATCCACGAGGGAAGAGAACCTTTTTTCTGATCTTTTTTTCTGATAGAGTAAAGTAACAAGAACAATAAGTTCAATGATGTGTCTACCGTCGTTGGTAGTAGTAACCGGAAGAGGAGGAACTAGATTTAATTGCCTTTCTTTGAGTCAATTGATTCTCATACTTGCAATTTTGAAATATCATCAGTAAGAATCGTAAGTGGCCATCTCTGGCATTTTTTGGTCTTTTCTGTCTTTTCTAATACAAGTATGCCAAACTTGTACATTCTATAAAGTTGTTTTTTTTAATGGTTTCACACCTTAAATGGCATGACAACTCTTCCTTCCTCCCTATTTTTGTTGTTTAACCTAACTTTGATGGACTGTCAGATGAACCAACCGACTGACCAAAAAGCGTCTTATTGAGATGGGTAGACATATCTTAAGAATAGTCAAACAGAAAATTTGAATGTTAACAGAAACGCTTGTGAAATTAAGTTTTAATGAATGCATTAGATCTCACTCCATCATTCTCAACAGGGAAATATTCTTAGTTCTTTTCTCTTTCAAACAAAGAATTCCATCTTGTGTCCCTGTTGATCAGAGAAGAACAATAATGGTCACTAATATGCCAACTTGAGCAATCCTTTTATTGGAGGATTTTCAAGTGCCTGAAAAACTCTTTGAGTGTTAATGACCCTTTTCAAAACTAAAGAAAGTAATTTGGTCTTTTTTGGACTACATTTAACATTTTTTGATTTAATTCATTGCTAAGGTTCAAAACAGTTTTCTAAATCATCATTAATATTTGATAAGCACTTTCATATTGATATCATGCATATAAAATGATGTAAAAGCTTTATTGCCCATTTGAAAGAGAATTTGCAATTAGAAATTCTGAGGTTCAGTTTCAAGTACTGAAGTTAAAAGACTCATAAAGTAAAAGAAAGAAAACTGATTTCAGGACAAGATAAAAAAAATTCCTCCTTTCAATTAATAGTTAATCGTGCAGCTGCGTTTAGTGCTCTGCCCTTAATACAAGTAAGTTGAGTTTTTACACAAATCGATGACTTTCATGTTGCAATAACTTTTGTAAAACTCAACCAATTTCAATAAAATTTATGCCATCTTGTGAACACCTATATTGTGAGTAGATTTGTCCAGATAAATGCTGGAAACAAACTTTCTGGGAATACTTACTTCAGATCTGAAATAATGCACACCTAAACTGTCAAAGTGGATTATACCAAATTTTCTATTCACACTTATTTTGACCCTGAAAATTTTTCTTTATCTAAAAAAAAACAAGGATTTTCTTATTTGTAAACATATAACAAAAATGTTAGAGTTGGGAAAAAGATTTTGAAAATTCGGAACAAATAATTTGATTTCAAAATTCAAGGTCCCCGGGGTATGAGTGTAATTCTTCAAAACTTCTGGAAAAATGGATTGTATTATCAATCATAACACCAATGAACATGGAGCATCAGGAACTCTAGACCAGGGGCAGGGAACCTGCAGCCCTAATGCCAAATGCGGCCCCCTCGACCATCACATGTGGCCTCCTATGGTCTAGTCAAATAAATTTCTTTTATAAGAATCAATAATTCACATCTGCAATTATCAATGAAAATTAGTCTCTTATTTAATGTTTTATGTATGTACTTACATTGGAATAGAATTTTATATTGAGTAAAATCATTATTATCAGTTATTATCAGTTGGTACTTAATCTGCTTCCAGACTTGTTAAAGGTGCAACATGTTTAAATTTTAGTGTGGCCTTTAAACATGAAAGAGTTAGCAACTCCTGCTCTATACAGGCTCTTCTGAATTACCTTATTCTTCATGGAGTCTAAGCTTTGGAATCAAACAAGCTCTCTGACCAAAAATTAACTTTAAGCTTAGACCCGATTAAAAAAAGAAATGAAACACTTTATTCAATGGCAATTTGACCAATTAATTCTACGTCCTTCTTCAGGTTTACTCTCTAAATCAAATGATAGTAAACAGAAATACTTGTGAGCCAGAATTCTGGTGTTTTCTATCATTTCATTGTTAGGCCATTATTTTTAAAAAAAGAAATGAAACACTTTATTCAATGGCAATTTGACCAATTAATTTTACGTCCTTCTTCAGGTTTACTCTCTAAATCAAATGATAGTAAACAGAAATACTTGTGAGCCAGAATTCTGGTGTTTTCTATCATTTCATTGTTAGGCCATTATTTCCATACCTCTAATATCTTGGTTGACAAACAATCAGCTGACATATTGATGTGTGCGGCTTCTTTGATTCTTCTCACTTTTCAATGTTGTCCTCTGTTTATATTTTGGACTTCTCCCCAAAGAGAGTTGTGTTTGCCCTTCTCTCTCCTCATATGATCCTCCATACAAGATTTTCCTTTTGTGAATAGCATAACAAGATAGAATTCAATCATCCAGAAAAAACTCTTTGAATGTTAATGACCATTGACCCTTCTCAAAACTATTGACATAATGCAATGATTAACCCTTTTTAAAGTCTTTCCTCTCTTTCAGTCAAAGATCTAAAAAGAGAATTTCTTATCATGTAGACAAACAATATTTATCAGGCATGAATTAATGGCTATTCAAGTTTGATAACTTTCTACTGGGTATAACAGTGATTGTAGAGTTTTGCATATTAACCCATTTAATGCTTGCTCATCTGAATATTTTGAAGAAACTTCCAGATAGTTTCAAGAAACATAAGTAGGCTATATAACAATCTTCTACTTCATGTAATACATTTTGTTTGATATTGTTTTTTGCTTTGAGCCAGCAGAAGAAGACTCTAATAGTAGAGACTCACTTCCTCCTGGATAGTTTAATTTACCCCTAAAGAGGGCCATAGAAATGAATCAGCATTGATGAAGAGAAGAGTTTGAAATATCCGAAGCAAAGTTAGTGTGTTAATGACTCTTCTAAAAATTATAGACAATTAGACATATAAGTTTACAAATAATGTTGTTTTTTCAGAATATTTATTTGGACATCCTATTGAAATATCTTGATTATACAAATTGGGCCAATTTGCATTCATTTCTGAAGATATTGTACAGGTTATAGAAAATAGTCAAGGGTGCTAGTAATAATGATCAGAACTGTGTGCATGTATGTGTGACTGCATTTAGAAGTCCATGCATTTAGAAATACCCAATGTTTGTTACGTCAAAGTTATCTTTTAGTATTTTGAGTCTAAATGGATTCACCAGAGCAAAACACTTTTGAAAATTGAAAGAATTACACACTAAAATAAATGAGATTAAATTTTATCCAAATGCTTGAATTGCCAATCATGTGTCGATTAATGTGTTAATATCAGTTCTCAGGGATGAATCATAATTCAATGCAATTGAGAAGAAAATTCCAGTCTTAAGAATTTTATTCCTTGCATCAAAATTTAAAGTCATGTAGAAAAAAAATTCCATCGAAGATTAAATATGGTCAGAATGAAATTCCATTCATGACATCAATGGCATTTCCCAGTGGAAAACATCAAAAATAATGTGAAACATCTAGAAACATCTAGATTTTGCAAAATCTAGATATCATTATAAAACTCATAAGAATATGGCTCTTAAAAGGTCAAAAAACCTTTTTTTTTTCAAAAATGAAAACGATCTCACCCAAACCAAATGATTTACATTAGAATTTTTTAAAATCACAAATTTATGATTCAAAACATACTTGTAGTATTTCAATCAAGCTAACTTGATTTTACCACCACCACTGCTTGACCTATAAGATTAAAAAAAGCATACATGAATGGCGGTGATTCATAACTTCCCCTGGAATGCTAGCTTTACTCTTTTAAATCCTGAATCTATGGTTTCAAACACACTGGTTTTATTTTCATCAAGGTAACTTAATTTTATCACTATCATGGCTAAATTCATGAGATAAAAAGAAGCATACATGGATAGAGGTGATTCATAATTTCCCTTGGAATGCTAGTTATCCTTATTGGCTATAAAGATAGATAAAGTGCTGTCAAAAAGCCTCATTGAACATAAACTTAGGAAATCGTTTTAGCTCCCCAACCTCTGTGCTATTAAATTGACACTGAGAACAAAATGTCATTTAGCAATGGTAGGATCCTACAGTGTTGATCTTATTTTGTCGATAATATTGCTAAAATGTGGAAACTTCTATCGGAAACGTCTTTTATTGCGATTTAAGAAGAAATGTTTTTCTTTGCAAACATCTTAATCACAAAGGCTTCCGTTGAGAAAGTAGACAAAATTCCATTTGATATCAGATATATACATATGATATATCTCTTTCTATTCCACTTTTGGCCCCACAACAATGAGAAGTGATTTTTATTAAATCTTCTTCGCGCCAGAGAACAAACACGGCCATCAAGAAGAAACCCGCTTTTATTTACAGGCGTTTTTATGTCCCTCGTAGATTAACCAATAATCAGCTTTTGTCAGACAAGACCCGTACGTTTATGGGAGGGAATTTTCTTTATCTCTCTACGTGTATATTGGAGAAGAAATTACATGAATGAAATGAAGGAAGAGTGAGTAAAGATAAGTAGGAATGAGAAAGAGAGAGAAAGAGAAGAAAAAGAATGAAATGTGGAAAACAAGGTGGAAAGAAATGAGAATATTCTAATCAGGTTGAAAAAGAGAGCAGAGTCGATCTGACGCAGTGCGCCCCAAAGAGGTGGTGGGGGCCTTCCAAATCAAATTCTGCTAGGGGCCCCATAAAGGCGATGATGTCCCTCAAATCAAATTTTGTTTTATCATCATCATTAGTAACAGTAGTCTTCAAGTTTCTGCTGTTGGACACAGATCTTCCTAGAGATTCGTCAGACCTCTCTACTGTGGGTGTCACGGAGCCAATACTTTCTTGAACTTGTTGAGTTTGTCACACCATCTTATCACATATCAGGTAGTCAGTGCCACCACACAGTTCTCATAGAGGTACAAACTGAACTTCATTCAAATCTACGCTCCCACTTCACAGTCAACCAAGGATAAGAGACAACATCTATGATGACTTGAACAAAAAAATACCTAAAGATCATTATGGGATGACAGATAGGACAAGGTAATGAAAGTTTTGTCTGCAAGTTTGGATACAAAATGTGGAACGAAAAAGGCAAGGATCTTGTTAATTTTGTAACAGCAAACACATTCAAAATCATGGACACCTTTTTCAGGAATGAACCAAATAGAAAATAGACTTTACGGAGCCCCAATCACGAAACCGAGAATGAGATTGACTGCATGCTGGCAGACAAGAGTGACACCATCAAAGATATTCTGGTCCTAAATCAAGTAAGTATAGGAAGCGACCACAGAATGAAAAGATCTAGAATTCAAATTAACATCAAGAATGAATGCAGGAAAATGTTCCACACTGAACTGCGACCAATTACCATACAGAAAAAGCTCATTTGACCCTTCATGCTTAAACTAAAAAACACTTTGCGTACTAATTCTAGCTTGGGCTCCATAAAGACTGAGAGGGAGAAAGAGAGTGAGAGAGAGATTGAAAAGAAAATGAGAAAGAGAATTGTGAGAGAGTGGAATAATCTGGCTTGCTTGTGCCCTTATGTAGGCTATGACATCAGTTGATTTTGCTTAACTGATTGCATGAGGGAAATAAATATAGATGAGGCTAAATGTATGTGTATGTGTGTGTTTGTATATGCGTGTGACAGAGAGAGAGAGAGAGAGAGAGAGAGAGAGAGAGTATTTATAAGAGAGTGATGCAAAAAAGAGAAGGGAAGAAACAGGTCTGGTTTGTCACTCAATAGAAACTGTAATGGATTGAGGAAGAGATTCAATATAAAGAAGGTGAGAAATAGGAAGAAATTGAGAAATAGAGAAGAGGGGAAATGAAGTCACACAGAGAGAGAGAGAGAGAGAGAGAGAGAGAGAGAGAGAGAGAGGATGGGACAAGAGAAAAAGAGAAAACAAGCCCGGCTGCTGCTGGATCAAACTTCCTTGCGTATATATAAGATAAGATTTTGTTAATATGTAAGACTCGTCAGTTTGGCTCAGTAGGTAAGAGAACTGCCTACCAATCATCATATGGAAATGCTGATTTTATATATCAGTTTGCACCCCCAGGGTGATTGCTTTTATTCTCAATCCTCTTGCATAATTTATAGCAATTTGGTATTTTTTCTCTGTCTGCTTGATTGACTCTTCAAGTTACAGGAAGATTTAAATCATGAAAGTAATAGAAACCGTCACGTGACCAACGTCTTTTGGCAGCATGTCGTGTTGGGGTTATCAATCAAAAAATTGAAAAGGGGTGATCAATGAGTACATTTTCTCGCCTTTAGTTGGATCTCTAAAAAGTCTGAATTTTCACAAATAACAAATTTGAACACTGACAGACAAAAAAGGAGGGACCATTTTTGAATAAACAAACATTGTATAATGAACCCCCTCCTAAAAACTTACTTTGAGGAGAATTTTCAGAAAACAAAAAAAAAAATTTTGTTTCAAACAGGATAAAGAGTAAATGTCTAGATTTTCAGCCCTTTAGCTCCATTGGTGCAGCATGATCATATGACATGTACATACGTACATATATACATAGCCAAGCCGACAGGCAATTAGAATGACTTTACCATCGTCATTCATATTACTCATCTAAAGTATTCTGACCATTTAAACTCTAAATTCTCTTCAACCGTATTTCTGATTGGAAAACAAAAACCTACAGATTTTAGAGTATGATGATATCACATGTTTGGCGGCTTAGATTTTAATGGAATTTCTCCTTCGTGACTTGCATCCTGACCTTGGCCTTTTCATTAATCTAATCCGCTGCTGTGAATTTCCAAATAAGCCCAACAGGATGCTAACTTATCATTTTTGACCATCTTGGACTGTCCATTTTTTTGGTTTCATTTATTTGGCTTTTCTTTCTGACATCAAGTGTCTTTTTTTCTCATTTGCCTGTAAATATGATCTTTTCTGTTCTCTTTTTTTTCATTTTGTGGAGTTTTGAAGGAAGAAAAAGTCCAGAATCTTGACAGTTATAAGATGAATTTTAACCTGAAATTTCCATTGTATACTGCATGATCAATGTGCTTTATCAATCACTATTATTATTGGATAAAGTACAATAACATTATTTTCATTAAGTTTTGTCTAATATTTGTAGCAAATTGGTAAAAGCTGCTTGGCATTAATTAAACTCCCTTTGGCAATGAGGTTGTGAGTTCGATCCTTACCAAAGACTCACTTTTTACTTTCAAATGCACTCTTATTCATTACCATTAAATAGCCCCAATTGAAAGTTGTATAAAGAAAGACAACAGAAATTAACATGAAGGTAAAAACTAGTCAAAGTTTAATGAAAATATAATGATTTATATTCATAATTGAATTAAATACATCAACAAGGAAAGGAGATTATGATGAAAAATAAATATTTATTTTATAAAATAAATGCTTTTCATCATTATGCTGTGGAATTATTGATGCACCAATGAAGAGAATATAAATTCTCATTCAGAATTGTTAAATGCTTCTTCAATCAAGATATATAACAGGGAGAAATGAGCATTGTCATAAAAAGCTACAAAAATAAGACGAGAAGAATTACTAGTTGATAGAAAAACTTATGGCAATTTTTTGTCTAAGGAATTTGGTCGATTTAAGATGACTAAGTCTGTGGCTATGATGTTTAAACTAGCAATGTCATCATCATCATCATCATCATCATCATCATCATCGGCCAATATAAGTCCACCGTTGGACAAAGGCCTTTCCCATTTCACTTCCATAATGACCATGATTACACTGATCTCTGCCATGTCCTTATGGCAAACTTTTCTATCTCATTCCTCCATCTTTGGTCTTCTCGTATTGTGTTTACTGTCTCATGAGCATCGATTGGTTAAGCTTTTACTCCATCTTCTTGTGAAGCATCCAACCCATTTCCATTTTTGTTGCTTAATTATTCATTTGAAGTTCTATCACCTCTCTGCCCTTGGATCCATGATGATCTTTTTCCATTTCTTGGAGTAATTCCCAGCATTGCTCTTTCCATAGCTCTCTTATCAGTTTCTTTGCATCTGTACGTCATAGCTGGTATCCTTAATGTTTTATGTGTATTGGTGGTTGCTTTTCAACAAGTCTTCATTTCACAAGCAATTGGGTACACAATGAATTGGATAAGGAGAAGTGTAGCTAAACATAAGCAGCTGTGTAGTACAATGGGAACCCAAGGAACAGTGTTTCCTTACTTTTGCTGGGGAGGAGAATGGAATTCCCTCACTACTTATATACTTCTAAAATTTTCTCTTCAAACAATTCACTGATAAAAAAAATTAGCCAGTATATGTCAAGATACTTATTCCATACAGCCTTAAAACTCCAAAATATCAAAAATGTTCTTAGGCTGAGAGAGGGGGCTCTGAAAGCCCCACCTGCCTTGGAGCAGGTGGCTTTGCATTCTCTCAATTTTTACCACTCCATCACTGTCTGAATGTCTTCTGGTTGGCTTCAGTAGCTCAATGAGTAAATCATGGTTGGTAATGTACAAAAATACATTCATACAGAAAACAGTAATTTTAGACATCATTTCACAACTTCCAATATCTAATTAAAACACAGATTATTTCAATAAAAAATCATTGGAAATTTACACCAAAAATTTCAAAATATTTTGCCGGCTATTTTTTTTACTCTTGCATACAGAAATACAATATTCATACACTTTCTCTCTGTGTGCCTTTCTCAATACACAGGCATTCACACACACGTTTTTCAGGAATACTTTACATATTTGATACATACATTATCAATGTCACAATGAAAATTAACATTAAGTAATGATAAGATGTTTCTAAAAAGATTATATAATCTTTAATAACTTTTGCTTGAATAAATTTTTGAGAATCTATTATTGAAAAAAACATTTTATTTCACTTAGTTCTGCTGATATCTCTTTCAAGTGTACAGCTGGAATAACAATTCCATCCGTACAAATGTTATGAAAAACTTCTGGCAGAAAAAGACTTGGTTGATTCTTTTAAGTAGTGGAAATTTACTGTCCTGTAATAACAATTACTCTCAAATGATGAGTTCAAATTTTAGAATGTTTTATAATGAGTTTAAAGCGTGGATGTATTGCTGGGTAGAATGGGCTCTCTAGCCATGGTTAGCAACCAGTCAAGGGAACAAACAAAACAGAGAGTAGGACTCCCTTAAAACAGTTGAATGCCCATTTTGACTGTTTTCTGACACCTCTTGCAACCAAGCTGATACCATATCTTTTCTTTGGTTTTGGATAAAATTAGTGAGACTGAGGTGGGGATTTTATCAACCGAAAAAGTGAAGATCACATAATATCTTGCCAAGGCTTGTACTATAGAGAGGTCACTATAAAGTCATTCCCTTGCATTCAAAGAGAGAATGAGGCCAACTTTGTAATTCTTGAACTAAATAAACATTGAAGCTTGGTTCAAAATTCTAATCTTAAAAATATTATCAATTTATTTCATAATATATTGAAATCACAAGACAGTACAATATATCAGGGAAAAAACAAGAGTCAGAGATATCATAGAATCCATTAATAAATTTAAATGGCAATGGGCTGGTCATATTGCAAGAATGGCGGACAGGTGACAGACACGACTGACAACATGGATCCCCAGAGATCACATGCTAAACCAAGGCCTGCAGAATACCAGATGGAGAGACAAACTAGACAATTTCAGAAAGTATTGGCTCTGTGATGCCCGTGATAGAGAGGTTTGGTGAATCATGGGGAAGGTCTATGTCCAACGACGGACAATAAAAGACTGATGATGATGCTTGATAAAATTAACTGCTGCTCTTTAAACATTAATTATCAACTCTTTATCTCATAGGTTATGTTGCCAGTGATGTGACGCCCAAGATAGAGAAATGTGGCAGATCCTGGGGAAGGTTTATATCCAACGATGGACGTTAAAAGACTGATGATGATGATGATGATATCAATGAGAAGCTTAAAACTACTTCCTTGATAAGTACCTCCAAAATGCTAAAATATACAAAACTAAAGAATTTATTTTTCTGCGGAATGTATACAAAGTGCTAAATTGTGAAAAACAATAAAAGAGAAAAGCTGCAATAAGCCTTCAAAAATAGATCTACATATGTAAGTAGAACCGTATTTAGACATTGGTGATCTGAGGCATTTCAGGTTTGGTGGGTCCCTCACACATAGAAATTAAGATTCATGGGAAATCATAAAATTCACGCATCAGAGTTTATTGCATGTAATTGGAACTGATAAGTTATACATAGAAATGTTGAATTAGTTATATATCCATCGTCGTTGTCGTCGTCGTCGTCGTCGTCGTCATCGTCATCATCATCATCATCATCACTCTTTTATCATTCGTCATTGGATGTAGACCTCCCTAGGATTTTCCCACTTCTCTATCATGGGCATTGCAGAGCCAATATTTTCCAAACCTGTCCAATTCATCTTGCCATTTCTTATTCTACCAGCATCTGTTGCGCATGTGATCCTTGGGGAACCATGTGAATTGTGATGTCCATCGGTTGTCTGCCTTCTCTTGCAACGTGACCAACCCATTGGCATTTGAATACATGTTTATACATATAGATACATACCAGGTAAACTCCAAGAGGATTTTTAGATAAAGGAAATTAAAAAGGACATGAGTATGCTGCTATGTACTCATTTGCTTCCATAGATATAAATGGCTAACTCGACAATTTTTTTGATTTTCATATTTTTGAATAGAGGGGGCTTGGGGTAATTGCCATTTTGAGCCCTATATAAAAACAGCCCTATTTGAATGATTATTTATGAACATTCATTCTAATTGAAAAGAATAGCTTAGTGGTAAGTTGTATGCGACATTTTAATCATTTCAAAGTACTAGCAGTTAATAATTGTTTTAGTAAAACCTCAAATTAATTAATTTACCTCGAATTGTGTTCTGTATACACTTCAAGTTATTGTCTGTAAATTCTCTGCAAAGGTCACTTCCTTTTCAGACTCAGTTACCGTCATCAAATATTAATGAGCTGCCAAGAGCAAATTCATCCAGTTAGACTCCCTTTGGCAATTTAGGTTTCTATTTCCCTCTTTGTGCAGGGTTGGTAACTGAGTTACAATTCTCTAGAGTCGGGTAACAAAGAATGCAATGTTGAATGACTGAGAAATATTCCTTTAGGTTATCTTGTGAACTGAGTTTTGGGATTGGCTGAATTTGATATGGAAAATGAAAAAAATAAATATGGAAGATCAGGATTGGAATGCTCTAGGCAGCACTGATTGGACTGTTGGTGATTGTCCTTCAATCTCTGCCATGTTTGGACGAATACATAGAAAACTTGGTTCAATCATAGTCTGGAAACCTGCCAACAAAGGACTTGTAGATATTTTCATCAGTTGGCCAAGGATTTACAGAGATGCGTAGGAATAGTGTTCACCATTATCAAGAAGAATACTGACGATTCCCAACATTTCTTTGAGTTGAGAACTTCTCTTTACAGCAGGTCAAATTACCTGGCTTTTACATAAAAGAAAATATACAGTAATGCTCATAAGTACTAGAACAAGCTCAAAGTATATTCTATTCATATGTGTATTGGTCTGCAAGTCTCCTAAACATTTCTTAGACCTTTGCTGAACACATTTCCATGATATTTTTCAGTGGAGTTTGATTTCATACTTGTTTCCAATGACTTACTTGCAGCAAAGTTTTGCATTTTGATTCACAAATACTAGTTTGAGGCTATTCAACCAACTAGTTTAGCAACCTTTTCAAATGTTAGTTATCCCTTCCAGTCACCTTGCTGATTGATTTTGAACGAAATTTCAGCAGCATAGAAAAATGATTGGTTTCATTCAATTTGAAAATTTAAATGAATTTCTAAATTATTTTCCCTGAAATTTAGCACAGAGAACTACAAAACATGCCTACATGTATGTTTTGTTGTACTGATTGGAATGGAATTTGGTTCTTCTTGCATGAAGTTCATGTTTTCAGTACTCAAAACCAAGTCATACATGCAAAGTTTCTGTTTGTCAAAATACTTCTTAGCATTTCTGTACATATGAACAGAATAATAAAAAATCTGTTGTTACTTACTTCCTTGAATAAAACATTGAAGAGTCCATAATATTTTTTGATTGGATCTCTTCAAATTGTGTAGTGTAATGATTCACAGTTTTGGTTGATTAATTCTGCAGATTTCTTGGGTTGAATGCTTCATCTAATGACAAGAAATTTCTGCTCTAATTCTGGAGAATGGTTTAATTGATGACCTCTGAAATTTTGTGATGAAGTTCTGTCATTATATTATTGATTATTTGAACTTTTGTTTGAATTACAAACTTGATATATTGTTTCTATTAGAAATAGTCCAGCAAAACTGTCAACAAAACTGTTAATAGTAGTTACTTCAATTTTCAAGTTGGTCTGGCTGGCTATCCATCTATGTATGCAGCACCACTGGAGTTAAAGGGCTGAGAATTTGAACTTTTTCTCCTTATTATGTATAGTAGAAAAACCCTTTTTTGTTTTATCAAAATCACACCCACCTAGAGGGTTTTTAGAGTGGGGGGATCAATTTATTATTAGTTTTTGTCTGGCAGTTTCCATGCTTCTTTGAAACCATCAACCAAAACTGCCAGCATAGGTTCTTTCAGTTATCAAGTTTGTCTGACTGGCTATATATGTATGTATGTACGTATATACTGCCCCAAAAAAGGTGTGAGTAGTAATTAATTCAATAATTACTGATTTCAAATGAAACCACTTGATCACCCCAAACATGGCATGCTGCCAAAAGATGTTGTTTGCTTGATGGTTTCTATTTTGTGACTAACCAGATCTGGGATTGTTTTTTTGTTACTTTTTTTAGTGATCATGGCCAAATAGAAGATGAGAGAATTAACTTATCCATTGATCATCCCTTCTTCCGATGTTTTTTTTTGTTGATAACCCCAACAGCATGCTACTAAAAGTTTTTGGTCATGTGATAGTTTCTAGTGAGTGACTAAGCATCCTATGATAATAATTCTTTCAGACCACTTGCCTCATCTTTGTTGTCTTTAACAATATCTCAGCCACTGACCTTCTTCAGGTATTAATTGCTATAGGCAAGTTTACAGGGCTTTCAAACAGAATACTTGATCCACATGGCTTTGTTGTTCTCATTCCTTTAACTTTTACATCTTTCTCTTTGAGAATTTGAGAACTCATAACTGTCAATTATTTCTTCTAATTCTGATTAATCGCTCTTCTCAGCTGGTGTTTATTTCTGCACTACTTGATCAAGCAATGGAACTTGCAGCTTTCACGGAACCAGATGAACCATTCCAGCTCATTTAAGCACTTTTAGGCATCAGGTTTATAGTGCACCCAATAATCTTCTAGCGAGGTCAGCTACAATCTTATTTTTCATGAACTTTCTCACCATCAAACCAGAATAATCCACCAATCAAACTCTTGATCAAGTTTTGTACTGACACAATAGATTTTTGAGATGTGTGAACACATCTCTATAAGACACATCTCAGTTGGTCGGTCAATCTGTCGGTCAATAAGTATATGTTAAATTGGTCCCTAATTTGTACCCAGTGGTTTTTAAAAAAATCCAGACTCTATTGATCACCCCTTTTTTCGATTTTTTGATTGAACACCCCCAGCATGCCATGCTGTTGGTCATATGACAGTTTCTATTGAATGACTAACCAGACTTGTTATAAATATATTTTATCATTAGAGTAGAAATCTACTAGACTTTACATTACTTATGTTGCTTTGTTAATTACTTATGTGCGAACAAGATACAATTTTGCAAACGGATGGCCTATCAGAATCAACGAAGATCAAACTCTGATTGGGACAGTTTGCATCCACTTTGCTCTAACACCCCTGGTAAAGGTATGAATCCACTTATCCTACCAGCTATGGGCAAATATCAGGGCAGTTTGAGCCCTATAATTCTATAAGGTAGTCCATCTTGGACATTGAGCTAGCACCCCGAGTATTCACATCTCGTAGGTGTCAGATAATTTTGTGTATGTCAAGGAACTGATTAAAAGCACTCTTCAATAAATCTGCAGTTGAAACTTACCTGTCATTTACTAAAATAGCTCTAAATAGAGTTTGGACATTGATGTACTTGAATGCATTGTTATAAATTGTCTTATCTTAAAAGAAACGAGGAATATATTTTTGTAGACCTAAGATGTAAATGTTGGAATTTTCAGCCCTTTAGCTCCATTATTGCATCCAGCGCACTAAAAACATACATAGTCATCCAGCTAGCCAAACATACCAACGTGATAACTGAGAGAAACCTATGTTGACAGTTTGGGTTGACTGTTTCTAATCAACTCTGTGTCTTTTCCATTCTTTATTCTCATTCTAGCCTGAAAACAGAAGAGAACTATAGACTCATTTTTCATTTTCCTTATTGCTACACGCACGTTCATAAGATGTGGAAACATATATAAGACGGCATAATTCATCGACAGTGAAAAATGGTATTTTTATACGTAATTTGATTTTATTCTGATTTTCTCTTAAAATTCTAGAAACATGTGAGCTTTTTTATTTTATTTTAAAATTCTGTAAACACTAAAAAGAAATCTGTTATTACAGATCTTCTAGGAAGTGTTATATTCTCATTTATATACAAGACACATATACATCAAACAAGCCTTATACTTGATGTGTGTCATGATCAGGAGCTGAATTTATCTTTCGTTTTGTTGCTTGTCTTTTACTTCATTTCAGAGTCCGTGTAAATATGGTTATGAATGATGGTAATGGTTTCTTCATATTTCACTTCATAAATTACGAACTTGACCAATTTTAAGTATCTTATTTTTGTCTGGTTCTTTCAAATAAATATCTTTGAAATAAGTTCTTTTAAATAGAAAAAAGACACAAAAAATACCAAGGAAGTTTTCGCCAATAGAAAAGTAGTCTAAATAGATTGATAATATATGTTCCTCACATATATGAATCACCATAGTCCGCTCATGTCCCTGAACTAATTATCTAGAATAACCCAAAATAAGATCTATTATAAATTATCTAAAAAAGATCTCTTATTCAAAATTATCTAGAAAAAATGGAGGTCTAATTTAAAATTATCTGAAAAAATAGATGCTTTATTTGAAATTATCTGAAAAAATAGATGTACCTAAAATCATCTGAAAGAATAGATCTTTTGTTCAAAATTATCTGTAGCCAAGCATCTACAGTTCAGAGTTTGCTGCATAAGTTTTAAAGGGGCTGTAAATTAAGAACACACATATATGTATTGAAACTCTTATATTTTCACTTGCAAAGTAATTAATTTTTTTTTCACCTATTTTACAGCCTGATAATACACAATATACATATATTTATAACATTTCAGTATTTATCTTACTTTTTTTCATCATGATCTTTGTGCAACAGCTATGAATTCAGTTTCAAGTAATTTTGTATTTATACTTAGATACCACATTACCATTCATTATTGTGTTGAAATGATAATCCCAGTTCAAGATGAATATTGACTAAAATTGCAAACTTCAAACATCCAATTTTTTTATAAAAGTTGAAGACAGTTTAATACAACAGTAATAAAGACAATGAAGAATCACTGAATTGGAATCAATAGCTTGCTTGTATTTAGCGTGTGACCCTTGAAATTAAGGGGCCCCTAGCTTATGCTGATTTTGCTACACAATTAATGCTCCGATGATTTCCATGTGACAAGCGCTTTACACTAGCTCAGCACAAGTGTGTATATTCATCATCATCATCAGCCTTTTAGTGTACATCATTGAACATGGACTTTCCTCAGGATTTGCCAGACCTCTCTATCATAGGCATTTTAGAGCCAGTACTTTCTGAACTTGTCTTATTCGTCATGTCATCTTATTTTCTGCCAGCCACAGTTTCGCATATGATCTCTAAAGATCAACATTATTTGTGGTGATGCCCAGCAGTTGTCTGCCATTCTTGTGACATGACCAGCCCATTGCCATTTGAGTTCCCTAATGGATTCTATATGTCAGACTCCTGTTTTTCTTTAATATGCTATGCTGTCTTGTGATATTTCCATGTGATGTTGAGCATGATCCTGAGTTTGAGGGTCAATCTTTTTGCTAGGTTTTATGTTTCAGCTCCATAAGTCACTATCGAGAGGATAGCAATAGTTGCATGTTAATGATCTCTTATTTGGGGATTTTTGTCCCTTGATAGCTAAGAGTAGAAATGTACTGACTAAGTATCTGCATACTGTGAAAATTTTATGTGAGTGCATACCTCATGCTCAACACCAGCCTTTCGTAGTGTCTCTCTGTTTATTATCACTGAGAGGATTCATTCATTTATTGTTTGGATTATTTATATATTGCTATCTCAAAAAATCTCTAGTTTCTTGTCTTTTGGCCAGAACCAGAGGAAAAAATTGAATGTCTTGTTCCAGGGGATCATTCTCCCAGGCCATACCTCCATATTTGACTTCAAGGAGTGAGATCAGGTTCATTGTCTGATGCCTGAGGTGTTCCAAAAAAGGGAACAACAGAACAATAACATTTCTGGAACCAACCACACTTGATGATTCCTACATTTAACTCGACCTTGCGTCACATTTCATCCTCATGGCCCAGTGGATAAATACCATCTCAAAAGAGAAGTAGGTTCGGATAATCTTTATTCTGGGACCTCGCTTCCATCCAGGCAACTTTGGAGTTGATGTCCATAGTTCTGAGAAATGTCATTAACATTCAAAGTGTTTTTTGGGTGATTAAACACCCTCTGGTTGTTTGTGTTATTTAGAGCAACGTTTCGGCCAATCCATTCTTCAGGGTTGATGGATTAGTCAGTCATGAAGTGAAGTGAATTTCTTCAACTAATATCCATAGTGGATCCTATCTGGTCCTGGTGCTTTCCAGATGCCTATTTTTTGGAGAGTATTTTTTGGTATGGTTGTATTGAACTGTATTGATTCTCATCCATCTATGTCTTGGGGTTTCTAACAATTCTGGTGATTTGTTGCGTCTTCTTTTGACATCCATATGTTGTTCCAAAAGTTTTTTTGTGTCTGCCGTATCTGGTTTTAGGTTCTGTCTTCCTTCTTCATTCAGATCGAGGTAAAAATTTTCTTTCGTTGTTTTGGAAAGTTTACAAATTTACATAGTTCCCAATAGACTGCCCTTCTAACCCAATCATGCTTATTTTTGTACTCTTTCTTTGCTGCATTCACTTATCACTTGGTCGTCTCATCTCCATCTCTGCCAGGGTTTATTTTAACATGCAGTGGATCCCTGCTTGTGAAGTTCTAAATCAATTTGTGCAGATCTAAATCTAATTTGGTACGGTACTAAATTCATGATAAAAACTCTGTCATATAAAGAAACTAGAAGCCTATGCATGACCATGATACCGAAAAGTAAAACTATCTTAATATACTGTTGATATATATATAAGAAGTATATTTTCAATTTTACATAAGCTGATTAGAACTTCCAATTTGATGAAAAAAATTTGTCAAATACTAATATGATTAAACCTTGAAACACTGTTTAGTCTTACATTTGCTGAGTAATACTTTAATTTATATCTTCTTTCCTACACTACATGAGCTTACATCGTAAATGCTGGTTAAAAGACTTGAAACACTCATTAATGACAAACTAAGACGAATTTTACTTTCATTTACATTTTGTGCCAAATGACACACTGTAAATGATCACTGGAACAATCATCATCATCATCATCATCAGTCTTTCATCGTCCGTTGTTGGACATTGACCTTCCCCAGGATTCGCCACACTTCTCTATCATGGGTGTCGCGGAGCTAGTACTTCCTGAATTTGTCTAGCTCGTCTCTCCATCTAATATTCTGCTGGCTTCCATGTCGTGAGTTGCGACGTCCACTGGTTGTTGGCCATTCTTGCAACATGGCCAGCCCACTGCCATTTGAGTTTTTTAATTGATTCTATGATGTCCCTGACTCTTATCTTTTCCTGGATGTACTGTGCTGTCTTGTGGTCTCTCCATGTGAGGCCCAGCATTATCCTTTCATATGCATTTTGCTTGCTTCTCAATTCGCAGATCTGTCTCTGAGTTAGGTTCCATGTTTCAGCTCCGTAAATGACTATTGGGAGGATGCATTGGTTATACACCCTTCTTTTTAAGATTAATGGATCTTAAAGTTGAACTTGCTCTGCCAAAAGCTTGCCATCCTAGTGTGATTCTTTGCTTGATTTCTTCTTCTTTTGAGGGTCTCATGGAGATTCGTTGTCCTAGGTAGATGTAATGATCTACTTTCTCCAGTTCTGTGTCCTCAATTTTGATCTTTGTGTTTTCATCTCCGATGTTATTGTTGCACATGATCTTCATCTTGCTAAACTTCGTGTGTAGGCTGACTTTTTTGCTCTCTTCATTTAGATCATCTATCATTAGTTGGAGGTTGTGTAGGTTCTCTATGAAAAGGGCAATGTCATCTGCAAATATCAGGTTGCTCAGATACTTGCCATCTACTCTCCCTTTTAAACAATACAAAGTTTTAAATGGCACATAATGCAAAAACATTTCTTTTTTCTAATAGCAGTTCAGCTGTATAGGACTCTGGATTAAGACTGTCATCAGCATTCATTTTTTGAGATTCTTTTAGTGCTTCTGTGAGACCAACTATGATTGCCAATAAATCACATCTGTTACAAAAATATGATGACTTCCCCTCTGCCTTGTATCATCACTAGTTTGCTTGATTCTTTTCAGCATCTAGAAGGATCTCTCATCACTTTTAACTAGCTATGGTTTGAAGACTAGATACTCAACCCACTAAAAGAGCTGTTTTCTGGAAGTTTCTAATACTCTTCCTCACAAATATTACCTCTCCTCACATGTCGAATGGTGCAATTTAATCAAATTGTATTTTTTTCTGGAATCTTGAAAATATTGCCAATCTATCAGTTATAAATGCAAGCAATTCTTGGTTTGTTTTGTATATCATGTAAGTTTCAAATCCTTTTTTGAAGATAGCTGTTACAAATACTTCTCGCTCTGAAAATCTTGAACACTGGATCCCGACGCCTGCCTGAAAGATTGGTCCACTTCAAAAATTTCCTTAAAATCAACCCTGATCTCCACATATTCTCATTTGTGTCCTTGGTATAACTGGTTCTTACCAAATAATCCAAAGTTAAGCATGGTAGAGGATGGAAAATATTTGGGGATGCTTTGCTGCCTCTGGTACTGGAGGCCTTGACTGTATCAAAGTAATCATGAGGTTAAAGGATTACAAAGAGATTTTAGATAAAAATGTGCTGCAAAAAGAAAACTAGGTTTGGTCTGAGGATCATGAGTGCTCCAGTACAATCAAAACCTAAACCACACATTGAGAAAAATACAAGAATGGCTGAAAAGGGCAAAACAGAACTGTTTTAATCTGGCCAGTCATCATCATCATTGTCATCATCATCAGTCTTTTAGCGTCTGTTGTTGGACATAGACCTTCCCCAGGATTTGCCACACTTACCTATCATGGGCGTCACGGAGCCAGTACTTCCTGAACTTGTCTAGCTCGTCTCTCCATCTAATATTTTGCCAGCCTCGGTTGCACATGTGGTCTCAGGGGATCCATGTTGTGAGTTGCGATGTCCATCGATTCTCTGCCATTCTTACAACATGGCCAACCCACCGCCATTTGAGATTTTTAATGGATTCTATGATGTCCCTGACTCTTGTCTTTTCTCAGATGTACCGTGCTGTCTTGTGGTCTCCCCATATGAGGCCTAGCATTATTCTCTCAAGAGCTCATTGCATGGTTCTCATTTGGCGGGTAGCCCTTTGAAAGAAATCTGGGGTCATGTTTCCAGTGCATTCTTAGGAAGGCTGCAGAAAAAGAGCTTGAACAAATTAATAGGAAAGAGGGGGGAACTACCAGCTGACAAGTAAAAGCTTATAGATGGATGCATGTAATGTTTAGAAGCAGTCATTGTTGCCAAAGTGTGTGTGCAACCAAATATATAGGAAGGGTGCCAATATTACTGTCCAAGTCATATTTTCTATTTTTTCTCACTTATTACTCTATGTAAGTTGGAAAGTAATGTTTTTTTTTTGTTAAATCACTCTGGACATCCTATCAAAATATTCTAATGATAAAAATTTGGTAGATTTCCATTTATTTCTGAAGATGTTTACGTGTAATACAAAAAAATCAGGAGTACCAATAATCCTGACTGGCGCTGTATTGTATAGCCACTCGCCACTCCGATAATCGAGAAAAAAAAAACAAAAGAAACCCATACATATGTGAAAGATGTTTTCACTTCTCGAATTTTGTATCTAGTTTGTATTTTCAGGCTCCAGCTAGACTGACTTTCCTCTGCTTATGAGTGTTTCCCAGTCTGATAGTAAAATTGTTTCTTTCAGCTGACATTACAAGTTGCCTGAATTGATTAAGTACTGATTAGACCACAATAAAAAACACATGAAAAATTATCTGAATCCATATGTTCATCCTACTACTATAAGTGAGAAAATACAAACATACATATATGTATATATACATACATGTATATATATATATATATATATATATATATATATATATATATATATATCCGTACCTTGTATAAATGAATTGGCGTCGTAGCCAGTGCCAGTGATAGAATTAATTGAAAGAAAGGGTAAAAATGGAAAAAAAAATCTGAAATTATCCAAAAAATAGATCCTTTTTATCAAAAATATCAAAAAAATACCAGCACAAAATTTGGGCATTGTTGGTCTAAAATGATCTTAGAGAACCCCAAAAGCACTTTCCAGAACAAACAGAAATGACTATTTTTAGATTGTGTTTAGTGGTGTACTCATGTGAATTTTGGAGGTTGTAGCCCTAAAAACGTAACCAGGAGTACCTAAAGACACACAAGTGAGAAAAGAGAGAAGAATTTGTTGTCCACTTGGCTGGTTGGTCTTGTGAGCCATTTAAGGGGCTATGGTGATTTGATAGATTATTGTAAGACAATGCTGCTTATATTACTGGGAATGAGCCAAGCCAGTTAACATGTTTCCCACCTATATCTAAATTCAATCATTTCTTTCACAGTCTCTTGTCTCTTGCCAACCCTTCCCCAAAATGTCATAGAAATTCATTGAGAACTTTTGATGATATTGTGTAGGCAGACACAGAGTTCGGATAATACGTTGTTTGGACAGATATTTATGACATGGGGGTGTTGATTTGGTATGGATCCTCCATGAAATTCAATCATTTCTTTCACAGTCTCTTGTCAACTCTTCCTCAAAATGTCATGGAAATTCATTGAGAACTTTTGGAGAAATTGTGCAGGTAGGCATTTGAGTTTGGATACATATTCACGATGTAGGCAAGGGTGATTAAGCATGGATCCTTCCCAAAATTCAACCATTTCTTCCATAACCTATCGCCCACATCTTCCAACTGATTCATTAGGAACCTTTGGAGATATTGTATGGACAGTCATGAGCATATTCATATTATTATGGAGGAAAAAATGGAAAAATATCTGTAAATCAAAAAAATCATTCAGTACTTTCGGAGATATCGTGTGGGCAGACTGATGGAAAGATGTTACTAAATACATATTCCTCGCCAATTCTGTGGATGGAAGTAAAAAATAGGTATAACATTAATTTTATCATTTTTTTTTAATGAAAGTGAATGAAAAATTCAAATTCGGCTTGTTCAACACTGAGATAGTTGATTACTAAATCTAGAAATAAATCTAGGAATACTTTGCTTTCATTGTGTAATGTCTGCTTATAAATAATGCGATGGAAATTAACAAAATGTATGATTTAGTCATGTCATTCTTGAGGCCATGATAAAAGAAGTTCAGGGGTGGATTCAGGATTTAGAGCAGAGGGTGGGTGTCTGGATGAAAAAATCTTTTGAGGAAGGGATGAGGGTAAATGGAAAAAAGTATTTTTTCATATAAATAAGTGAAAAAGAAACTTGAACATCTATGTTCTTTAAGGTTAATTTTGGATTACTTGCTATGAGATACTGACTGGTTTTGAGAAGGGTCACTGACATTCATTATTTGTGTTGCTAATATGACGTTTTTGCCTATCCATTCTGCGGCCTTCTTCAGGTATACTATCCAAATGTGATGATGGTAAATAGAATTTTCTAATGGTAGACACTCTACAATACAGAATCCAAATGGTGTTTTCTTTTCCTTTCCTTTTTATGCCTGGATTTCAACACCATGTCCCTGTTGAGCAATGGAAGCCACATTGAGTTGATCTCTGCACTTGTCGGACTATTCACTCAGTAGACATACTGATTTGGGCTCCCCCGACCTTGATTTTCTGAATTTTTCAACAGCATTCCCTGTCTATGATATAAACTTCTTCCCAGAGAGGAAAGTATGATCAGCCATTCCAAATCGTGCGATCTTGCCGATGACTTTTTTATGAGTGTAACTTTGAGAGTTCTACTTGGTATTCTTTGGGTTTTTTATTTATGATATTCCCTTATCTATATACTTGAAAGTAAATTGATCATGGTTCGTCCATGCAGTTGGGATTCAGACCCCCTAGTTTCCATCCCTTGATCCACACCTAGAAGTATTACTTTTTCTTTCTTCAGAGTGAAATAATCTTTTTGAATATCACTTCATTTCTACCAGTAATATAACTTCAAACCTCTCAGCTAACACTTTCATGCTTTCACCATTGAGCCACACTTACTGGTACAAATGTAAATTGGTAGCTTTTTGTTAGAGTTGTAAATAAATAAATGTTTTACTGTGATACTTTTTCTGCTCTAGAATTGGGGCTTTTCAAACCTATTGTAATATATGAATACTTAACAATTCATTTATTCATCTATGTAAATACATTGTTTCGTGTCTGTGTGGCTTTTCTACAGAAACAACCCCCAGAACTGATATTTTCACAAAACTTTGGAAATCTGATGCTCTCCATTATCTTCGAGGGAATTCAAAACTTTGGAAAGTTTCTTGTGCCACAGGACAATAAACTGCATATAAACATAAAATGCTGAAAATCACAAGAAGTAGACAATAGATATATAATGATAGTATCAATCTATTGATAAACAGATGAATAGATATATAGATAGATAGATTTGTACTGTTATAACATTGCTGCAGTACAGTCATATATATGTAAGTGTGTGTAATTACTGGAGCTATATATCCGTAACTCGTGTGAATGAAGCACTGTCGCCCACACATGTACCAAAACTAATTATCTAAAAAAATGATGTGATTAATTTTTTTAAAATTTATCTTTTATCTCAAACTTTCTAAAAAGACAACAGCAGAAAATTTTGGTTCAAAACGACTTTAAAGACCCAAAAAAAAGCAGGTTTTTGAAAGAACAAAAGTGAGTTCTTAGATGGTCTCTAGTTGTGTTATCATGCAAATTTTTGAAATTGTAGTCCAGGAACATTCAGAGACATCTACACAAATGCACGCACACACGCATGAGTAAAGAGAGAAGAATCTATGGCCCACTTGGCTGTTTGTTGGGTTACAATGATTCTATATGTATATATATATATGTTGGCTTAGCAAATAATCTGGAGCCCACTTGGTTAGTTGGTTGGATTGGCTATTTGTGGGGCTACAGTGATTCAATATATATACATACAGATTTCTTGAGAGAGTTCTCCACAGCAGTAGCATCATAGATGTTTGGGCCAGTTTGATAACCCTCCAGCCTAAACAATGCAATTTTAAAGTGATGTGTGACTAGCCCAGTGACAAGTTATTAAATCACAGGATATGAACATTCTGTAGTTTGTTGATACCTGAGCTGTCTATAGAGTGTTACAATTCCTTTTGAAAGAGAATGAGGACAGTACAGCTGTCTTGGCCACTTTGAGCACAGATCCTATGGATAGTATGGCTGATGCATGGTGGCTGTAGATATTTGCTATCTCCTCAAAAGAGTGACCCAAAGGTATTGCAGCCAGAGCAAATGGGAGCCCAGGTCCGAGACACACCATTGGGGAAAACACAAAAACTTATCAAGTTTTAACTTAGTTGAAATCCAGACTCCCCTTCCAGCCTGCCTGTTTCAGGTCAATGTTAACTCCTATCCCTCGTAGTCTATTACTCATGCTTTTTTTTCTCTTTTTTGTTTTTTGTTTCATTGCATCTATTCAATGAATTCAATTGATTATTGAAGACAGGATATTTGCAGAGAATGAAATACATTTTTAGGAGAAAGAATTACCAATTTAACAACAAAATATATTTATTGGAGAAGGAATAAAGAATTTAACAGCAAAAAATTTCCAGACTAAAATTCCTGGTGTTAGAAGCAATGGAAAGAAAATAGAGCTAGTTTTATCTCCTCTCTTCTAGGTGTTGCATTGCAAATACAGTAATCTTGAATTTAGAGCCTTGTCTTCGCATTTGTAACAGTTTTGGAATTTATGATTTCTTTGAGTTTGTTTAAGCATATATATGTATATATATACCACTAGCAGCAGCCATTGCGCACAGCTGGACAAAGTCCTTTCCCATTTTCTTCCAAGATGACTATGATTGCACTAACCTCTGTCATGTCCTACAAGCTAAACTTTCTATCTTATCTTTCTTTCTTGTGTGTGGTCTTTCCCTACTGCATTCACTGTACCATAAAGACATTGCTCTGTTGTCATTTTTCCGTACCAAGTGTCTAACCCATCTCTATTTTCATTGCTTGACTATTTGTATGATATCCTTCACTCTAGTCTTTCCGCTGATCCATGTTGATCTTTTTCTTCACCTTAGACTTATTCCTAGAATTGCTCTTTCCATGGCTCTTTCTTTGGTTCCAAGTTAGTTTTCTGTTCATTTTATTAGTTTTACGTCCATAAGTCATGGTTGGTGTTATGCTTTGATTGTATACTTTACGCTTTGCACACATTGGCAATGTGCTTTTTGATGCGTCTCTTTTCATTGGAAACGATTCCTGGCAAATTGTTATTAAATTTCACTTTCATAGTCTTTCAATAACTTCATTATCTGTCCTATATAAATATACTTGTCAACCTCTTTTAGATCCTCACCAAAGTCAATCTACACATAAACTTCAGTACAACAAAAATCATGTGCAATAATAATGCTGAGAATAAGAACATAACTTTCAAGATAGAAGATGCAAAACGCGGCAAGGTACACCACTGCATCTACCTAGGACAACGAACCTCCATGAGATCTTCAAAAGAGGAGGAAATCAAACAAAAAATCAATCTTGGATGTCAAACCTTCGGCAGAGTAAGCTCAACTTTCAAGAGCCAGATGATCCCAATAATCCTAAAAAGAAGAGTATACAACCAATGCATTCTCTCGGTAGTCACTTATGGAGCTGAAACAAAGAGCCTAACCAAGAGACAGGCCTGCAAACTGAGAAGTATGCAATGTGCACATGAGAGAATCATGCTCAACCTTACATGGAGAGATCACAAGACAGCACAGTATATAAGGAAGAAAACGGTAGTCAGAGACATCATAGAAACTATTAAAAAACTCAAATGGCAATGGGCAGGCCATGTTGCAAGAATGAAAGATAACCGATGGACATCATGACTCACAACATGGATCTCCAGAGATCACATGAGAAACTGAGGCCAACAGAACACAAAATGGGGAGATGAACTGGACAAATTCAGAAAATACTGGCTCTGCAATGCCCATGATAGAGAATAGTGGCGAATCCTGGGGAGGGTCTATGTCCAACGATGGATGTTAAAAGACTGATGATGATGATGATGATCGTTGAACATTTCTTTGGTCTTTGTCCTGTTTTTAAGCCTATTTTTGTACTTTTCCTATTAAGATCAGTCAGCATGTTTTCTTGTTCTTCCAGTGCTACTGACATCACAGAAATGTCATAAGCAAATCTCAAGTGCTTTGAATATTCTCCGTCCTTTTTAATAGCCATTCCATCCCAGTAAGTCTGCTGAAAGATGCTTTCAACACTTGCTCTAAATTGTTTAGGTGATATTGTATCTGCTTGTCTTACTCCTATGTGTATCTTGTTTTTATCTTTATGAAGTCTAATCATTGCAGCGCTATTTCCGTATATGTTCTGAATGCCCTATGTAAATCTTGTTAACACGTTGTTCTAGCATTAAGTTGAAAATTGATGTGTTCTACCGAGTTGAATGCTTTCTCATAATCTACAAAGGTCAAACAAAGTAACTTTTTGGATTCTATCACCTTTTGATTTGTTGATTTATTGCACGTAGGTGGTCTATTGTTGAGTAGCCTTTTCGTAAGCTTGCTTGGTGTCTGACTTCATTTCAAATATATGTATGCAAGGTGCTACTCAAAAGTTCAGTGAACTTGAAAAATGAAATGGCTTTTTTAAAGGAAGAAGAATTTGATAGAAAATAAGATTCTTTGTTTCCTGTTTGAGTAAATTTAGGTTCTGTGTAAAATCCTCAGTAAGATTTGTGGTTTGCTGAGCAAATTGACAGATGAACAGATCTGAAATTTAGTTTAGTTAGGTTCCATTTACACAACATGTATGGGAACTCCTTGATTAATTTTGATTCATTCAATATCATTTTTTGTTATAATGCTGTTGAGAAAAAAGATACAAATATTCGATAACATAAAATAGTGCACATGGAATTGTAAATTGAGTGATTTTTCAGGAATCTCAGTCCAGTTTAGGAAATACTGGTGCCTCAGTGTCTATGGTAAAATCAATTTCATTAAATGTTTATTCAATTAGAATTGATGATTTTCAGGAACCTAACCATTACATCTATTGGGGAGTTCTTGTATATGTATATACCCATACATAAATAATACATATCTAGCACTGGTAATAAAAATACTCAATGAGCAATTTGAAATTGGACCTATATTTTCCATCTGGCCTTGGCCTATTGCCAGCTCAGCCCACCCATGGGCCCTGTCTGAAAAAGTCAGTTTATTCAAATGCTGCAGATTGTCTAATGCTATGACAGATGCTCCTCTCTCATTGGGATCTCAGTTTAGCGTAGTCTTCCATTTTGGAAGAACTTCAAATGTGTCTCAAGCTCATTTTTTACAAGGGTGGTTTTGGCTGTGGCAGGACACACTGCTTTGAGTGTACTCAATTAGTTGCTGGGTGCAAAGGAAAATCTTTCTTAAGACGAATTATCAACACTCTTCATCCGTACTGGGAATTAAACCCATGACCGTCTGTGCTGTGAAAGAGATGTGCTAACCATTATGCCATTCGAGCGGCGTTAATGATACAAGAATATGAATAATACATTTGCAATGCTTTTTCCTCTTAAGAGAATTAGATTATTTCATGTTAAGAAAAAAATGCCTAACAGAAAACTTTGTACATTCAAGAAAGAAACATAAAATACAAGATCTTTCAACTTTTCGTACGTTTGTAAATCCATCGGATATTTAGCTTTGGGTATAGAAAAAAATAAGAATCTGATAAAAAATACTTATCTGTAATTTTGAAAAACAAAACAAAATAATAAAAAGCAGAAGAGAGTTGTTTGGTGAGAAGACATATGTAGTTTTATTACCAGGTTCCAATCGGTCTGTGACATTATCTCCGTTCCTGTTGTACTTCAATTGTCAAGAACATCATCAAACAGAAATTCCTCTGGCAGAACAAATGCATATGAACATAGGTTGGTTTTCTCTCCAAACAACTTCTTCTTGCTTTTCTCTGTCAAAGTTTAAGCAACGAGTGCAAAAATACTGATTTATTTCTTCAAACAAAAACAAAAAGCAAACCATAAAACTGAATAGATCTGGTTAGTCATTGAACAGAAACTGTCACTTGATCAGCACGTTGAGGGTGACTAATTAAAAAAAATTGGAGGAAGAGGTGATCAATTAATATATAACTTTACTCACCTTTTGTTTGGATCATTAAAAACAACTGAATCTAAAGGGCCGAAAAAAAAAACAAGTTTATGGCCTGACAGACACAAACTAAGGAACCAATGAACAAACTCAGATGGTAAATTGAAACCCCCAAAAATATTTTGGTAGGGATTTTCCAAAAAAGAAAAAAAATTTTTCTCGACATAATATTGAGTAAATATTCAAATTTTCAGTCCTATAGCTCCATTGATGCATCTTGTACAGGTGAAATATGTAGCAAGTCAGCCAGCTGGAATCAATTAACAAGAACCATAAGTTCCATGATCCATCCATCATCCATGGTAGAAGTTGCAGGAGAAGAGAGCAGGAGAAGAAGCACTTAGTCTTTCTTTGAATCAATTGATTCTTAAACTTGTGAAGTATTACCTGTAGTAAACATGATCTCTAGATAAGATTATAATATAATAAAAAATCAACCTTTTGATGTCTTGGGTATTAATTTTCACGCAACAGTGACATGGAAATATTCCTCAAGTATTATTTTCAATAAAAAATTGTGATTGGCCATTTTTGGCATCTTTTATCCATTTTTGTCTTTTAACATACAAAAATGCGGACATCAGACATTCTATTCTGACATCATGGCAGCTGGTAATAAAAAATTGATCTGAATTGCTGTTTTCTTAATGATGTAATACCCCTTCCTTCCTATATCTGTTGTTTAACATAATTGGAACCGACCGACCGACTGACTGATCAACAAATCAAAAAGCGTCTTGTAGAGATGCGTTTGAATGCATTCGAAAACTGGAAAAAAATTATCTTGACTATGTTGACAGTTTTGGTTGACGGTTACATACAAAACAAAGTTTTTTGGTCGAATTTCTATTGACTAATACGTTTTCTTGTTTATGGTTCCATCTGTCTCTCCACCTGTCAGTCTCTCCATCCATCCATCATTCGATCTATCTGAATTTCCGTTCTTGCTACCAAGCCATGAAGATTTCCGATCCATTCAACCATCCAAGCATACATGAAAGATCCGCATTCAGCAAATTTCTCCCTGGCACGCGTGTTCCGTGCACCACTTCGGACCTCTTAGGCTCTTATCAAAACATCCATTCATGCGCACTGGAATATGCGGAGATGTAATGAGAAAGTCGGGGGTTCATTTCAAGCACCTGGTAATAGCACCGTACATACGAACTCCTTGGCAGCGTGAGCCGAATGTGGAAGCTGGAGGAGGAAGATGAAGAGCCGAGAAGGAGGATGATAAGAATCGCAATTCCATATCAGCTTGTCATCACCAGCATCTTCAAGGTGGGAAACATTGCTTATGCCTTCATCAGTGCTAATAGAATACTTACCAGTGAGGCATCTCCCTAAAGGGTCAATCAAATCATCGAGTGTCCACCTGTGATCCCATAGGTCACTCTGCATCATATTACAGCATTTTAGATTGCATAAATATTAGCATATATTCATATACCTTTGTAAATATTAATATATCAAGACACTTTTACCGGAATGAGTAACCATTAGATTCGGGAAGTATGTGTCACTGAGTGTGAACAGTTAGATAGTTTTTGGTAATGATGATTTTCTAAAGTATCATCAGTAGGAGTGCTTGATCCCAATGGGTTTTGAGTAAAAACAGATTTCCAAGATAGACTTTTTCAGAGCAAATGCAGAAAAAAACAAAAATCTTTAGAAAAAGTTCTTGATACAGTAATTCATATATCGGCCATAGCATTGAAATGCAGTTCCGAGAACTTTTTCCCAAAGTTTTTCATTTTTTTTTAACTATATCAATATAAATATATAAGATTAGGTTTGGCAATCATAAAATGACATTTAACAATGAAGAATATAAAAACAGTACAACTATCTAAATACATTTGGAAATTAAAAGATGGTAACAAAACACTGATTATCACATGGGATTTTCAAAAACCACACCTATAGTGAATAATGCATTGTAGAGGTTGGAAGAAAAACTTGATATAATTTGTTTCCCAAATCAACATCAAATCTTAAATTAAAAAAAATGAATTAGTTGCAAAATGTCAACATAAAAGAAGATTTCTATTATAATGTTAGATGTGGATGAAAAAGAACGTTACCTTTAAAGATTTAAACTATAACAGAAATATGACTTACACATGTGTATATCTCATGATTTCATTCATAAAATGTATTGATAATGATGATCATAATTATCATTGTAATTATTATTATTCGCAATCTCACACCAGTTGCCTGGTGGTTACGGCTGGAGTTTGAGTGACAGTAAGTCTTCTCAAGTCTCCAGCCCTTCTCTCCTAGTTCTCATAGGCCACAGTAATACTGCGATTTATAGTTTCACACCGGTTGCCCAGTGGTCATTGCTGAAGGCTGAGTGACAATAAGTCTCCTCGGGTCTTCAGCCAACATCTCTTCTCTCTTTCGCCTATCATGCCAGTGCTGTGGTTTACGTTTCCGCTTTCATTTCCCTTCCTCTGTTAGGTCACTGCTAACAATTAGTGTTGCAGTCTTTATATTTCTAGTACTTTCCTCAGTATCCGTGTGGTTCCTAGCAGTGCTGTGGTCTTTACAGTCTCAATCCTTCCCTTTATCTCGATCTCCTCCAGTCTTGCCCTCAGGGTCTTTGGGACAGTTCCTAATGCGCCCACTATGACTGGCACTACCCTGGCTTTCATCAATGATGATGATAAAGATGATGATAATAATAACAATAGTGATTATAACAGGTGCACTCAGAAGAGTATCAAATACACTCAAAGTAAGATTGGAAGAACAGAGAATAAAAGGAAAGATTGAGATTAGTGCTGGGGACTGCTCCAATACTGAGGAGAGTGCTGGAAATATAAAATCTACAACCCCAGCTGTTAGCAGTGGCCTAACAGGGAGAAGAGGAAAGGAGGAAAACAAGCAGAAAACAAAAACAAAACAAACAACCCACAAATGGTGGTAGAGGTACAAACCACGGTGCTGCTTTGATTGGTGAGAGAGATATAAGACGAGGGCTGAAGACCTGAGGAAACTTACTATCTCTCAACCATCAGCAACAACCACTCGGCAACTGTAAACCACAGCACTGCTGTGGACTGTGAGAGTGTTGAGAGGAGGGCTGGAGACCTGAGGAGACTTGCTGTCACTCAGTCTCCTCCTGCGGCCACCAGGCAACTGGTATGAAAATGCATAAAAATAATAGTATATCTATTATACTCCTAATGACATTTTCTAATGATATTTTCTATAAAATATATCAATAATTATAATTCAATATAAAAAAATCTGAGAATGCCTTTTTTTTTTTTTTGAGAAAAAAGATTTTTTGACCTTTTTGGACATTGATTTATCAAGTTTATCAATAACATGTAGATTCTTCAGAATATAAATATTTGTAGTTGTTTCTTTTTCAATCTGTTTTAGATGTTTTCCAGTGGAAAATGCCTGTGACGTTATGAATAGAATCTATTCTGACCATAATTATTCTGTGATGGAATATTTTGACATAACTTCAAATTTTGACGCTACGGTTGTTCAAATATTGACTGTGTTGACAAGTTCACCTTCATTCTGTATACGGAATTTATCAAGAACAATGCTTTACAAATCTGTTAAATGTTAATATCTTGTGCTAAAGGGTTCCCTTAATCTCTCTTTATGATATCAATATTCTCTACAAATTTGTTTTGCTTAAACCTAGGTGGGTAGGCCCCTCAAAATTTTCGGGCCATGCAAACTGGCCCACCTGCTCCCACCTCTGTCCTGACCTGCTGAGGCCCAAAACGAACTGATAAGATAGACAACCATCTCGTATATCTTACTGACGTGGTCAGTGAAAGAGATAATCACATTGCCAGAAGAACTACATTGCCAAGCCGTAAGCTTACAAATGTACGGACGAAGTGAAGCATTGTTGTCTGACTAACTTGCCCAAGGCTGCTAAGCTGATGATCAAGGTTATGAGACAGACTGACCTTGTTTGAAAACTTCAGCAACGTTGCACTTGCCAAAAGGAACGAAAGTTTATCAGGAATCAAGAAAGACGGAAAGTAAAGAAAAACTTGGGAGAGAAAATGGGAGAAGAAGGAACCTTTTTATTTTCACATCAACTGACACTTATTTCAGCAGAAAGTGAGAAATAAAAGCTCCTTTATCTATCTCTATTGTCCTGATTTTGGGGGACTTTATTTTTTCTTGCTCTCTCTCATTTATTAGACAAGAGATCGGCAAACCTTTTTGAAGGCAGAACAGATTAAGAATGTTTTTATGTCTTGTGGGCTTGAGTGAATAAAAATAATGCAACTGATCATAAAATTCTATTAACACAGTTTTTTTTTTCTTTTTATTGCACTGATGTTTTTTTTCCATTTTTGGAGTATATACCTACATAAACTTCCGTGTACTACAAATCAAGAAGAAATTGTTTTTTGGGGGGAGGGGAAGATATAGTCAAATTGTGGTTCAGATTTTGTGTATATTAATAGAGCTGCCAGAGTGAGTACACAATATTTTTAGATATAAAACATTAATTTGTTTCAGGCCATTACAAAACTGAAACGTTTGCTCTACTTTTCAATACTGAATTTCATTGTTTATCAACCAAAGATTGATATGGAAAAACAAGATTTTTTGTATTCCATGTCATATAGTCAATGAAGTCAGCAGGCTGGATGAACTGAGGCCATAGGCTGGGTTGGACCACTGGGTGCTCACGGGGCATAGTTTGCTGATATCTGTATTAAGCAATAAAGTTGGCATCTTGAATGAGAGATGCTGTCACGTTACCACAATGTGTGAAGTAGAGGAGGTTAGTCAATCTCCAGCCATTTTGCAATGAGTAGTTTTAAATAAGATATTTTGTAGCTATTAGTAAATAAATAACGGTCACATATCTTTTCAGATTTAATCAGTATGGCTATAGCTTGCTGAAGCCGCTTGTATTTTTATTACAAATCATCAATCAAAACTGTAACCAAAACTGCCAACATAGGTTCCCTCAGTTTTTAAGGTGGTCCAGCTGGCTGGCTGGCTGTATATGCATCATGCATACAGGCCACATCAATGGAGCTAGAGGGCTGAAAACTTCAAGATTTATTCCTTATGTCTATAATTTAAAAAAAAAAAGTCTCCAATAAATAAATTTTTAATGTGTGTATGTTGGGGGGATCAATTTGTAATGTAAGTTCAAGCTGAATTGGCCCCTTAGTTTGTGTCATGTTTGTTTTTTGAAAATTTAGACATTTTAGCAATTACTTGCAAATTAGAGGCAAAAAAAGAAACTCATTCCTTGATCACCATTTTTTCCCGTTTTTTGATTGATCACCTCTAGCATGGTATGCTGCCAAAAGACATTGCTTACATTCTTTATCAGGATTTCACCGTTCCAGCAGATATCAGAGTGAAATAGAAAGATAGCAAAAAGCTTGCCAAATATCTAGACTTTGCCAGAGAACTGAAGAAATTATGTAAGATGGTGACTGTTGAGCCAATCATTGTTTGGAGTACAGGGAACGATCCTGTAAAACCTTACAAAAATGGCTGGGGGAATTAGAAAACCTGAGGAAGAATCAAAACATTTCATGAAACAGCACTATGGGAGTAAGCTGGAATATCCGTACCTTGCATAAATGAATCCCCTTAGCCTTCACGTGTACCAGAACAAATCATCTAAAAAAAAAATTTCATCTAGGAAATTATCTAAAGAATACAAGCACAAGATTTATACATTGTTTGTCCTAAAATGACGATAGAAACCCCCAAAATCTCTTTTTTGAAAAGAAAAAAAAACAACTTTTTCTGGATGATGCTCAGTGATGTACCTATGCAAATTTTCAAGGTTGTAGCCCCCAAAATGTGACCAGGAGCATTCAGAGAGACACACACACAGACAAGCAAAGAGAGAAGAATTTGTAGCCCACTTGGCAGTGTAGGTGAGCCATTTGTAGTATTGCAAAGACTTGCTGTCACTTAATCTCTTGTGTTAGCCACGCAATACTGCTTGTATGAACATTCAGCATGTGAGATATAATAATAATACAACTAAAAATACATATTTTTTCCACAAGGGACCTTAAATAATTGTATTCCTTCATGTCACAGATACTATATACTTTTCCTTTTTATGTAGTTGTCCCACAAATGTATCTGATTAAATGTGTGATGTTTGTGGCTGGATAAAAACCAGGATTACTGAATACTTATTTCCAAGGCAGGAAGGCTTTGCCCTGCTTGGAGAGTGTGTGGAACACAATCTCTTCTTCTCATCTTTGATGTTAACTCAAGAAAAGAAAATTTTAGATCATATCCATGTTGGAAATCAGGGAACAAACTGTACTGCCTGTATTGGAGAGATGGAATGCTTAATTTACAAATGTTGCAGTTAACGTCCAAAGCCTCTCTTCAATACCCTTTTTTTTCTTTTTTTTTCCTTTTGCTTTGAAATAGAGACAGAAAAAAAGAGACTCTCTACCCTTACAGATTGAGGATGTAAACATCAAAGATGGGGAAGATGACATTGTCTAAACAAAAGTTAAAAGGTTAATGACTCTTTGCAAAGTTATAGACAATACAATAAACAATAGAATCTCCAATGCAATACGTCAATTAGTCCCCATTTAACCATGTGCCATACTAAGCTGATCTTGGTATTAGGTTGGTATACATGGAATTTATTTATTTACTTTCTTATAAATTATGACATGATGTTGCTCAAGCTACAAATGACATCAAAGTATTTGAAGTTAATGCTATTACAGTGCAAAGTATTTAATGCTGGTTCAATAGGTTTAGTTCAGGGTATATGGAGACCAATAATAAACATTGAGAGAGGTCCAATCCTGTTTTTAATGGTGAAGAATTACCAATATCGGTGGCCAACGACCTAGAAACAATGACTCAAGTGCTTTATGGAAATATTGCAGTTGTGGATGAAAAGTTTAGCATTACCCATAAAAAATTTTTTACAATCATCCTTCAAAATTTATATTCGTGTCAGATGGTGAAGAAAGAATGGATCTCTCATGATCACTTCGCTTGTGAAATGCATAATAATTGGCTGGAAACCATGTGGTGTGAATACAGACACATGGAAGAACATCTTGCCAATGTGCTCAAAGCCCAAAGTATTCAATGAATGCATAATACCAGCTTTGACTTATGGATACGAAGCATAGGAAATAACAAAACATACTGTAAAACCTTCTGAGAATTGCACAGAGAGTCATGGAAAGAGCAAAGTTAGGCATAACTCTTTGAGAATCAACAGATCAGAGAGAGGACAAGAGTGAAGGATATTCTACAAAAATTTAAGCAACAAAAATGGAGATGGGATTGGCACTTGGTAAGAAGAGATGAAAACTGATGGAGCAAAAGAATAACTAACTAGTGCCCATGAGACAGTAAACACAGTAGGAAAAGACCAAACACAAGATGGTGCAATGAGATAGAAAGGTTTACTGGTAAAACATGGTAAAAGTTAGTGCAATCACGGACGTTTTATTAATTGAACAATATCTCCTAACCTGATCCGCCTGTGTATCCATGTCGATCTTTTTCCTATCTCTTCGTTATTCCTGGCATTGCTCTTTCCGTAGCTCTTTGTGCAATTCTTTGTTAATTCTTAGTTTTGTTGAATTCCGTGTTTCACATCTGTAAGTCATAACTGGTAATATGCAATAATTGCGTACTAGCAGCTTTGAAGGACTTTTCCATAAATCTCTATTCATACCAAATGCTTTCCAACTGATTGTGATGCATCTTCGTCATTTCATTTTCATGGTCTTCCTCTAACTTCATGAGCTGACCTAGGTAGATATATTCACTGACCTCTTTTGAAGCCTCACCCAACATACATATTGACTTGGTCTTCTTTTTGCATAACGTTTTTCTTTTTTTCCAGTTTATAATTATTTGTAGTTTTGTCTGATCAGCAATATCCAGGAATTGAAAAATACACACCTGCCAGTGTCATCTTGAAGTTGGGTGTCTGAAACAAACACATGTGAACAGCTGCAATGAGATGTATTTGCTATACACTGAGTTCAATTTTTATCTTAAATAACTACAGTAGATTACTATTATTACTACACACTATAATTACTGTCAACAAAACCTATCAAAATGTGTTTCTCACAATTTCAAGATGGTCTGGCTGACTGGCTATGTATGTATGTATGTGAGTATGTATATATCATGCGTACAGGCCATACCAATCAAGCTAAAGGGCTGAAATTTTCAACATTTCAACTTTTTATTGTCAAGAAAAATAGTTTTTTTGTTTTTCTTAAATCACCTCCCAAGATAAGTTTTTAGTGAGGATGAGTTTCATCATTTTCCAATGTAATTTAATGCTGAATTGGTCCTTAGTTTATGCCTGCTTGTTTTTTGAAAATTCAAAATTGTCAGTGGCAAGAAAAATAACATATTTATTGATCTCACTTCATTGTAATTTTTTGATTGATCATCCCCAACATGGCATGTTGCCAAAAGACTTTAGTCATGTGATGGTTTCTATTGACTAACCTTGCCTGTAATGAAATCACTGTTATATTGGGTGGATTTTTAACAGTGTACTGATAATTAGAAACCAAAAAGAACAGACAAAAATTACATTTTATCACTCTTTCACACTCTAATGACCCAGTTAGATGTTACTGGTCTGTAAATTGAATGAATGAACCAAAAAGCTTTTAAAACAATACACTAAAATCTTATGCTTGTTATTTTTTTAATAATTTTAGATTTTATTGATTTTTTATTGATGATTTTGGATTAAAGATCTATTTCTTTAGGCGCTTTCTGATAAAAGATCTATTTTTTAGATGATTTTAGATAAGAGATCTAATTTTTAAGATGGTTTTAGATAAAAAAATCCATTTTTGAAAGATGCTTTTAGATAAAAGCTCTATTTTCGAATGATTTCTGATAAGAGATCTATATTTTAAGATGATTTGAGATAAAAGATCTATTCTTTAGATTATTTTTGAAAAGATATATTTTTTTGGATGATTTTAGTTTAGAGATCTAATTTTAGATGATTTCAGATAGAAGATTTATTTTTTCCAGACGTTTTTAAGATAATAGATCCATTTTTAAAGATGATTTTAGATGAAAGATCTTTTTTTTAGATTATTTTAGAACTGGGAAAATCAGCATATCTTCCACTTCCCCTCCCACCATTTGATCTCATGCTGTATTCAGTTTACTAACTCTTTACCATCTCCTAAATGTATCATGACTAGAAGGAATTCTTGGGCCACTGGTAGGAATCAAATGTGTTAGCACCAACTAATAGCCATTAGCAACATTGTACATCTGTGGTGAGATTCTTACAATTCCTACTTGTCTGGTACCCAAGAAGTGGTCAGTGGTAGCAATTCCGCAGCTCTGGACAAGTTGCGAAAGCCATTAATCATTTAACTGATGATTTGCAGGCGGCATTTGTTTCTCGGTGAATAGCTGCTGTGAGCTGAATATCTATGTGACACCTATTGCATGAAACCTTTGCCAGTAGCCCGGAGACTTGCATTTTGTCTCGCACATGATTTGGAGAAAATCACCGATTAATGTCATTGGCCGCTTCTGTGCCATTGGCTTTGTCTAATGCTGAGGAGATCACGCAATGTGAAAATGGCCCGCTCAAGATATAATTCTTCAAGTTCATTTGATTTTATTCCATCGTATTGAGTTCCCAACCAATAAAATACAAAGACCGAGTGTACAAAGGACACTTCCAGCATTCTCTCCTTTCTTTCTCGTGTGACTTCTCTTGAATCACCATCCCCGCCTCATATACAATCATACCTTGGTTAGTGCTACCCTGTTTAGGGCTGATTTTCTACGGCACACTTTTGAAAAAAAAAATTCCCATGACAGGTCAAGATAGCCACTCAATAGGAACAATCAGGTGACCGACATCTTTTGGGGATGATCAATTAAATAATTATAAGAAGGGATGATCAGTGAATAAACTACTTCTCTTGCCTTTTGTAGGGCAGTGATCACTAGAAAGTCTGAATTAAAAAAAAAAAACAAGTGGGTGCAAACTAGGGAACAATTTAACATAAACTTACCTTGCAAACATTTCCCTACCAATAAAATACAAAGAGTGAATGTATGAGGGACACTCCAAGCATTCTTTCATTTTTGTTGTGATTTTTTCCAAATCACTAACCCACCTCATGAACTATGCTTGATGTTGCTTTACTTTAGCACTGTTTAAGAAAAACAAACTTATAATGAATTCAGTAATGTTAAATTTCCAAAGTAAAAATGATAAAAGACTGTATCATAGAGAGTCTCTGAAATAATTGTATTCTGTACATTTTGAGAAACGAGCCATGTATGGATATAAGCACATATGCATAAATGATTACTTATCATGTGCGGGTTTTACTTAATTATATTTCTCAAGTGCCAAAAAGACTTAACAGATGAGATACATAACTCTAATCTACTGAATTTCGACAACTTGTTGTGTTTTAAAATAATCAGTATGACACTGACTGGGAGAGCAGCAGCAAGGCAATGAGAAGTGTTTTGGGCATGCTATTTATGATTTGTCATGATGACTCAGTATAGCACTATTTTGTATAGTGCTGCATTTTCCACAAATCCATTGAAAAAAGGAAGAAGTCACTTTTACTTTTGAAGAGATGATATGTTTTTTATTTTCCTCAAGAGGCTCGATTTGTTTTTTTTGCATTGCAGATATATCAACATAACATCTCCACATTGTGGTAGTTCTAAGCAAACTTTGATATGCACCAGGCATTTAGAAAAAGAGGAAATTACTCAAAGATGAAAGAGACACAGAGCCTGTCTGTGTGGAGTCAAGTTTTTAGTTTGGGTTATTCTTGATTACCTCTACTATGCGGGTACATGCCTCTGTGTCTGATGATAAACTAATGAATTGATGAAGAGGCAAGGGGCTGGCACTGTCCCTTACAAGAATGTAAGTGATGATATTTACATCTTTCAAGAAGGTTTACAAAGTGAGCCATCCAATCAAAATCATGGATTTTCATAGCCGCGAAACCAAAGTTGCACTCATCAATGGTTCATCTAATGGTTCTTCAGACAATATTCTTCATGTGTTTTTACAATTTTTTAACTCACCATGTAGTCTGCTGAAGTTGAAAATTATCTATAAATGTCACCACATTGTCTGAAACAGAGCTCTTTTTTGCTTGAGGCCATGAGAGAAAAAAATTCTTTTTTCAAGAAACTGAAACCATGGGAGAATTTCTTCCTTGAAAGAAATCCTCTATAGAATCATTTAGTGGCTTCCGTTTTTAAAGAAAAAAATTTTCGAGGAAATTCTTACCCCATAATGAAATAACAATAGAACAGCTGAGAGTCTGTAGATATGAAAGTCTCACCCTATCAAGCTAAGCTTCAATGTACTTTAAGTGACCTCTTTCTCCAATCAAAAAGTTTGTTCTGCCACTGCTGTGACTGAATGATATTATATTTGAACTTCAAGTTGTATGGTCATACTATGTCAATTTCTGTCATACATGAAGAGACATACAAGTTACAGTTTTTTTAGGTTACTGAGTGCACAAAATCTTGGCACCCTTAAAAAAGAATGCAAAGTGCTGAATATCAATTCATCATCTAGAAATTTGCTAATAAAAATATGAAAATATCAATTCTAGAGCATTTCTAGTGTGATGAATAAAACACTGAATCATGGGATAGTATTCTGGGATTATTATCAATAAATTAGGAAACATTAATAGATTCTACGATATCTTTATTATACTGTGCTATCTTTTGATCTCTCCATACGACGTTGAGCATGATTCTCTCATACACAAGTTCTATGGTTCTCTATTTGAGAGTCAGTCTTTTGGTTAAGTTCCATGTTTCAGCTCCATAGGTGAATTCTAAAAACAAATGATAACTCTTAGCTTTTGAAGTTTGAGTTTGCTTGACTGCCTTCTTTCTTTAGCTTTTTGATCATTGTGTCTTTATTTCAATTTATCTATTACACATGACATTAAATGTTGGTAAGGTTCACCAACTTCATCAGAAGGTCATGATTCAAGTGTGTGGGATAGAGATCAACAATTCCAAGAGCATGCAAGCATACAATAATTGACACACTTGAATTTTTCATATAACCTGTACAATATCTTTGGAAATGAACAGAAATCAATGAAAGTTGGATCATCACAATGTTTTAATAGGATGTCCAAGTGATTTAATGAAAAATCATTATCTTACAACTTATATAAAGTAAATTTGAAGAAAAATCCAAAATAAGACCTGGACAGTAATATTGACATCCTTCCTTTATATTTTGTTGCAAACCTTCTGGTGATGATGACTGCCTTTAAACGTTTCTTGTAGCCATCTATAAGCTTCCGGCATCCTGAGCTGGAAAATTCTCTCCCTCTTTCTTTGTTCAAGCTCTTGAATTTTTTCAACTATACATGTTGAAACCATGACTCCAAATTTCTGCTCTCTCCAGAGATTTTCAAAGGTGTTGAGACTAGGACTTATTGCTAGCTAGTTCGAAACAGCTAATTTCTCTCTTTTCAACCATTCTTAAGTGCTTTTGGTTATGTTTTGTTGGTTCTTTATTGTGCTTCATTGCACATGATCCTCAGATCAAAGAAAGTTTTTTGACATTGGGTAGCTCATTTTGCATCAAAATCCATTGATAATCCTTTCATGATTCCTTTGTTATAGTTGGAGCCTCCAGAACCAGAGGCAGCAAAACAGCCCCATTGCATAAACAGTAAACATCCAATTTTAATGCTAAAAGTTTGATAAATCGGATTGAATTTTCTGGCTTTTTTCACCATTTTCGAATATCTTGATGCAAAAAAGCTTTAGTATATCATAGAATATCAATTTATTGAATTATAATACAAAACAAGTTGTTAAGTTTTCTATATAAAAACGACCAGCTTTAGTTGTTTACCATATGATCTAGAGATGAAGGAAAATCCTCCGCTGCAGAGTCTTTTGAAATGTGTATTATTGAAGCCAATGGTGTCTATCTGGTTGTGAGTGGTTGTGATGTATAAGCAGCTGATGAATTTGCTTGAAGAAAGCATCCAGCCTCAGTTGTTTGCCTCTATTATACTGTTTATTAACAAAGATAAGTGGTTAAAGAGTCCATTAAATCCAAATGAGAAATGGTTTAAGTGTCCACTAAATGCATGTTTAAAATTTCTGCTAAATCCATAAACCATTATATCGGGGTCCATTAAACCAAGAGTTTACTCCTTGTGTGTGCGTCTGTGTGTGTATCTATATATGTAAGGTTGTTGAAAGATTCCAGACCACATAACCTTAACGCCTACTCTCATAAAGTTCGAGAAATAATTTGAGAATAATTTGTATTGTATCCTTGGAGAGAAAACTAATTCTTTAAGGTGATAGGTACCAAATTGTTTTTATTGACTGAAAATTGACCCTTGGGAAATAGTTGAAATGAGTGAAAGTCAACCCAAAGAGTACTAAGTGTGTCTCTTACTTACTCTTTCAATAAGCACTTAGGCAAGAATTTTCTCAAATGAGCAGGTGCAATATTGAAGTAATTGAAAACTGTTCACGTGTTCCATATTAACAGCAAAAGTTTGATGGGCTGAAAATGGTTTAGAATTGACGTATGAAATGAACAGAGTGACTTTTCCTGTTTCTAAGTTTATTACAATGCACTCTAGTTAAAGGTAATAATTTTTCTGATAAAAAGAATCTCCTACCCACTATTTGAAACAGTGGACTCTTCCACTGAAATGAGTTTGGTAGTTTTTATACTAAAAAAAATCATCTCATAGAAATTTCAATTAATCCATGAGGCATTTGTTGGATGTTATATTCCACAACTTGTTCAAAGAAATTTCCAGGGTCCAAAATAAATATATCATCATCAATCTTTTAACGTCCGTCGTTGGACATAGACCTTCCCCAGGATTCGCCACACTTCTCTATCATGAGCATCGCGGAATAACTCAGTTTCATCTGAATTATACTGAATCACCTAAAATCCCACCCATATTTGTTGGATGACATATACAAACACCAGAAAATATTCAACCAGAACTGTCATTAAAATTATCAACATAGGTTTCTTTCAGTTTTCAAGTTGGTCTTGCTGGCTATTTATGTATGTATGTATCATACATACAGGTGTATGGAGCAAGAGAGCTGCAAATTTCAACATTCACTCTTTACAATGTCTAGAAAAACGTTTTGATTTTCTTGTTTTGGGAAAATTCCCTCCCTCGATAGATTTTTAGTGGGAGGTTCAAATTAGAATGTAAGTTTATTCTAAATTGGTTTGAGTCCAGCAACATTCATGATTCTTTTCTTGAAAATTCAAACTTTATTCCAGATCACCGCTGAAAAAAAGTCAAAAGAAATAACTTATTCATTGATCACCTATATTTCCAACTTTTTGATTGATCACCCCTAACACAGCATGCAACCAAAAGATGTTGTGACTAAACGAACCTGTTAACCTAATATTTACAACCTCCAAGCATGTTTAGCTAAGTTATCTTTATCCTTTTCAAGTAATCATATACTATCATTATGTATATAAGTCTGGTGAGTCGCTCAGTAGAAACCCTCTTTTGGCAGCATGCCATGTTTTGGGTTATCAATCAATAAGTGACTTCTCTTGACTTCTGTTGGATCACAAAGAATATTTTTGAAAAACAAGCATCAATGCTGCCCGACAGAAACTTAGAGACAAATTTAGCATACAACTACATTGTAAATTTAACCGCTATTTAAGCTTTAAATTGGGAGAGAACTTTCAAAAAATGATTTCTCTTGACTTCGTAAAGAGTAAATGTTGAAATTCTCAGCCCTCTAGCTCCATTTATGTGTTCTATATCTGTAATACATACATATATATATATATATATATATAGCTCGCTAGTTAGCCAGCCAAAACCACTTAAAAACTGATGAAACCAATATTGTTCTATGTTGACAGTTTTGGTTGATAGTTTCTAATATTTATGAATAATGAAAATATCATTGGAATATAATGTTTATTGTGATATCAATAATACCTTGACTCTATGAACCAAAAATTCTCAATCTTTCATGATATTATGACATGGTTTTTTTTCATTCCCCTCAACATGAGCATACATAACAAAACAGGATATATCTAATGGATACATAGCTTTTATTAACTGAAAGAAGGACCATTATCATCTGGTTTAGCAACAATTGATGATAAAAACTCTCATATAAACACAAGTTTACTGCAACCTACAGCACATATCAAAAAGCTCTCAAGAATGGTTGAAAATAGAGTAATTAGCTGTCTTAAACTGGCCAGCAATAAGTCCTAATTTTGGGGAGGAAAACAATTTCTAATCTGAGAAACCAACATATTTCTATCTATATACATATATATACTTTTTATGTGAGCAACACTTTTCAATATCTAAATGCACAAGAAAACCAATATGACAATCAGGGATTCCCTCATCTCTTCGTATCAAACTCTTTCAAATCTTTTTTATATCTTCACTCAATTTTACCTTTAGATTAGATTGATATTCAAGAAATATTGAACATACAGAAGAAAATGCTGCATAACATACTGTTTTTGATATTTTATAAGAGCAATGCAATTGCAAAATCATTTAAACATTACCATAATTTTCTGAGGGGAGTAAACTAGTATTCATATATAAGTTTTTATCATCAATTGCTTTTAAAGCAAATGATGTTAATCTTTCTTTCTGTAAATAAAATCTATATATAAATTGGTGATATTCTGTTCTGTTATGTCTGCACATGGTGAGGGTATAGAATAAAACATGCATAATAGATACATACATTTTTGTGTGTATAAACACTGAAAAGTGTTACTCATACAAAAAGTATATATATGTATATTCATAGACATATAATGGTTTTTCAGATTAAGAATGTTTTCCTCTCCAGCATTTACAAATAACATTTGATTCACAATTGAATAATCGTGGTGTTTCATCTATCAAGGTTTTGCACAACAGAAAGTTGTTTTGCTACGTCATCAGAACATAAACTTTTATCTTTACTACATCATCACAAGGTGATGTGAAAAGTGTGACAGAAGACAAATAAATATACAGTGTGTTTTATTACATGTGGAGATTTTATTACAAGAAAACATAGAATTTAATTTTTAAAATATGTAATTTTCTCAACTGACAATGAATTCAAAATTTTCAAAAAGAATTTTATTGTATATTTTGTGTTTAAATACCATATGAAATCAATAATTTGCATGGGATAAAATCCCACAGTAGTTATATGATTGAGTTGTTGATGGATGATGACAAATTATGTTTGGCTGAAGGGGAAAAAATTCATGTTTCTCTGCGAAAACATCTGAAGAAATTTCTCGGGAAATTTTTCTGACATTACAAAATACTGAATTATTGAGTATCAAAGAACATACAGAGATAACAGATTTTGGAGATATTGAAGTTGAGGAAAAGTTTAGAAGAAAAGAAAGACAAGCTGGAAAGGAAGAAAGGAAGATAGAAAGAAATAAGCAAAGAGCTGGAAAGAAAGGAAGAAAGAAAAGGTAAAAATGAGAAAGAAAGCAAGGTATTCGTACCTTGCATAAATGAATAACCATAGCCTGTGCATGAACCATAACTAAATACCTAAAAATTATCTGAAATTATCTGAAAATTAGATCTTTTATCTAAAATTATCTTTATAAAAAAATACCTGCACAAAATTTGGTCATTGTTGGTCTAAAATAGCCATAGAGACCCCAAAAGCACATTTTTAAAAATGAAAAGTAGTTTTTAGAGAATGCCTGGTGGTATGTTCATGCTTATTTCCAAGGTTGTTGTCCAAAAATGTGACTAGGAGTGCCTTGAGAAACACATAGATGAACAAAGAGGAACGAATCTGTCGCCCACTTGGCTGGCCTTTGGAGGGGCTATTGTGATTTGATGAAAAGAAAAAAAGAAAGAAAGAAAAGAAGATAGAGAGAATGAAGGTGAGAACTGAAAAGAAAGAAAGAAAAATAAAAAGAAAGAGAGAAAATAGAAAGAAAGGAAGACAGAAAGAAAAATAAAAAGAAAGAGAGAAAATAGAAAGAAAGGAAGACAGAAAGAAAAATAAAAAGAAAGAGAGAAAATAGAAAGAAAGGAAGACAGAAAGAAAAATAGAAAGAAAGAGTGAAAATAGAAAGAAAGGAAGACAGAAAGAAAAATAAAAAGAAAGAGAGAAAATAGAAAGAAAGGAAGACAGAAAGAAAAATAAAAAGAAAGAGAGAAAATAGAAAGAAAGGAAGACAGAAAGAAAAATAAAAAGAAAGAGAGAAAATAGAAAGAAAGGAAGACAGAAAGAAAAATAGAAAGAAAGAGAGAAAATAGAAAGAAAGGAAGACAGAAAGAAAAATAAAAAGAAAGAGAGAAAATAGAAAGAAAGGAAGACAGAAAGAAAAATAAAAAAAAAGAGTGAAAATAGAAAGAAAGGAAGACAGAAAGAAAAATAAAAAGAAAGAGAGAAAATAGAAAGAAAGGAAGACAGAAAGAAAAATAGAAAGAAAGAGAGAAAATAGAAAGAAAGGAAGACAGAAAGAAAAATAAAAAGAAAGAGAGAAAATAGAAAGAAAGGAAGACAGAAAGAAAAATAAAAAGAAAGAGAGAAAATAGAAAGAAAGGAAGACAGAAAGAAAAATAGAAAGAAAGAGTGAAAATAGAAAGAAAGGAAGACAGAAAGAAAAATAAAAAGAAAGAGAGAAAATAGAAAGAAAGGAAGACAGAAAGAAAAATAAAAAGAAAGAGAGAAAATAGAAAGAAAGGAAGACAGAAAGAAAAATAGAAAGAAAGAGTGAAAATAGAAAGAAAGGAAGACAGAAAGAAAAATAGAAAGAAAGAGAGAAAATAGAAAGAAAGGAAGACAGAAAGAAAAATAAAAAGAAAGAGAGAAAATAGAAAGAAAGGAAGACAGAAAGAAAAATAAAAAGAAAGAGAGAAAATAGAAAGAAAGGAAGACAGAAAGAAAAATAAAAAGAAAGAGAGAAAATAGAAAGAAAGGAAGACAGAAAGAAAAATGAAAAGAAAGAGGGAAATAGAAAGAAAGGAAGACAGAAAGAAAAATAAAAAGAAAGAGAAAAATAGAAAGAAAGGAAGACAGAAAGAAAAATTGTAAGAAAGAAATTAAATGAATTTCAGGATTTATCTGATGCAGCCAAATTTCAATGGTGTGTATTTACAAAAATTTGATTTCTGATATATCTAAATGTTTTGTGTTTGCTTTGATTCATATAAAAATCTTGTCTGTGGATATGTTGACAGGTATGACACTGTCATCTTGAGACACTTTCTTGAGAGTAAATCTTAAAAAAGTGATATGCTCTCAATGTTTCAAAAATTTTATGGAAAAGTTTCTGTAAACTGAAAAGTTTTTTAGTCCTTGTCCATCTTCAACTTACATTATTTGATTTGTACAACAGAGGTTCTAAAACTTTATTGCATGATGACGGACTTGAGAAATATGTTTGTCCTATGCAGCACACCAATTGGGAAGATCACAATTGATATTTCAAGAATTGTCGCATGAAAATCTGGAAAGAAAATTTGATATAAAAAAAATACCATCAAAGAATGAATATGGTCAGGATAAATTCTATTTGTGACATCAGTGGAAAACATCTAAAAGAGTAAAAAAGACCTCTAAAAACATTTAGATTCTCCAGAATCTTACCATTAATAAACCTGTCAGAATGAGGCCCCCTAAAAGTAAAAAAATGATTTCTTTTCAAAAGTCAAACACATTTTTAGAAGGGGTCTAATGGAATATTCATGCCAATCTTCAAGTCTATGGACAAAACGGCATGGCCAGGAATGCAGGGAAAAAAAAAACAAAACAAGCAAACACATGCATAAACACACACACACACACACATGCTCATATAAAAAAAGGGCAGAACTTTTTGCCATCTTTGATGGCTATGGTTGTTCAATCAAACAAAAATACTTCATTTAGTGATGAATGAAACCTCCATATCAGCAGCATACTGAAATACATACACATCAACCCTTTTTTCCTTTCTTATAGGGCCAAAAAAATTAAAATAAAAAGAGATCTAGTGATAAAACTATTAGATTGACAACTCTGTGGTGGAAGCAGGACAGACATAATACCTGTACTAGATACAGTCAAGGCCTATTTGTGTATTTGGAAAAATTTATGCAGCACAATTGAGATATAGTTGTGGCACACTCATTTCCCATGGCTCACTGTTTGAGAATTACTGATCTGATAGGTAGCAAAGTAACGTTCTTTTTTTTTCACTATTGAATTATTTTCCAATGATTCTTATTTCAACAAAACGCTTTTGAGTTTGTAATGAAATGTAGCCTTGCATATGCTTATCAAAGTTTCAACTTTTGCAAAGGTGAAAAAAATGACCATTGCTCTATGATAATTAAGAAGCACTCAGTAATAGAATACCTCTGCCAATGAAATACATCAACTACCATCTGAATGAAAATAAAATATCAAAAATCAGGGAACAAAAATTTGAATGTACAAATATTGAGTTACTCCTCTTGAAATTTGAATTTAACCTTTCTATTAACTGTTTGTTTTCAACCTCTTTTCCTGCAGAACAATAAAAAGAATCAAAAACAATTTCAAGCTTCTGCCCCCAAACTCAATCAATTCACCCATTGCCTATGACCCATCTTTCCACAAAATTTAATTGCAATTTCCTAAGAACTTTTGGAGATATTGCGGAGAATATTTGTGAACAAACTCAAGGATAGAAAAACAGAGAGATATGAACAAATACATATATCTCTTCCAGCTTCATTTGCAGAGGGAAACGAAAGAAGATTTGATGCAGAAAGTTTTGCTTCCAAGATTTATAAACTGCTTTAGACACCATTTCAAAGGCTTTTATCTGTTGTCTGTAGTAAGTATAACCAATTACTTCTATCGCCTTTGGTTCAGGAAGTGATCACTAAATAGGGACTAATTAAGCATAAACTTAGATTGCAAACTGAACCTCCCTATTAAAAACCTATTTTCCTGATGTGTAACTCTATAACTCCATTGCTTTAGCCTAAATGCATGTTGCATGCATTGCCAGCCAGACTTGATAACAGAAAGAAAGTTTTAGTGACAGTTTTAGTTGATGGTTTCTAATAACAAGTTCAATTGTCCGCAGAACTCTTGGAGTGATAATGGCTCTCCTCAAGATTATAGGCAACGACATATTTACCATTCTGCTCCATTATCTTCAGCAAAATTTCATTCAATAATAATTCCATCCTCCCAAAACATTTTTTATCTTTCTGAAATTATCCACTCAGCATGAAAGTTCACAAACAAACTCTGATACATTCGATCATTTGCAATATTTTCTCCATAAACTACAAACAATTTTGAAACTGTTTACCTAAACTATTAACGGATTTTTTTTCAGTTTTCAAGTTGGTCTTGCTGACTATGTATACATATATATATATATGTATTACGAACTCAATACATGATCCTGCAGAATGATTATAGATTGCGTTATATTATATTGAAACACTTTTATTTATCATTTACCGAATAGATAGACCCATTTCTTGATGCATAACGGCTGTATTGAAAGAAATGAATGGAGCAGATATAGACCGAACACATGATAAGAATTTGGAGTGAGAACAGTTATCTGGGCCTTCACATTACCGGCAGCTGTTAAGCTCAATGGTAAGAGCAATGCTACGTTGAACGTGCTATGCTATGCTATACTTAATTTTAAATCATACATATATACATATATATGTTAAATACAGGCTACACCAATGGTACTTGAGGGCTGAAAATTCAAACTTTTACTCCTTATTATATCTAGAAAAGACTTTTTTTTTCAAAATTATCCCCCCCAAATACTTTTTTCGAGCGAGGTTCAGTTTGTAAAGCAAGTTCATACTAAAAGGATCCCTTAGTTTCTCTCTGCTTGTTTTATCAAAATTCTGACTCTTTTAATGATCACTATCCAACAAAAGACAAGAGAAGTTACTTCACTGATCATCACCTTCTGCAATTCTTTTATTTGTGAACCCCAAATATAGTAAATATGTTTCTTATGTGACCCATTAAGAGACTAATTTCTATTTGCAGGTGAATCTTTTTTTTACCTTTCTTAAAATAAAAATATGCAATATGCAAAAATTGTTGCTTGTTTCCTTACGTTTCCAGTGTTAGAATCAATAAACAAAAATTCAACAATTTTGGTAATCTAAAAAAAAACTGTACATCGATATGAATGAAATCAGAAACAATCATTTAAAATGAACTTAGTTAAAACTAAACTCTCCTGATGCAAATGCAATCAATACTTTAGGAAGAACTGGCATAGAGCTACCCCTGGCCTTCATGGTGCCCTAAGCAGAATACACAGATCTATAGAATGTAGACCTTAACATTTATCTTGGACAACAAATCTCTATGAGATTCTCTAAAGAAGAGACACTCTTAATTGGCGAGAAAATCCTATTAGTCTTAAAAAAAAAGGGTATACAACCAATACTTTCTCTTTGAACTGAGAACCATGCATTGTGCACATGAGAAAATCATGTTTAACATCACATGGAGAGATCACAAGACAGCACAGTATATAAGGGAAAAAAAAGGAATCAGCAATTTCATAGAATCCATCAGAAAACTCTTATGGCAATGGGCTGGTCATGTTATAAGAATTCCAGACAACTTCTGGACATCGCAACGCACTGTTTGGATCCTCAGAGATCATATACAAAACTGTGACCAGCAGAAAATTTGATGGTGTGATCAGGATGCTGTAAGACGGATGATGTGGCAGAATTTGAATTGGGGGCCCCAACTGCCTCTTGCCCCCTTCTTCCCAATCACTCTTAGGGCACCTTAGTCAAGCGTCCCGAAGCAGCCACAGTTCATTTATGCCTCGGGGCAGCTCTGTACTGGCATATCCAATAAAAAGTTGGGCCTTTTCACTTCAGTGAATATTTAATATCCTTATATATCTTTCAAATCTTATGCTTAATGAAGTCAAAGCATTGTTGCCCAAGTAAGAGCTTCAATACGAATGAATAAAACAAGATATGCAAATGTATATTTTTATTATCGTTTTAGCGATGGTTTTTCTTTAAAGACATTTCAGAGCTCGACTTTTCCTACATGAATATCACATCAGAAGTGTCACCAACCAGGATCAAGAATAGAACATTAAATATCTCGGTCTACAATCTTCTGTGTAAACCTCAGATCTGAAAAAAAACAGGTTGTTTTTGGAATGAATCAAAACAAAAATGAATCAAACAGGTATCTATGAAGCAGAATTTATTCATATTCATATCAATAAATCTGTGTACAAAATATAAAAAGCAAAAAAGATGACTGTCGATAAAACTACTGGTAATTACCAAATGTCAATAGATGAAGGAGTTTTCAGCTTAAGCCTGAAAACTGGAGTTCCATATTAGTAGCATACATGTCGACTCTTACTGTGTCAGGAGTTGGTTTCTATTGCAAAAGAGTTAAGATTAAATTAAGGATAATGATTATTTACACTTCATTTAATGAAAAATGAAAAATAGAATAACAAGTCTGGTTAGTCACTCAATAGAAATTGTCATATGAGCCACATCTTTTGACAGCATCCCGTGTTGGGGATGATCAGTTCAAAATTATTAGAAGAAAGGTATGATTGATGGATTAGTTACTTCTGTTGGATTGCAAGGTTAGGGACCGATTTAGCATGAATTGCTTATTGAACCTGAGCCTAAAAACCAGAACTAATTAACAAAAGAAAAATAGATCTTCTATCTAAAATCATCTTGAAAAATAGATCTTTTATCTAAAATCATCTTAAAAATAGATCTCTATCTATAATCATCTGGGAAGAAAATAGATCTTTATCTAAAATCATCTAGAAATAAGTTCTCTTACCTAAAATTATCTTCTAAGAAATACAAGCACAAGATTTGGACATTATTAGTCTGAAATAATTGTAGAGACCAAAAAAAAACACTCTTTTAAAAAAACAAAAATGTTTTTAGATGGTAGCGGTGAAACATACCAATTTTCAAGGTTGTAGCACCGAAAAATATGACCGGGAGTGCCATGAGACACACAGAGAGACACACAGATGAGCAAAGAGAGAAAATCAGTTATCCACTTGGCTGGTTGGTCAAACGGGTCATTTGTGAGGCTATGATGATTCGATTCATTCCGTATTTCTTTCATTGACTTTATCCATTTGCTGACTGACAATGAAGGGAATGAATTCTCTACGTGCTTTCAACAATCTCTTCACGGCTAGTGAAACAGAAGCTGCCGTTAGTCTTTTATTAAAACAACTCAAACATATTACGCATTTCTTTTAATTTTTTTCTATACAGTGATAAGAAAGCAAGTTTCCAGACTTGCAGCAATAACGAAAGTGTGTATTTATCTCCCCTTGCTCACTTTCTATTTGGTCTTCTTACATTTCTTCGAAGTGCCGCTGACCCAACAGTAAGTTGCATGGAAGATGGAATCAGTGAGCCAAGTTCAGACTCTGAATCAGATCTAAGTTCAATTCACACTTAAACCCTTGGAAAAGGCATGAATATCTCCTATTGAAGGTCAATGTCACATATTGCAAAGCTAATACATAGAAACTCCTGACAGAGACAGCAGAAGCTGTAGCCACTGTAAGGGGCACTAGACTTTAAAAAATAATTCCTTGATTCATAGCACTGTACACATCTGTACACATCTGAAATATATCTGTAAAAATGTAAAATAAAAAATAATTCAGAAGCAGAATCTTATTTTTGCTCCATGATTAAGCTCACAAATGCGAGAGTGAAAAAACTGAACTTGAACGTCAAACATGAAAGTATTGGATAACGAAATCAGCTTTTACATCCATCTTTTTATCGTTGACCTTCATTTATCTATTGTTTCTTTTTCTTATCTTGTTTCATCCATCGATATTGAAGATTTTACAAAAGCAACAAACTCATTGACTATGGTAGGCATAAGATGTGAAAGATATCGAAAGCTGTTCAATATTCAAAGAAGTGAAAAGATCAGTGCAAGTAATGATAGCAGTTTCCAGCTTTGATCCTCAGTCTTCTGTTCACATACAATTTGAATGCATTATACCAAGTTTCACTTTTTCCTTGGAGCAAGGCTTCAGAGTGGGGAGCCAATTGGTGCATTGCATTGGGGACCCAGGTGGCAAAGGGGGGGCCTGAGAGTTTCTTGGTTGGAGCTGTGCATCAAACTTCTAAGTTGATATGATATATCGATTGGTATAATAGGTTGTTTATTGATGAGCAAATCAAGTACAGAGTGCTTAAAACAAGTGGTTGAATTAGGCACACAAAACTCATTTCTATCACTGGTTATAGCAGATCGAAATATGATGAATAAAGGATGAGGGTGTTCACTGTTTGTGCAATGTGTTTGGGGGGGGGGGTGCAAAAATAGCTTTGCAACATCATTTAAAATAGAGCTTTGGTCCAAACAAGGATTTTTATCCAAGATATCAGAATAGAACTTGGAATAAAGAATCTTTGGGAGGTAGAGAACGCAAGAATCAGTAGAAGGTATTTTACTACCAAACAGTGAAGTCATGAGAATATTAAATGGATAAGACCATTGAAAATATATTGGGAAAAGTACTCCAGTGGGCTGCGGTGATTCCTTTATGTGAGGCACGGATAAATTCATTTATTTTTCAATTTCTCCTAATCCAAAAGATGGCAACCAAAAAGAAAAAACCTAAGATTCAGGTTCAATAAAACTGCACAAAATAAAAGAATAAGTGAGGAAAAAACTCAGGAGAGCGAAGATGTTGGAGTTGTGATTGAATAGCAAAAATCTTATCAGGGGAATTAACTCATAGGAAGTAAGATATTCTTGACGTTTCTTTAATTGATCAAGAGAAGAACTGAAATGAATAGATAAGTGATATGCATGGAATAAGAGATGTATTCCCCCGTCAGAGCAAGATTTGATATTCCAAAACACAATAGACGATGAAGGTCAATAGATATAGTAGCTGATGTACCAATATGCATTTGTTTAGTGCATCTAGTAACAGATATGTGCAGCGAAAGAATGACGCAAGATTGTTTTTGAAGATTAGAATTGTAGTTTCATTTTTCTGGAAAGGGCATTGGTGGTGTTCATGCCACAAACATGACAGTCAGAATATCCAAATCCAGTAGCCTTCTTTGAACAGAAAATATTCCTTGATGAGGAAGGGAAAAAGAGTGTGACTCATATAGAGAGAGAAAAAAAAAGAAAGTACTTGTATATCATTAGTTTCATCCTTATTCTTTGAATCATGCTTGATCAACATCGGCATACATCGGACAATAAGAGAAAAAGAACAGGTAAACGTCTCAATTACACTGGCCTCGTCAAAATGGGACTCCGAAGGGGGAAGTAAGTTGGGAGCACCTTCCCATTCTGTCTTACTGGTTTGGAGGATAATTTGGAACTGCCGAATTAGAGACTTTTGGAAAATCACTCGGATAAAAACCTACACTCTTCATAGCGTACAAAGAGAGACCATGTGATCTTCTTGAGCTCACAGTTAATCTTCCGTTGGGAGAATTAGACATCAATCAATTAGGAACGTGAAAATGCCAGGTCGTAAAAACCAAAAGAGACCTCTAGGTGCTATGCAATAATAAAGACTCTAGCATCTTTACAGAGGTCAGTTGCTTAGGTTTTGTGCTTTGGGGAGATTTGGCGTGGTAATATAATATCCACACACAGTCAAACTAGATTCAAATCAAATGAGAAAAGTTAATGAGCTTTAATTACTGACAGGCTCCTCCCTCATCATTCTATCACAATGGAATGTTCTGATTAAAATAAAAACAATGGTATTTGAATGAAACAAATTGCAAAAAACCCTCTAATTTCTATACTTTTACAAAAATGTTGTTTTTTTAAAAAAACAACATTTCATTGTATATTGTACATGAACAAAGAATTTATTACTGGGTAAATGAGCATACACACACACACACACAAACACACACAAACACACACACACACACATACACACCCTTACTGGAATGCCCACACCAGGGAATTTCCTCATTAGGACTATTTTTATTCTGTGCAATTTATTCATTTTCCTATTTTTAATCACTGCTACTCACAATATTGGTTTAGATACTGTTACTGGGTTTAGGTTATTCATGTATTCTGACATTTATATGTATCTATGTTGGACTTTGCCCAGCACTGGGTGTTCTTCGTTGAAACTTGAAACTCTGCACACACACTTCCCTCTGTGTGTAGGGAAAATGCTCATGTTGTTTTTTAAAAAATTCCCCAAAAGGGGGTCAGTATTCAATGTAAGTTTTTGCTAAATCTATCATTAAGTTTGTGTAGTTTGTGTCTACCCCCACTTTTGGAAAAACAAAGGGAAAGAAAAAGTATCTTATTCACTGATCACCCCTTTTTTCCAGTTTCCTATCTCATCATCCTAATATGACATGCTGCTAAAAGACATTGGTCACCAGGAGGTTTAGATAAAGATAACTTTCAAATATATATCTATTATGCAAGTAATTGTTATTGTTTTTTGCTGTGACTAATCACCACTACCTAAAACTGACTGTATTAAATACTTCTGCTGGATTTAGATTATTAATGTGTTCTAAAATTTATGTACACTACTGGCTCCACAATACCCATGATAGAGAATTGTGGCAAATCCTGGGGAAAGTCTATGTCCAACGATGGACATTAAAAGACTGATGATGATGAATTGTACCCACAGGCAAATTCCTTTGTTGTTGACACAAAACTGAAGTCAAACCTAAATATCATCTCATGCTTTTGTATTTGTCTCAACCCATTGTCTCCCTTATCCCTTCCAATATTTGTTCCAACCGTATGATTTTATCTAATTGTTATACAAACATGCATAAGATTCACGTATCAAAACTTTTTTTAATCCATCAGTAAACTGCCTAACTTTCTCACTTTCTCCTCTCTTCCTGCTCTCTTATTAAACTAACAAACTTCCCTTTATCTCCTTCTTTCTCTCTATACCCCTTAAGTAAACTACTTGGATTTCTTTCTACATATGTTGCTTTCTAAAAAATCAAGCAAAGAATCACCCTAGGTTGGTAAGCTTCTGGTAGAGTAAGCTCGACCTTCAAGAACAAGAAAATCTAATACAGAAGCGTATGCAACTAATGCATCATGATTATGGAGCTGAAACATGGAACTTAACCAAAAGATTGATCCTCAAACTGAGATCCATGAAACATACACAAGAGAGAATCATACACAATATATCAGAGGAAAAATAGAAGTCCAAGTTATCATAGATACCATTAGAAAACTCAAATGGCAATGGGCTGGGCATGTTGCAAGAATGGAAGACAACCATTGGGCATCATGACTCCCAACACGGATCCTGAGAGATACCATGCAAAACTGATACCAACAAACATAAGATGGTGTGACAAATTAGACAAGTTCAGAGATTATTGGCTCCTCGATGCCCATGATAGAGAGATCTGGCAAATCTTGCAAGAGATCTATGTCCGACGCTGAATGCTAAAAGGCTAATGCTGATGATTGTGATGCAGTGAGTCTTCATCATTTCCAGTTCACAAAAATAATCATTGAAATATTTGCATGTAGTGAGACCGCATCATTTCCAGCTCAATGTCATAACTATTGGGGCATTTGCAGTAATTTTCAGCCTAATGTTATATTCCAATGCAGTAAGACCTCATCATTTTCTGTCAAATTATTTTATATGAAATATCTATTTTATTTGAAATATCAAATTATTTAGAACAAAACAGAGGAGAGAAGGAATTTAGGTAAATTCCCGAAGGGTCTGGAAGAGAGAGGTAGGGAAAAGGAAGCTAAGTATTTTGATTAGAGGATAGGAAAGGAGCTTGGAGAGAAGAAATTTGAGTAGTTTTCTAAGGGTGTGAGAATATTTCTATAAATGAAACTAATCTATACTTGCAGAACATTTAGATAAAAGCATAGACCAATGGCTAAGATTAGAAGGGATAAGGGAGAGAGTAAGATAATACAAGCATTGGGTTTGAGAAGAGCAAAGGGACATAAGATAATGTTGACAACTAAGATTATTGTCTTTGTTGTCAACACCCATGAAATTTTCATTAGATTCAGTTAGTTGATAACAATTTCTTTATGTCTAAAAATTTTACTCCCAGAATGAAAAAAAAATTCCCTTCCTTGTTTTTGTCATGTGCTGCCAAAAGATGTAGGTTACCAGGAGTCTGAGAAAAATAACTTTACACAAACGAATCATCTGTCGTGCATGCAATTGTTATTGTTTTTCTTGATATTATTCACCACTACCTACAAGAAACCGGTTTAAATACTTTTGCTGGTTTAAGTTATTCATTCATACTGACAATTATATGTATGTATTTATCTTTGTAACTATGTACCTGGTCTTCAACCAACTCTAACTGTTCAGAGCAAAACTTTAATTCTGCACTCACTCACTCACTCTCCTAAATGAGTAATGGAATTATTTTTTATTTTTACCCCACCCCACCCAAGTTTTCAGTGGAGGGTTCAGTTTACAAATCAAGTTCATGTTAAAGCTAGATAATACATTTTTATCAAACTTACTTTCTTTCTCTTCTTGCTTTCCTTCCCTCTCTCTATCACTCTCTTTTCCTACTCTCTTATTGAACTACTGCAAATGTTACACACAAACAATGCAGTAATAATGTAGAGGAGGTAATGGTCATGTGCAATAATATATAGTTATATATGTATGTATTTGGACTACTTCTAGCTGTAACCGTTCAGAGTAGAAAACTTGAAATCTTTCATATACACTCTATTCAATGAGAAGAGAAAACATTTTCTTTTAAATTTTGGAAATTTCCCCACCCCAAAAGTGGGTTCATGTTAAATTGATCTCTCAGCTTATATCCAGCAATATTCACAATTGTTTTTTCAAATTTCTGACAAAAGTCGAGAGGAGTAACTTATCCATTAATCACCCCTTTGCCCAAGGATATGACATGCTGCCAAAAAAGGTTGGTATTCTGGATGCTTAAAAAAAACAACAACTTTTTACACAAATCTCATCTGTTATGCATGTAATTGATATTGTTTTTGTGGTTATTAATCACCACTACCAACAATGAACCGGTTTAAACACTTTTGCTGGGCTCAAGTTATATGTAATAGTCAGAACATATGATATACATTTGTATAGCTGTTCAGAGTAGAAACACTAAATTTTGCACATACACACTCTTATTAATGGGTAGGGAAATTGCTTTTTCAAAATCCCTCTACTTCCAATTTTTCAGAAGAGGGGTCACTTTACAATATAAGTTTGTGCTAAGTTTCCATAATAAAAAGGAGCATAAATGGGTGGTGGCTACTCACAATTTCGCTTGGAATGTTAATTCTACTTATATCCAGGGGAAACTTGCTTGTGTCACTGGTACTTAAGGCTGACCCCGTATGCACACACTGACAAGCCCACACATAGATACGCAGAAATATGAATAAGAACAAAATATTTTATTTATTTCATAGATATATTTGATTTTGCCAAGTATTCAGGTCTTCAATGGCTGTTTGCTGATTTTCTGGCATCAAAACATCTGAAAACATTTGGCTTACACCCAAACATTATATTTGAGTTGAGAAAAACAAAAATTATATATCTGTTTAAAACATTTAATAAGTAATGGTTCTTCCTTGAGCAAAACAATTTCCAATACCTGTAGATCTATCTATCTTAGTATCTTAATTATCTCTCTCTCTCATATATATATATATATATATATATATATATATATATATATATATATATATATATATATAATTCTAAACTCCTATACGCATGAATTGCATAAACAGACATAATGAGTCAAATTAAACTTGAAGGCAGACTTTGATAAACAGGATGTCATCAAAATTAAATCATTATTAAGAACAAAATTATTGATCTTATAAATCAGAGCTGAATAGTAATTAAATGTTATATATCTGTAACAAGCATTGGTATGTGGGAACTGTTTGTTTAAGGGGGGGTAAAAAGCTTGATTTGTCTGAAATTTTACACAGATTAAAAACAAATATTAATTTCCAATAGATCTTTTCTAAAATCTTTTTGTTAATCAATGAAACACAGTTAATACAAATTCAACTTGAAAGAAATATTGTTGCCTGTCCTTCTCAGAGGCAAAAATATCAATTGCCTGAATTTTCCCAACTGTTTTGCCTGAATTGCAGCAGGAAGGGGATTGCCTTCCCTGATTTACCTATGGTAACGAACATTGTAAATATCATTATGAAAAGCAAATTTAAAGAGACAAGTAATTTTGGTTTTATTGAATCAGATGAATCACATGCCTTTCTCTCAGTTGCAATAGCAGATTCCTACATCATTCTGCCTTCAAGATTTTGTTGTTTTCTTTTAGAAGAAATCATAATATCCGTACCTCACATAAATGAATCACCGTAGGCCACAAGTGTACCAGAACTTCTTATCAGAAAAATTATCTGGATTTATCTAAAGAATTATCAAAAGTACTTTTTTGGAAAAACAAAAAAAGTTTTTAGATGGTGCCTACTGTTGTATTCATGCTAATCTCTCAGGTTGTAGCCCCCAAAATCTTATTACCATTTGATGATATCTCTGGCTCTGGTTTTTTCTCTGATATACTGTGCCATCTTGTGATCACTTCATGTGATGTTAAGCATGATCTTTTCTTGTTGACATTGCATTGTTCTTAGATTGAGTGCCAGTCTTTTAGTTCTGTTCAATACTTCATAAGTCATCATTGGGAAGACATATTGATCGTAGATAATGTTACTGAATAGAGAAAGCAAAGATGTAGGTCTTCTATTATTATCTATTATATTCTTTTCAAAAGTATTGGGATCTTTTTCTTCTTGAATGTTGAGTTTGCTCTGGCAAGAGCTTGCCAATCTAGCTTGATTGATTGTTTGATTTCTTCTTCTTTTGAGGATTCCATAGAGACACTCTTGCAGGTAAATGCAGTCCTCTATTTTCTTTGACTCTGCATTTTCTATTTTGTGTCTTTGTCCTCAACATATTTGTTGCAAATAATATCAGATTTACTGAATGTGAAGACCTACTTTCTTGCTTCCTTCATTCAGTTTATTTAACATTAACAGCAATTCCTCAAGGTTCTTGACAAAGAGGACAAGGTCATAAGCAAATCTTTGGTTACTCAGGTATTTACCTTCAATTCTGGTTCCTATATTTGCCCAAATTGAATTTTAGAAGATCAATTTGAGGCAAGCTATGGAGACTTTGCGTGCACTGGTGTCGTCTTGTTTTAATCATTTTTTGAGATGGAAAGGGCTGTGATTCATTTTGTAGCTTGATAATGGAACCACTAAATTGATAGATAAGTTGTAGAACTCTGACATATACAGGGTCTACTCCTTGTTGTATGATTGCATCAATGACTTTGAGGATTTCAACTCAAAGGCCTCCATAAAGTCAACAAATGCTGCTGTGAGTGGCATTTCTCTTTTAGTTCCCCAAATGGAGATATAATATAGATTGCATATATTAAAATATAATTTTTTCATTTAGAATATTTCTTCTTACAAAACAATAAATCAATCAAAATATTATCTATCTCATTTGAAATATTCCATATTTTTATTTATAAAGGAACAGGGGTGAAAAGAAATCAAAGTAGAGAGAGAGAAGGATAGAGGGAGGTTTTTAGTTTAATAAAAGGGTTGGAAGAGAAGGGAAGGAAAGAAAGTTAGTTAACTGAAAGGGTTGAAATTTTTGGCATATGAATCTTATCCATGTTAGTGTAACAATTAGACAAAATTATGGAGCTGCCACAAAAAGTGGAAGGGATAAGGGAGGCAATGAAAAGATGCAGCAACTGAATATAAATCTTAGAATAAATGAATAACTTTAATCCAGCAAAAATGTTTAAACCGGTCTGTTTTGGGTTGTGCTGATTAATCACAGCAAAAATAAGTACAACATATACTTGCATAATAGATGAAATATACATGAAAAAGTGTTTCTTCTCAACCTCCAGGTGATCAATGTCTCTTGGCAGCATGTTGTGTTGGAGTGATAAATTTAAAAAATTGGAAAAAGAGGTGATCAATGCATAAGTTACTTCCCCTGACCTATTGTTGGGCACTAAAATGTCCAAAGAGAACAAACAAAAACAAGGGTAAATGCAAAGTAAAGGATCAATTTACCATAAATTTACATTGAAAATTGAACTCTAAAATTGGAAACTCATTTTAGAAGAGAATTAAAAAAAATGAAAAAATATTTTTCCTATTTATTGAGGGGAGTGTGTGAGCAAAATATCAAGTTCCAACAATGAACGGTTAGGGCTGGATGAATTTTTGATACATAGATACATATAAGGAAAGAGTATAGGTGAGTTGGTATCACCTTGTCATATCCCTTTTTGAAAGGGCTCTGAGTCTTTGTGCAGCCTGATTAAGGAGCTGCGGTGATGGTATAGACATTGCAATGCTCTGACATACACAAGGTCTACACGTGGGGTGATAGCGTCAACGACATTGGGAACTTCTTCTGAATCAAAGGCCTTCTTGAAGTCTATAAATGCTACCCAGAGTGGCATTTTATATGATGCTGCTTTCTCTTTTACTTGATTTATCAAATGGAGATGGTCCATGGTTGAGTAACTTCTTCTAAAGCCAGCTTTTTCCCGTTGTTGATTTTTGTCTAGCATTTTGGTGATATCTTTGATGAAAATTTTGTAGATGCAGTTGAGTAGGCTTATTGGTCAGTAGTTGTTGAAGTCTTTTGAGTTTCATTTTTTATGTGACAGCATTATGATTGCAATGTACCAATCTTCCGGAACTTTACTTTGTTTCAGGCATAAGTTGAATAAAATGGCTAGTTTCCTAGTTATAACATTACCAGCTTTTTTCAGGAGGTTGATGGTGATATTATCTGATCCAGGGTCCTTTCCAATTTTTTTCTGTTTGATGGCTTGTTTCACTTCCAATGACGTAATTTCTGGGAAGTCTTTGAAATGATTGCTTGTTTTTTACACATCCTGTTTATTGTTTTGTGTTCCTTGTTTGAAGAGGTAGAGTTTTTGATTGAATTTCTGGACACATCTGACAATCTGGTCCCTGCCTGTTGTTATGTCTCCATTTTCTTTGAGTATTCAAGTAATTTTTTCCATCCTGTATTGAGAGTGTTGTTAATAGCTTTGGAGCTCCAATTTTTTTCAAGAATTGTTTTGATGATTGCTGTATTGAAACTCCATTTGTCATCTTTTCGTTTCTTTTTAATGGTTTTATTCAGTTCTCTCTTGTTGTTGGTGGCTTGAGATTTCTGCATTTTTCAATGAGGTTTTTGGTTTTGTCTGAAATTTTACTGATGGTCTGTTTGCTCTTTAGTTTAAACATTGTGATGACTGATTAGAGAGGCTGTTATTTTTTATTGAATTTGTTGATGCTGATAGTGTTCTCTTCTGGTTCACAAGAAGTTCATATCAGTTTTTCAGTTCAAGCTTAAAGGATCAAGTGAGCTCTTTTGGTATGTTTAGTGGTGGCAGCTTGGTGTGGAATATTTCCCTTCATTCTTTGTTGGTGTTAATTTGAAGTTTACATCTTACATAGCCACTTTCTATATCAACTTGGTTTAGGACCTGGATATCCTTGATGGAGTCACTTTTGTCCACTGGGATGTAGTCTACTTCATTGTTGATTTCATGGTTGAGTTCAAGTCATTGTAGACGTTGTCTATTTCCTCTCTGGTTGACTGCAAAGAGAGAGAGTTGGCTTGGATGATATTCAGTTGGTACGTCTTTGAGAGTTGTATGGTGACGCTGACTGTGAAGTCAGAGACAGCTTTGAAGCCAAAACAAAATAGTAAACATACCTTTTTTTTATCTTCAACACTTTCAACAGCATATTCTTTATTTTGGTTATCATATTTCATAACTTACTATACTAAATGTGAAATCTTTTTTTAATTTCCCTTTCATTTGATGTATACTTTTATGGGTGTAGCATATATAGATTAGGAATTATGAAGATAAGATGATAGTAGGCATGAATAATTGGATTGGGTCAAGAGTTTTCCCAGTATACAGCATGGGAAAATCAAGCGGCAGGATAAGGGTTAAGAGAATTCCAAAAATAATTAGGGAAATGGATCTGAGTAAATTAAGTTATTCACATTTCCTATTTCATTCACCCTTCATTCACCCCAATAATAATTTAATTCACCCTTAGGTTAACCCATCACCAGTTTAAGGAACACTGATAAAAATCATTAGGAAAAAACTTTTATTGAGTTGATTTGCCTATGTATATTCAAAACTAAAAATTGTTTTAAAAACTGGTAAATGGCCAAGCGGACAATATCCTATCGGCAAATTACAATGAAGCTGATAATCCTTCTCCCAGTGCTTATGAACAAAGTTGCAATGATGTGAGATGCCAAACTTGTAAATCTCCTGTTTACTTGCCAACCTAGACAACCCACATAAGACTATGGATATTTACAAAATTTAGCTTAGCACAGCACAAGGCCGCAAGTTTGGAGCACTCGGGATGCATTGAACTTATGACAGTGAGAATAGTCTACATGACAATTGTTCTATGGCAAAGTGCACATTCCCAGGACTGGCTGTAAGCAAATTTGATGAATTGCTCCCAATCGGGGCCCTGCACCTAAGGGAGTTCCGCCCTAAGGTTATCTTCTGTAGACTTGTCAAATACACACAACAATATATTGAAATATGTCCCTTGCACTATCTTGCAGCTTTTACAGTGAATAGAAACAGTTTTAGTTTTCTCTTGAATTCTTGAAAAGTCTGTAATATTTGTTTATACTGCTTATATTGTGGAATTTTCATGACTGCACTAGAATACAATAATATCTTAATATTAATCATTGAACAGCGTAAAAAATAATTTCTCTGGAATATTTAAATGGACACCCTGAGTGCTTTCCATTCTACCATATATGTAAAGTTTATAATAAACTTCATTTATTTGTCCAAGATTTACACACCTGAGCAGGAAACCTGGGACCCCATCATGTTCCATTGCTACTAATGTCAGCACTGACCATTCCTCAAATACTATCTTCTTGAACCACATATAATTAATCACAGCCCAACAAAAGCTGAGAGAAGTAACTCTTTCATTGATCATCCCATTGTTCAAATTTTTTAATTGATCATTCCCAATACGAAATGCTGTCAAAAGGCATTGGTCATGTGATCTGCTTCTATTTTCTTTTATTAAAGCTCTCATGTTATTTACATCTGCTTTGTTTAATTGCTCTCTATGATTTTGTGGCTTACACTTTCTATGTCGTTTGCCAGCATGCTATGTTAGGAGTGATCAATTAAAAAAATTGGGAGGAACTGTGATCAATGAATACAATATTTCTCTCGCCTCTTGTCTGACCACTAGAAAGTTTGAATTAAAAAAAAAAATCATTTGGGATCAGTCTGGAGACCAATGTAGCAGAAATCTTAATTGTAATTTGAACCCCTCTCTGAAAACCCATTTTAGGGGGTATTTGAAAAAAAAAACTATTCTCTGGAGATAGTGTAGAGTAATTTCTGAAAATTACATCCTCAAACACCCTTGTGTGATACATACATGCATGAATATGGGTGTATATTCAGCTGGACCAACTTGAAACCTATTTTCACATTTAGTGAGAATTTTCATGGATAGTATCTGATTAATAATGCTCCCTCTGATCTTTAGAAAAATGAAGAGGGAATGTTTCCTTTAATTTTTAGTACTCAGTGAGGAAAGGTGTATTGGGAAAGTTTTCTTTAATTTTTAGTTCTCAGTATTGGCAGGATGCATGGGGGAATGTTTTTTTCTGATTTTTATTACTCAGCGTTCGCAGGATGCATGAGGGAATTTTTTTCTGGTTTTTATCACTCAGTGTTTGCAAGATGCATGAGGGAATGTTTTTTCTGGTTTTTATTACTCAGTGTTGGCAGGATGCATGAGGGAATGTTTTTTTCTAATTTTTATTACTCAGTGTTGGCAGGATGCATAGGGGAATGTTTTTTTCCTGATTTTTATTACTCAGTGTTGGTAGGATGCATAGGGGAATGTTTTTTTCCTGATTTTTATTACTCAGTGTTGGCAGGATGCATGGGGGAATTTTTTTTTCTGGTTTTTATTACTTAGTAAAGGCAGGGTGTACATTGAAATGTTTTCCCTAATTTCCAGTCATTACTCTAAAAGAAATTTTTTTTTATTTTGCAATTTTTTTTCCCTGTAACAAAAGTCTGTTCATACTGAATCTTTGCTAAAATCTAAATAAATGAAATTGTTTCAAATATAAATTTGTGGATTTGTACCATGATAAATTTGGCACAGCCTTTTTATTTCATCAGTGAAAAAACTCTGACATATTTATTTTAAAACAAATAGGAATTCATTTCCTGAATTGATAGATTTTTCCAAGACTTTATTGTATATTTTGAACTACTTTGTTATTTTTGTTGCCTAGTTTCAGCGAACATTAATGATTATTTCATATTTTCAAGTGAAGCAATGCTGAATTGAATTGATAAAAATTACACCCATTACATAAACAGTGATTGAAAACTAAATAAGTAAAAGAAACACTTGGCTATTTGATTATTTTCTCTATATATAATTGTATTATAATACATTTTCATTTTAATAATAAGCATAATTTATAATTACACCAATAAATTATGAAAATGGGAATAATTCTTTTTTGTTTTTTATTTTGTTTCAGTCTTCATGGACGTTTATTTCATAATTGTTTCCATAATTTTAAAAATCTTAAATTTTAAGAAATCCAAAGATTTTCAAATTCTAAAGAAATTTCTTCAACATGGGTCAGTCTTGTGTTTTTTGTTTAGAGCACTTTGAAGAACCCAATTGTTAAGCTGTCAATATTCAGTAAGCATTTCCAGACCTATTAAAGACCTCTTAATTACATTTCACATAAGTCCGTTTTTGTTTTCACATGAATTCCTTTTGTGCACTGGTTGCAAAATGTGTGTTTGTATATGCGCACATGCATACAGCTTAACAGAAACTAAAGTCCGAATCCTAAAAACTATGTCTTTATCTGCCATTTGTGGCTCAAAACAAATGAATACTTACTCATCTTCATAGTATAATACAAGTGAATTTTTTTCTTTTTTAAGGCAGAAACTTGTCTACTCTAAAGTGCAACGTCATAAATTTCTTGAGATACTCATCATACTTCAGGAAGCAGAGATTTATGCAAAATAATATTGCTGATAAATTCTGATAATACTGTGAAATTTTCATTGAAATGATATCATGGGTAAGTATAAAAAGACAAGGTGTTCAAAAAACGAGAGAAAACCAATATATTTATCTGATTTAGTTACTCTGAATGATTTTTTTTTTTTTTTGAGTTTTGCAGATGAACTGGAGTCTACTTGGAATATGACCAAAAATGTAGTTGCCTATGAAACTAACAAAAATTATCTCATTCAGGAATGAGGCTATGGAATGATGTTGTGAACAAACAAAGACTATTATTGACAATAACCGAAAGAGAAAGACATGAAGAGTAAGTGCTGTTGATTGAGTGGAAAAGAAACTGTTCTTATCTTTGCGATTCATCTTGTAAGCAGGCCTGGCCAGAGAGGCTGTTGCAGGGATGTCACTTGGGCACTGGCCTAGGATTCTGAAGGGGACGACTACTAGACATAACTGTTTTTTAATAAATTGTTCCAGTTTTTATTCTGCTCTGTTACTTCAGTGAGTACATCATTTACACTGTGTGTACATTTATACACCCATACATAAATCGGATGTATTTAGCACTGATTATAAAAAACATCTCATGAGAAATTTAAAATCATCATCATCATCATCATCATCATCACCATCACCATCATCATCATCATCATCACCACCACCACCACCATCTCTCTAGCCATTTAGGACCAACAATTCCCAAATCTTATGATGGTAATTTTTTTTAGATAATCCCAGATAAAAGGTTTATTTTTCTAGATGAATTTAGAAAATTTTCTTGATGACTAGATCTGGTACACATGCAGGCTATGTTTATTCATTTTTCTGAGGTATGGGTATTATTATTATTATTATTATTTTGTCAGCATAAATGCAACTGCATGTAAGTTTGAATTTCATAATTATGTACAGAAGCATTTATATTTTAAGGAGAGAATTGGAATGTTGGAAGATATACCTGGAGTTGTTGAATATTTTGGTGAAAATTAGCAGAAAGTATTTTATAGACAAGATGACAATAGATTTTGATTGTGAACATGAAGACTGGATTGGTTATATTGTCATTGCAGAAAAAAAAGGGAGAGAGGAAAAAGTTAGTAAGTGAGAAAGATTTTTGGTCCCAGTGAAGATACACTAATAGTTATCATCAATGTTTCTTGTAAGTGTGCAGAAAATATATTCACTTTTCAGAAGGTCATTGGTGTTTGCCTACTTAAAATGAAACAAAAGTCAGTTTCTCGTGACAAAAAGTTTCTAATAAAAGAATTTATTTATTGGGTGTATTAGTTTTTCTTTATTATTCAATCTGATTTTGTGTGAAGCAATACAATTCTTTTTGTGCGTGACCAGGCAGCCATATAGCTTGGAGCTGGGGTGTCAAACTCATTTACTATTGTGGACCAAATATAATGTAAGTGCAGAGTATGTGGGCCAGATAACATAACTACGAGCAATTTGCAATCACGTATTAGGTGAGTAATATAAAAATAAAAAATGTTGATTTACTTTACTCTTGTGCTTGCATGAAGCTCTTAAAAACAAACAAATATTCGGGCCATGAGTCGTCTGCTTGACACCCCACTCTCAGAGTGAAATTAGTTGTTGTGTTTTGCAGTCATAGCTAGGCATCTTTCCTTCTACTTTCAAGGATGTTGGTGAGCATCAGCTGTTTAGATACAGCTCAAGATGAGGAGTATTATGGTTATTTATATGCCAAAGTTGTATGGCTAAAATGTTTCACTCCAGAGGTTGCCTGTAGAAGTTTGTGCACATTGAGAAAACCTGGACAATCCACCCTAATTGGAATGCTGTAGTCAGTCATGACAGCAGTTATGGAAAATGTTGTCAACATATTCAATGCAAACTCTGTTACATGGACAATCTCATAGCATTTTGATATATATGTATATTTAAGGATCCTCCTGTAAATATATAAGTGATAAATGTTCAAGAGCAGATGTTTGATAGCCAAGTGACTCTATTAGGAATAAGGTTTCAACACAGAGTCTGCAGCATCCAGACAGTCAAATGATGTGCTAACAGGTACTACCTTTTTCTTTAAGGATGATTAGTAACAATTTGTCCATTCTTTGGAATTCAGCTTTCTCTCTTGTTTACTCCATATTTGATTAAACCAATCTTAAATATACCTTATATATATTGAGTTTGAATAGGCCAACAGAAAAGATGCCAAAAGCAAGTCTGTGTGTTCCTGCTGAATGTGTAAAACAAATCAAAAATTTCTGATTGATCCTTAGGGCATTTTCTGAACCAAACCGAAGGATTTTAGTTCATATTGTCAAAGTGTATCATTTGAGCACCAAATTGATAAGCAAGTGGACAATTATCTTTGATGTTCTGATCCATATAGCCACATCAGATACCCTAACTCTGTGGATAAACTTTCTCTGGGATGTTCATGTTTGGATAATTAAATCTGGGAAGCTCTAGAAAGGGCAAGAAACACTTGCTCTCATTTGGGCACTCAGCTCGACATTCGCAGCCTCCAGAGGGTTTAGCGTGAACTATTTGACCGAATGAAATGATGTTAATAGGTGAAGCTCTTCTGCAAAGAAACCTGTAAATCAATCAAGTTACTTCAATTAATTGTGTGATTATGGCATGATTCTTGTGGCTAACACTTCAGCTGAAGAGGGATTTCAGATGTGGTGATCTCAGCCAGAACATTGGAAGTTGGTACCGCTGGGCAGGAATTATCTCCTTGGTCTTGCTCCGCCCTTTCCATTTAGAAGTATGAGAATCTATTGAGGCATTTAGAATGGAATGGGGTAGGTAATAAAGTTGTAAGATCAGAAGGAAATGGATAGAATCATCCTCATCTCGTGTTTCAAGTCTATATACATGCAAATTGACAGAATAACAATGATAAGTTCTTAATGATATCTAAGGGGAGAGGAGGCATTCAACTTGAGATTTTCAGTTCTATGGTTCAGTCTGAGATAAAACCTTGGCAAGACTCACAAAACCGTAAGAAGCCAATTTGTCTTTCACACGAAGCATTCAATATCTTGAATCTCAGATTACAGGCTGGTTGAACCCAGAAAAACAAGAAGGACAATTTTCATAGTTTATGATTTCCCAAAACATTGGTCGTCTTTTTTCTCCAAAACTAATGTGATAGGGATATGTATATAACAAAAAGAGCAAATGAACAGTGAGTAATCTGAATTTCTGGAAATTGATACAGACCTTTTATATATATATATATACATATATATATATATATATATATATATATATATATATATATATATATATATATATATATATATATAAAGTGGGTGGTGTTTGATCAACACTGCTGGGGTGCCATGTTATTTTAACTGTTTTGTTTTTTATCCCCTAAATGGTTACATGGTAAACAACTGATGAGCCCAACAAGAGAAAATTCATACATTGTACAATACTAAAAAGTATATGTGAAACAGGGAAAAAGTCACTGAAGAAAATCACATGGACAGATATTTGGAAATAAGTAATTGAACTGACAAAAAAAGACTTTGTGGAAAAGTTTTTTAATATAAAGTTTTTAAAGCTGTAAAACTTTCTAGACTATAAATACATGTATATGATTATAAATTGTGTTATATTATATAGAAACTCTTATATAAAATGAAGATGAATGTATCATTTGGCCTGAACAATGTAAATAGAATAAACAATTCACAAAAATGGAGCTGCTGCAGGAATTGAACTTGTGATGGATAGGGTAGCCACTTCAATGTAGTGTTGCTTTTACGATTGATCAAAACAGCCACCAGTAATGAAAAGGCCTGAATAAATGTTTCAACTCCAAATTCCTGTCTTGCTTATTTACAATTTATATCTGCTTGATTCGTTTCTTTTAACTCGACAATTATGTTATTAAGAAATGGATATATGACCTGACAGAACTTTGTATTTTTTATATATGAATATAATAGAAATATATTTAGAAATCTCAAAAAGAGTACCTATATAATTAATGCAATTTATAATCATTCTGTTGGATCATATATTTATTTCCCAATATCATATATATGAATATATAAATGTATGCAGGTATAGATAGTAGAATGTGGATTTACTACACAAACTAGCTCATGTTTCTGCCCTCTTTGGGCTTCATTATGTTATACTGCTAGCCTGATTTGTACCACATATACTGTGTATGCATATATATATATATATATATATAGTCATATAAACCACAGTCATGTACAATGCAAGTCATTCTTGAATTCAAACTGATCAGTCTTATTTCAATGCGTAATCTTATAACTATTTTATTATTCAATTTTAAAGTTTTGACGCATGTGGTTGTTTATTTATATTTGCATTTTCATTTGTAATTTTATTCTTTGTTATGAATTTCGTCAGCTGATCCTGTTTTGGGAATATTAAAAAACAGGATAAGTTTCTTATTATGGCACTCCCTGACATATTCACATGTATTTATGCGAATATAACTACTTATAATTCTAATTTGTTGGGGAGCAAAATTTCTTCTATCATTTTTTTGTTTATGTGAATATATATTGTTTGACAAAGTTTATGCAAAATTTTGAACATGGATTATTCTATTTGTTTTATAGATGAACTCTGATTATATACATTAATTGTGATTGATTTTGGTATCACAAATGACAATCTAAGTAAGTGTTCCATTCCTATAGCAGCTGTAGATAAAGGTTGAATAATTTTTTAATCATAACATAACTTCCAGCAGAGCACACAGATAATGCACCTAGATCTTTGGCAGAGAGCTGGGAAATTCTGATCCTAGGTACTGTACAGTTACACCAATCATTGACAGATGTACTAATCTATGCGTAAATAGTCCCAACATTTTTATTTTTAGAAGTACCATGTAAGGCCCATGCTCTTCATTAATAAAAGTTTACTTTCAGTTTGGGAAATATTCAGCAAAAGGGGAAAATCATTAGTAAAAAATGAGGATCTCTCGTATTTCTAAACTGTGACAGATTATCTATGACACAGAACCTCTTGGCCAATCTTTGATAAGGCTCCCCCTCACATCAGTCTCCTAAAATTGCCCCCCAACCCAACATTTTTCTTGTTATAGAACAGAATGATTTTAACTCATGTTGAATAACATATCTTTCTACTTTGTGCTACGTATTATGTACTACAGAATATTCATACAGTATGAAAAATTGATCGTTTCATTCAATAACTTTCTTGATACATGCTCTACTTTGTTCAAATTATATCATAACTAAGATACAACATAGACAATAATGCACACAGAATATGGAGTAAATATGTTCATTATTATTGGAGTTATGTAACAATATTTGAAAAACACACCAACAAAAATTATTTGTTCAGTAATAACATTTATTATGTTGTATCCTAGTTATGACATAATTTGAAGAAAGTTATTAGATGAAAAATACAATTTTTCAAGCACTACAAATATTTATTGGTCCTACTGTGCATGCATAGTATCATTCCAGATACAAAAAAAATGTATGGGAAAGTACTGAAATATCTATAACTCGCATAAATAAATCATCATAACCCATGCGTATACCAGAACTGATTATCTAAAATCATTAAGAAGAAAATGAATCCCCTATTTAAAATCATCAAAAAAATACCATCACAAGATTTGGGTATAACTCGTCCAAAATGACGATAGTAACCCAAAAAACACTTTTATGAAAGAACAAAAAGAGGGTTTTAAGATGGTATCTAGTGGTGTACTTAAGTAGATTTTCAAGGTAATATCCCAAAATATGTGACTAGGAGCATCTGGGGAAACACACGGGCAGACATAAACACAGACAAGCTGAGAGAAAAATCTGTAGTCCACATGGCTGGTTGGTTGGGCAGGCAATTCGTGGGGCTACTGTGATTCGACATCATCCAAAATGCTCATTTGTGCACTTGAAATATTTTCTTGTTCTCAGGCAATCCCTCCCATCTGGAAACCTGGGCTTGAGCCTACTCAGCCTAATGGTTTTTGTACCCCTTCTTCTGCACACATCCCTTATTCAAATGTCTCAGTGGAATTAGAGATAAGATTATTCTCTCCTAATTTATCCCCATCTGTTTATGGCAAATGGTATTTCTAGATTTGGTCACCCATCTAGATAGCGACCTGGCTCAATGTCATGTGACTTTAGTGATCGTTTGAGAACTGGAATGTCTAACATGATTTTGCTGTGACTGGCGAAATGTATATGGAGATTTAATGGTTCTGCTGCATTGATAATCAACTATATAACCTGCTGAGACGCTGAAGTGGGAACGGAGGTGAACATTTGGATGATGAGTCAAGGCTCATGGTATTCCGCATAATCATGTGCAAAAGATAATGGCAGTATTTTGTAGTCTGACATAAACAGAATGGTGGCTAAGTGTCCCTAATAAAGAGAATTTTATTGCAGCAGACAGAATTTTCAAAACTTGTTGCTTATAACTGTATAATCGGATCAATTGCTTCGTACAGTGCCACTCCCGGTAATTGGCACCCTTGAAACTTTCTGTAAAACTTGTACAATGTCTGTATGAGAGAATGGAAATCTACCAAATTTTTTTCATCTGAATATTTTTATAGAATACCAAAAGTAATTCAACAGATAATCAATTTGCATGTAGTAATTTCAAAGGAGAAATAATACAGAAAATATGACCTGGTGAGTAATATTGATACCCTTCCTTCATACTTGGTTGACCCCCCCCCCATCCCTTTGGCAACTATGAGTGCCTCCAAGAATTCCTTGCCGCCATCTATCAGCATCTTGCACTTGTCAACTGGTAGTTTCTTCCAGTCTTTCTCAGTAATTTGTACAAGGTCTTTCACTCTTTGTGATTTGCAGGATTTCTGTGGTATATGGTACTCATTGGAAACATGACTTCAGATTTTTGCTTTGTCCAAGGATCCTAATGGAGATTACGACTCATTGCTGGCCAGTTTAAAGCGGTTCATTTTTCCCTTTCCAAAAAATTCATGTGGTCTTTCTGATGTGTGCTTTAGGTATTTATTGTGCAGCAGCACTCATGATCTTTGGACGAAACCTAGTTTTCTTACATTGGGTTACACATTTTGCTCTTCAGATCCTTTAGTAATCCTGGGATTTCATGATGCCTTTGATACAGTCAAGGTCTCCCGTACCAAAGGCATCAAAGCAGCCGCATAATATTATGGAACCTCCACTAGGCTTAACTTTAGGTTAAGACAATGGAGCTAGAGGGTGAATAATAATAATGATATATTCAGAATAAATTCTATTTATGATATCACTGGCATATTCCACTGGAAAACATCTTAAATAGAGTTAAATGAAAAAACATCTAGCAACATAACATTCTGGAGAATCTAGATGTTATTATCAAATCCGGCCGTAAAAAGTTTGAAAAAGCATTTTTTCCAAAAATCAAAAAAACATGTTTTTGAAGGGGTCTAGTACCTATTTTCAAGTTTGTAGACAAAATAGTACAACTAGGAGTGCTGGAATATATGCTTATATAAAAGAAGATAGAACCCATCGTTACTATTGCTGGATTTGAGAAGAAGGTAAAAATGTAGTCAAAATTAATAATAAAATGATAAAGTTTCTCCCTCACTTTTTGTTTTCTCTTAAAGGGAAGTTCTAGCGGAAAATATGCCTCAAAATTTTTTCTACCACAAAAAGCATAAGTCTCTGAACGTGAATTTCACTGCAATAGTTCATGCAAAAATTAATCAGGCAAACTCTGCAAGTGATTCGATCCAAAGGAAAATGGTTAGTGATTCTTACACTTAAATTCCGTTAAAAGAATTGAAATGGAAATGAATAATGTTTAATCCAGTGTGTTATTCTAACTACTGGCATATCTGATGGTGCATGCTGAGACATATAAATCTCAATTGTATATGGATACTTTTGCTTGGCTGTATCCATGTATGAATAAGAACATGTAATCATGCATATGTTTATGAGAATGCCTGTAAGCAGATATTTATTTGTAAGTACATGTTGATAAATTCATAACTTTTCATGTTTAGTGGCACATATTGCAATCTTCCCCTCACATATACAATCATGACTAAGTGTAGATGTGTATAAATATATATGATAAACTTATACAATGATGCATAGATATGAATGAAATAATTTAGAAGGATTATGTTTAGAAATATATACATATTAATTCATTCTTCCATTCATCCATCTAAAAAGCAAGTTTATATCAATACACCTCTCTACGTTGATACACCTGGACTTGTATGCATATGTAAATATATATTTTCAGCAATGAGGTTCTCTTTGGCTTTTGGAAGGAAAAGGATGGCCAACCCGAGAATTTTTAAAGCAAAATATCCTCCCCAGTGAATGAAAACTAGGTTTGGTCCATCATCATCATCATCATCATCAACATCAGTCTTTTATTGTCTGTCATTGGGCATAGACCTTTTCAAGGATTCACCACACCTCTCTATCATGGGAGTTGCTGGGCCATACTTTCTGAATTTGTCTAGTTTGTCTCTCTATCTTATATTCTACCAGACATAGTTTTGCATTTGATCTCTGGGAATCCATTTTGTGAGTCAGTTGAGATGTCGATTGGTTGTCTAACATTCTTGCAACATGACTAACCCATTGCCATTTGAGTTTTCTAGTAGATTTCATGATGTCTCTGACTCCCGTTTTCTTCCTGATATACTGTGTTGAGTATGATTCTCCCATGCCCATGTTGCATAGTTCTCAGTCTGCAGGTCTGTCTTTTGGTTAGGTTCGATGTTTCAGCTAGGTTTAGTCCAAAGCATATTAAAAACCTAAAGGACACATCCAGAGGCACACAAGGATGGCTGGAAATGAGAAAATATACAATTCTAAACTGTCCAGCAATGAGTTTTAATTTCCATCTCATTGAAAATCTTTGGAGTGAGTGGAAGTCTGGAGTCATGCTTCCAGCATATACCATATAATGCAAGAATCCTGCAAAAATTTAAGAGCTTGAACAAATTAGAAAGAAAGAGGGATGAACTACCAGCTGACAAGTGCAAGAAGTTTATAGTTGGCTGCAAGAAATGTTTGGAGGCAATCAATTGTTGCAAAAGTGGGTATTCAAACAAAGATAAAGGTGAGATGCCTTAATTACAGTCCAGGTGATATTTTCTATTTCTCCTTTAAACTTACTATTTATAAGTTGAAAAATAATGTTTTTGCTAAATTACGTTGGACATCCTATTAAAATATTCTGAGGATAAAATTAGGTAAATTTCCATTTATTTCTGTAGATATTCTTTGGATTGTACAGGAATTTCAAGGGTGGCACTGTGCATATTTATTTGTATATATATGTATGTATTATTGTGTCAGCCACAGACAGCTGTTTCGTTGTATTACAACTCCTCAGTGTGGCTATAGACTATCCATTATCACATTCAGTACCACGAGGCAGGATTGAAACCTCAACTTCAGATCCGGAGGCTGATATCCTCCCTCTACTCCACGGAACTGGACAGTCAATGAGGTTGAATTTAAGCAATATATTTATTTATTGCATATATTTCTCATCCGGCAGAGTGCTCCATTCCATGTTGGAAGATATACAAAGACAAAATCCCATCTGAAATAGGCACCAACATCCTAAATCAGTTCTTGCATAGTCTATTGTCCACCCCTCCACTGAGATCCATGGAAATTCATTGAGAACTTTTTGTGATATCCAGTGGACTGTCGTAAGAACTTAGTCTGGCACAAGGATGCAGGTTGGGGGACATTCAGTGAGGACTGAAATCAGTACAGTGATAATGGTCTGGTTGATTCAAGGGTTTCATTCACACTAAGAGAAATTAAAAATTCATGCCTCTTGTCTGTATTCTAACAAGGAGCATTTTTGCGTTTGGAGTGACCTGCCTATGTTTGCCTAATGGAAAGGCCAGACATCTTGGTAAACAGTACTTTATTAAAGAGTTTTTCTACTGACCCCGGTATCACTAGAAAATTATTTATTTTCTCACTGAGCATTTGACATTCATGGCCTTGTGCCATGTCTTATAGAGTTCTGTTAAGGTGAACACATCTTTTGATCTGATTGTTCTGTTTTAGATGTGTTCAGACAAAAAGGATATCACTTCTTAATTCCTGAAGTTCTGAGAACTGTCAACTCCTGGGAAATATTTTTCTTGATTTTTCCATTTGAACAATGTTCAGTCTAACCAAAATGCAAATAATAGACCCTTTGAGAATTCCCAGAATTTCAAATCATTTATAATTATGCCAATAAAGCTTTGGCAATATTATATTTTTGAGCAAAGTCAGGTTGAGAATAGTGTGCATTTGTTGAAACCATTTGAGAATACTAGAATTTTCAAGCATTTTTATTTTGACTCTCTGTCTATAATATCATATGATAAACATGATTCTTCTTCTTCTTCTTCTTCTTCTTCTTCTTCTTCTTCTTCTTCTTCTTCTTCTTCTTCTTCTACTTCACAGATACAAGCAAGCAATTATATATATTCATATATGCATGAATATTTGTATAGTCTCAGACACATATACACACACTCACAATCGAATCAAAGTAGCCTCCTAATGGGCGACCAACCTGCCAAGTGGTCTACAAATTTGACTGACCATGTCTCTAGGCACTTCTGGTCACATTTTGGGAGCTACAACCTTAAATGTATGCAGGAATATACCATTAAGCACTTTTAAAAACGTTTTGGTTTTTTTGTGTCTTTTTTTGATGCTTTATTGTGTCTCCGAGGTCATTTTGAATGAACGATGCCCATATCTTGCGCTGCTGTTTCTTTCGGATAATTTTGGATAAAGATCTAGATAATTTCAGATACTTTTTCTCGGGAAATTACTTCTGGTATGAATGAAGGCTTGTAAACTGATATCCAAAACCCGTATTCCCTAACCGTGATTTGGAAATCACAACAAACTGATTGCCAGGTGGCTGTCTTAATGACTGAGGTAAATTGACAGGCCTTAGATATTAATCCAAACTTATCATGTGGATATGCACAAGCTGTTTGTATACCTCTTTTTCTGTCTGTATGTCTGTCTGCTTTTCTTTCTATCTAACTATCTATCTATCCAGTCTGTTTATATGTATTTATGAGAGTGAAATGACCAATTTTACAAATTATTTCTTATATATAACATTTTGCTTAAATTGCATTTTAGGGGCATAATGTCGAAATAATCATATGTGGCCTTCTGTCATTGTCATTTCACGTTCATATTGTTGGATTAACCATAATCCATACCAATACACTGGTCATGAATGTATGTCAGTATGTATCCATTGCCTTATCGATAGCATTGCTGTTGTATTTACAGCGTCAGCTCTTAGAATCCATCGTATTTCAGGTGACCTTGGTGATGTCACAGAGGCAGTTTGCAAAAATAAGGAGTAAAAAAGGTCAAAATCTTTCATGAGAATTTGTGACTGAATAGAGAGATATGGGAGAGCATACTATTTCTTTAGCTGTACCACCTGTTCCCTCTAATGCTGTGTTTCTTAGGAATAGAATTATAAATTGCATTGTGCATGTGCTTGTAAAATAAATCAATTGAGATAGGTATTGTATGAGAGAAGCATCGTTTTATTTTGTGTTAAGCAAACAAATAGCTAACTGTTTGACTCTTCTTATCAACTCAGTCAGACTCTATGGGACTTGACACATTCTGTATTCACTGACTTGCTCTATTTATTGGCTCCCATTGTATAATCTTCTTGTCTTCTGTTGTCTTTTTAGTCGTAATTAGGTTCTATCCTCCTCACTTCAGTCTCCAATGTACACATTCTCTCAATAGAGATTTTAATTAATTCCATCTGTTTTGAATGGTTTTAAGAAGTCAACCCAGAGCCATGATGTCCAGGGTTTTTGTTAGCTCTTGCCCATTACCTGGTTTTAAGAACTAAAAATGTCAGATTGCCACTTGACCCTAATCCTCAAAGTATTTTAAATGTCTTCTTTTTTTTCTTGATTGAGTGGACAATATTTTACCTCTAGATTGAGAAGTGCTGGTTCCAAATACTTCATCTGATAAAAATGAATAGGTTGTTGCTCATAAGTTGGCTCTCTGGTAAATTGTTGCAGCTGCTGAAGTCACTAAGCTTTGTTTTACTTTGCTCTTTTTTTTTCTATCACTCTAGGGCATGCACACAAACATCATTACAGACTACCAAATTTAAATAAATGAGGATATATATAAATATAAATATATATATATATATATATATATATATATATATATATATATATATATATATATATATATATATATGTGTGTGTGTGTGTGTGTGTGTGTGTAGACTACTACACTATTTTGATTGTTTAAAACATTTCTTCAGAAGAATGGATCAATCTTCCTTGATTCTCCAGAAGATGTGTCTTAAACATTGAGATACTGTACAACGATCTTTTTCCAAAGATATTTGTTTTCCACTATATTTGTTATGTCAAAATTTATCTTAAAGCTTTCACAATAAACAATCATTGAACACTCTTACTGATGGTTTTAATAAAATCATCAAAAAACTATAAAACTGTTTACCCCTGGAGACACACACTTCTAATGGTTACTTATTCCAATTATGTATATGCAAGCATGGATCAATGTCTATAACCTAAAACATGAGTCTTAGCCGAATTTCATATTTTCATAATTTTGAATCTATAAACTTAATCTATATAGCTTGAATGCAGTTACAAGAAAGAGAATTATATTGATAAGTAGATATTTAGTTTATAGTTTTGAGAAGGATCATTAACATTCAAAGAGTTTTAAAGCTACCCTTTAGCAAAGTGAAACCTCCTCCATATTTCACTGTTGGGATGGTGTCCTCTGGTCAATAAAAACAATAAAGAGTTCAATCATTTGGAAAACTCTTTCAAACTGAATATTTGTTGTGCAATATAAATGTTTTTTTCCATCACTAGGCTACAGACTTATTGATGAAATATGTATGTAAATGTACACAAAAGAAATGAACATAAGACTTTATCCAAAATGTGCACCTTAACAAAGATAAAGCATTTTGAGATCAAGTCTTGTGGTCTGATGAGATGAAGCTGGAACTTTTCGGTCATTGAAGCAAACAATACACGTAGCGGAAAAAGAACGAAATGTGTTTTTCAAAGAATACAATCCTGACTGTGAAGCAGGGAGGGGGTTTCCATTATGCTATGGGGTTGCTTTAGTGCAAACGTTGTTGGTTAACTTGTGTAGATCGAAGAAACCATGAAAAGAGAAAACTATTGGGATATTCTTAAGGATAATCTGGAAAGTTTGGCTCTGAATCTGTGCATGAGAAGAAATTGGATATTCCAACAAGACAAAGATATCAAACATAAGTCAAAACTGGTGACTGAATGATTGGAAAAAGGGAATATCAATGTTTTGACATGACTTTTACAATCTCCAGATCCTATGGAAAATGTGTGGTGCGAATTAAAAACGAATGTTAGGAGAAGAAATCCCAAGAATATATCTGACTTAGAGAAGTTTAGCAAAGAAGGAAAATATCTGTCAAACAAGCCAAAAGTAGTTAGGTAACTAGCCTAAACATTTAAAAAAAGTAATTGAACAAAAAGGACTCACAGTAAATAACTGATGTTCGATTCTTTGTGGTATGTTGTTACTGCACGATTACTTTGGTGTTTTTAAAAATATTGTTAAATAACTCCTTCAATGATTAACGTATTTACTCCATATTTCACATGCTGCAGTGCTTATATTGTATCTTAGTGATGGCATAATTTTAACTCAGTCCAGCATGTATGAAGAAAGTTATTTGATGAAATGTTCAATTTTTCGTGCCATACAAATACTTGTTGCTCCTACTATAAGTATAAGTGTGTGTGTGTGTGTGTGGGAATGTGAAGATGCAGATATATGCATGACTTTGTATGAGAGTGTGATGGTGTGTGACTATGGGTTTGAACATGTATGTGTATGTGTATGTGTCACTGAGTTAGTGTGTAAGGCATGTAGATAAGGAAGAAAATTGAGTGTGAATGTATGTATGACTTGGTGGTTATGCACATGTGTGATTGTGTGTGTGTACATAAGAGTATGTGTCTGTGTATGGAAAACAGAAAACTCAGGAAATGCATGAGTATGTGTGTATACGTACGTGTATATGCATATGAGTTAGTGTGAGTGTGAGGGTATATATCTATGGGTGTGATTGTATGGGTGTGTCTGTCTATATATAGATGTATGAGACCGAGTTTGTGCATGCAAGAAAGAAAACTGACAAAGTGTGTGCGTGTAAGTGTGTATGTGCACATATGTGCACAACTCTATGAGGATGAGGACGTGTGTCTGTGTTTTTGAGTATGTAAGTTTATATGTATTTGTGTGGCTGTGTGAGTGTTAGTGTGTGGGTCCGTGTTTGCAAAAAAAAGAAAACTGAAAAACTGTGTGTGCTTATAAGAGCATGACTTCATATGTATAAGGGTGTGTGTCTGTAGATATGAGTCTGTGTCTGCCTGTGTGTGGATTTGTGAGAGTGATTCCGTGTATACAAGAAAGAAAACTGAGAAAGAGGATTTAGAAAGATGAAATTGAGAAAAAAACCAAAAAAAGCCAAAACCCAAGTCCTTAAAAAGAAAAGGAGGCAGTTCCAGTAGTGTTTGCTGACTGCTCACTATCAGCTAACATTAAAAGATGACAGCATTGGTCAACAGAGACAGTCGAAAGTATTATATCTTTCGGATATTAGTGGTCAGTGCCAAGTTTTAAAACCCACGCCGGATGTATCTGGTTTCTCAGTGACCACCAGATCAATAACCTATCTCTTGGAAAAAGATTTCTGCTCTTTCCACCCTGAGGGGATATACATCTATATCTTTCTTCTCTGCCTCGTCTCTTACATTAACATTTACCATTCCTCCCCAAGTTATTAGCTCCGTTTCCTCAAATTTTCATTTTTATTTGTATCTTACTATAACAGGTCTTGTTGGTCACTCAATAGAAAACGTCATGTGACCAATGTCTCCTGCTAGCATGGCGTGTTAGGGGTGATCAATCAAAAAAATTGGAAAAAGGACAGATCAATGAATGAGTTATTTCTCTTGCCTTTTGTTGGACAGTGATCAATAAAAAGTCTGAACACTGCGAGACACAAACTAACGGATCGATTCAGATTGAACTTATCCTGTATATTGACCATCCCCACTAAATGCTTATTTTGAAGGGCACTTTCCAAAAAAACCTTGGATTTTTCCCTAGACTTTATAAGGAGTGAATATTCAGCCTTCTAGCACCATCGCTGTGACATGTATGCATGACATACACATATATAGCCAGCCAGAATCACTTGAAAACTGGAGGAATCAATGTTGACTGTTGTGGTTGACAGTTTCTAATTTACCAAAAGTCCATCCATCTGTCTGTGTATGATAGTGTAATTCAACAGAGAGAACATATCCCCATGAAAGTATCAGTGTGTACAAATGAGACTCCAAGGTAATTTCTTTTTTTGAGTTCCAAAACAAAATGATAGTGGGGGTCTGAGTTCATGATCATCCAAATAATAATGTTCTGATTTCCACCAATCTATGTAGATAATAATAAAAGTCTGATTCTATTTATCTGTACTGTAACCTCTAAATAGCCAAAATATTTCATCATATCTATCTATCTAATGTTATATATGATTGTATTTGTCTTCATATAATTTCTTAGTTCCCAAAACAGTGCATTGTAGACTGAGGTTTTGAATAAAGGCACTCCTCAGAGTTTTGACCTGTTGTTGGATCCAAGGGCCCCATTTAGGCCATTTGCAGGAACTAGCAGAAAATTTTGTCCATAGTTTTTCAGCTAGTAAACCACATTGATTGAAAACAGTGGATTTGGCCTTTTCCACTGGATGGAATTTATCTTCTGCTAATAGTCCATTGATACCAGGGCGAATACGGTATCCATAAATGATTCTGAATGATATTGAGCTTGTATCTTAGTTTGAAAAACAAATGAAGTCTCTTTTGATAAATGATATCACAAGATATTTTAAAAAGATTAACTTTTTATGTTCAATATTATCTCGTATACACAAAAATATCAGAAGAGATGATTCTGATCTTGACCATTTTTTCATTTTTACATTATTAAAGCTGAAGGTAACTCCCCCAGGTCATCTTACTGGTCCCAAGTCTGGATCAGGGAAGATGGTTGGGTGTGAGGCTAGCAATTCCATCCTGTAAAATATATTTACTGAAACAGCAGCAACCCAAGCAACTGACCCAGCGATCATCCCAGCGGGAACCTGGTCAGGAAGATACAATCTTCAGAAGGGCTCATGACACATGAAGTAGGAAGCCTATAGATTGTCAATTCACCAAATATTCTTCTAATGAAAAAGATGAAAACCAGGATAGGGACCTGGAATATCGGAAATCTGCTTAAGTGGCTGACTGAAATCCACAGAGAAAGAAAGGAGTTGAAAGGTCAAAGCGGATCAAGAGGAGATCAGTTGAAAGTGAGGCTAAAGCAGTCGGATGGACCCAGGCCCAGCTTTCGGAAGATGATCAGAAGTGGATCCACTGGCTTGAGATAATGTAGCACTAAGCACCTCTAGGAGTTTGGAGGAATACATAGCAACAATGTTATTGGTGGGTTAACATCAAATGACAACGAAACGATTTCTTCTTGTGATAAACTGTTTTATCAAATCAAATTGTTTGCAGATCAACAACTATTCACTCTTGGACAAATTTGTATTCATTGCAGGTTGATCTTCAGTTTCTCAAATGATTTTTTGTTATTAGAAATCATCAACCAAAACTATCAAAATTGTCAACATAGGTTTCTTTAGTTCCTGAGTGATTTTTGCTGTATGTATGCATTGCGCAGCACTGGAGTTAGAGGGCTGAAAATTTGAACATCTAATCATGTATTGAAAAAACAATTGTTTTTAGACCCCCTGCCTAATTGCCAGGTGGATAGAAAATCTGCCACAATTTAATTTCAAGTGAAGAGGGTGTGAAATAAGCTAAAGTTGGGTGGGAAACTATGGCCAACGACACAATTTAGAGGTATCTGAACAAAACAAAGTTATTAGAGAAAGACACCTAATAGGGGAATTATAGGCACATGGGAAGTAAAAATGTACAGTATTGATTGGAACAAGAAAATTATTTTGTTTTTGAAGAAAAATCAAAGTTATCATACAAAATTTTAAAATCCCGAAATTAGCAGATACTCTAAAATCTGGTTAAACTGCATTACAAACGCAATTTGTTTATCCAAGTTCTCTACCTTGCCCTGTTTATGATAGTTATCTTTTGATGGGAAAATTTTGACAAAAAAGATTAATCAATGCAGGTCAAGGTCCTAATAGGGTGCCTGAGAGTAATGTCTTCTATTTTGGTTTATACATTATATCTACTTGATGACAACCAGAAGGCATTTCAAAGTAAGGTTTTTGAAAATAATGACCTGTACATAGGTACATCATTTGTATTATTATAAAAGCATTTATGACTGTAAAGCATTTAACATCAAGTTTTTCTCTTAGAGTTTTGGCACGATAGGAATTTGTAGCTTTCAATGGACATTTAAGTGACACCAAGTCTCCGTCAATACTCCTACACCCTCCCTAGTATTCTACATGTTTTTAGTAATGCTGTTGTGTGGATGGCTTCAAGTTTCTCATAGATTTCCTGTTCTTGCAAACTAAAAGAAAAAACCAGATCTTTTATTTAAAATTATCTAAAAAGAATATCCCCTCACACAAGATTTGGGCAGTGGTGGTCCCAAAATGACCGTAGAGACCCTAAAAATTACTTCTTGAAAATGCAAAAAATCTTTTTTCAAATAATGCCTTGTGGTATACCAATACAAATTTTCCAAGGTCTTAACCCCCAAAATGTGACCCTGAGCAACACACACACACATGGATCAATAGGCACATAAGTAAAGACACAGCCACGCAAAGAGAGAAAAATCTGTAGTCCACTTGGTTGGTTGGGCCATACATAAGGCTATGATGATCCAGCATTTGCCATTCAAAGAAGGAGAAGGATCATGGATTGAAAAGTTGATGGACAAACACAAAAATCCATAGAAAATCCTTTGAGAGAAACTTTCTGAATTTTAATTCAAAAAAATAAAAATATTATCATCAGTTTTTCCGCCGTTTGATTTAAGAGGTCATGGTAGAGTCTCACTAATATAGAACTAAAATAAATATATTGACTTAAGCAGCACACCTACCATAAAAATGAAATGAATTGGACAAAACCGTTTCAGTAATCAATGAATTAAACTTTTGTATTAGCATACTGATATATGTACTTGTGATCTGTTTTTTCCTTTCATTTGTTGCTGAAAATGTTGAAATCCCACAAGATCTAGAGATAAAACAAATAGATTTGCAACTCTGTGGCGGAAGAGGGACAGACATTCATCAAAAAGTGGGAGGAAGATTCACAAAGAACAGGAAACAAGAGGAACAACCAGAAAAAGCCAAGCTAGATTTACAAAATATAGTGTCAATATCCACATAGTGTGGATATGGGTTAGTCTACAAAATGAAATAGTGTGTTCCAAAAAGGTGAATTCTTCAAGAATAGACTTGATAGATATTGGGATAGACAGGCAATTCTATAAAACTCAAAATCCACAATAAACATTTGGAAGTCATGTGAAAATCTGAAATGATTACAAGAGTCTAATGAAAGAGATGCAACAAATCCTGTTCAAAAAAATATCACTAAGCTGAGCTAAGACATAATATCCATCCTGGACACATTCAAGACTCAACATGCATGTTTTTTATTTGGAAAAAAGATCTCTTGGGAAACAGTTGAGGGGGGACACACTATTATGCCGTGGCTCTCAGTTTGAGAACCACAGTATCAGGGAGTAAACTAATCACGTAACCTAAAAAGAAATGTAAATCAAGAAATTTTTTTTTGCATTTGTAAAGCTGAATTCACTTTTTAAAACCATCATCTTGTTTTGGTAATAGAAATAAATGTATTAAAATCAACAAAACATAGTCAATATGAGTTGAATATTCAAATGAATAAGACTTTGTAACATCTATAATTTTGAGAAAAGTCATTAACATAACAATAAAATTCTATCCCCTAAAAATACTTGACTGCTTTTTGACCGCATGTGAGCAAAATCAGGAACTACGTCAATTTTTAAATAAGTCATTTTCCTTTTTTTATCTAACAACTGTCCATTCCCGCTGTCAAAACATAGAATGCATTACAACAGACAACTGCCATAGACACACATAGGAAAAACCAGGTGGTCTCACGTGGTTCATTATCTTTTTTTTATAGTGAATTTTATGGTGTGGTAATTTTGTTAGTAAAAGTATTTCATAAATTGAACAATTTTCATACTTTATCAGAAGAACTCTGTAGAACAACATTAAAAAATCTAATTTAAGAGAAACAGAACAGTGCATGGAATTATTGGAAAAGAACAACACTTGCTACATTTTTTTATGTGTATCTGCTTGAATGTAAATGTACATATATTAAAAAGGAATGCATAAATCATTGTTTCCAATTCAGGTGTTTCTTTTAATTCACTTTTTTTAAATTTGTGAGTCCAGCTTTACTTGTTTAAGTAGTTTTTAAGACATTTTCAAATTCAAATGTCCATTGTTTCAAATTCAGATTTTTTTTTTAAATTTTCAAATCTGAGAAGACTTCCAAATCGGAAGAATTGAAAAAACAAACCTACGAACAAACAGTCATTTTCATAAAAAGTACCGCTCATAAACATTTAAACAAGTATAAAATCTATTTTTTATTGCCTAAGATTGCAGAGCAGTCTAAGTACTAAGTACCACAATTAATAAGTATTATGCAAAATCAAGCACTTCAATTTATCCACTTTATAATTTCACAACTAGGATTAAAAATTATACCACAATTCCTGTTCTATTCCAGCTAGATAGAGATTGATAACAAATTCCCTTTTATACATCTGATAAATAAGTACTTCCAACTATCCTTCTTATAGATAATTACTTTGTAATTAAGCCAGCAAATACAATAACCCTTCGAATGATTTACGTTCTTCTTTTCAGTCTGAAATGTATGCACCATTTATATTGTCTTTTGTTTGTTATTAAATGTTTTAATGTTTGTCTAAATTCATCTGGATCTATTTTCATCATATGAACTTTCTGCCCTCATCATTATTCCTATTTGATAGGACTCAATATTCAAAATGTCCGCTTGGATAGTTGAAATATCAGCATGTTGGATCATTCAAAATGGTGAGAACATCTTCTTCTACTCTCTTTGTGACATCACAGTCATTGTTGGAAATACTACCATGTGGACACCATTCATTCCTTTGCATCTTTTATACAGTGCTTTTCTACAATAATGCAATTTTATTATTGATTTAATGCCCAATCCTAAAACAGAACTATTTTATCAGCATTACACTGGTAATCTGGAAACAAGGAAGAACCACTCATTATCATCAGTCTCTTAACGTCTGTCATTGGACATAGACCTTCTCCAGGATCCGCCACATTTCTCTACCACGGGCATCGCGGAGGCAGTATTTTCTGAATTTGTCTAGTTCATCTCTCCATCTTGTATTTTTCACATATGATCTCTAGGGATCTATCATGTAAGTCGTGATGTCCATTGGTTGTCTGCCATTCTCGCAACATGACCTGCCCATCGCCATTTAAGTTTTCTTATAGATTCTATGATGTCTCAGGCTCCCTTTTTCTTCTTGATATACTGTGCTATCTTGTGATCTCTCCAAGTGAAGTTGAGCATGATTCTCTCATGTGTGCATTGCATGCTTCTTAGTTTGTAGGTCTGTCTCTTGGTTAGGTTCCATGTTTCAATTTCATAAATGACTATTGGGAGGATGCATTGGTTGTATATTCTTCTTTTTAGGATTATTGGGATTGTATTGTTTTTGTACTTGCTTTGCCGAACATTTGCCATCTTAGGGTGATTCTTCATTTGATTTCTTCTTCTTTTGTGGGTTTCAGAGAGATTTGTCATCCTTGGGAGATGTAGTGGTCTACTCTTCTCAGTTTTGCATCTTTGATTTTAACAGTTATGTCCTTATTCTTGATGTGATTGTTGTACATGACTTTTGTTTTACTGAAGTTCATTTGTAGGCCAACTCTTTTGCTTTCTTTGTTTAGTTCATGAAGCATTAGTTGGATGTCGTTTAGGTTCTCTGCAAAAAAGACAATGCCGTCAGCAGATCAGAGGTTGCTCAGATATTCCCCGTCTATTTTGATTCCTCTATTCTCCCGGTCCAGCTTTTTGAAGAGCCCAATAAATGATAAATACAAAACTTTGTGATATTTGGAGTTATCTACCCTTGGTAGAGATCTACTGCAATTCCTAATACACGGTGAAGATATCTAAAGGAACAGTAAATTCTTTGTCTCTTCCTCCTTGACTTCATACAGAACTGCTTATAAGATAACTGATCATTACCTTCATCGTATTCATGCTTTTTACTGTAAATTTTCCCACTCTAATTTGGTAGCTTCAAGATAAGCTTGAATTTTTGCTCTATCCTTTAGTTACAGTAGTTTTTAGTCATACAGTCACACCTAGTATTTGCTAACTCACCTTTACCTATACAAAATAATTCTTTTTTTTCCCTGAAGAACTTTTTACTTTCATCTCAAAAAACACATTTAAACAAAGCTAAGCACTTGACGTAGTTCCAAGGAAAGCATTTAATTGGCTGACTAAAACTGATGGACATTCCAAAACTCGATCTTGCATTCCACAAGAGACATTCTGTTTCATACATCCTTCAACTCCTACCTTTCATTCAATTTTTGATTAAAAAGATTTTTAAAAAAATTAGAACTTAATAATTATTGTCAAATATTTTGTTTGTCCTGTTTCCTGCTTTTATTACCAATCATTCAAACTATCTGTATAATAATCTAGTTTTGGCGTTCAATGTGTGAACATATTATGCCTAGAATTTATCTCTACAGATCTATACTGAGAATTCATTTGTGGCTAATATCCTTGGAGTTTTGAATTCTCGAAACCAAGCAATTGGAAGCAAAATTTCTGTTCAAATCCTTATGACAAGTATGGTATATATATATGTTCACACATGTATATGTTAAAAAATGTTGATAGAGAATGTTATATATATATATATATATATAGTGTCATCCACAGACAGCTGTTTTTCTGTATCATATATATATACATATATGTACATATGTAAGAATGATAGAATCCAAATCATTACTTGGAAGAAATAACCTGAGAAAATGAATTATGTAAATGGAATATTCTTTATTCATTGCTTCTTACAAAAACGAGAGACTGTAGACGATGATAAAAAGTAGACATAGTAATTGTTAATCACTTCATCTAAGATTAAAGTGAAAGTTGAGAATTCTCTGTCTGATAGTTGAGACTGGTTAATTATTGGTCTCCTCAGAAATAGAGATTTTTATAAAACTTTTAACCATTAAAATTGTTTATTTTAAGAAGGGTTCAATACAAAAACTTGCTTTGACACAGATCTAGACAAAATACCTGTATCCCTTGCTTATACGGTGCTGAAAAAATGTTAACTACAAAAAATGTCCAATTCCATTTAACATCAGCAATAGAACTAGCTCAGTGTAACTTCTATGATTGTGGTTATGTTAAGAGTTCTTGGTGGCTTAGGTTCTGTGTTTGTTCTTGTTTTTCTTTGATTAAATTCTAAAGAAGCTTGGCAAAACAATCAATCAAAAAATTGTTGCAAAACAAAAAAAAAACAAATTCAAAGAAGGAAGTATGTAATTCAATTTTTTCTATTTTAGTTATGTAATTAAAAGATTAAGTAGAGCTGATGTTTCTTATCAACATATTGAACGGATATCAAAGTTAGATTTAAATTAAAAGTTTCAGGTTTTGGTACATTGTCTCTTACCATCAACATGTCCAATTCATAAGTCACTTCTTTTGTTGGTCAGTGATCCCCGTAAAAAGTCTGAATTTCCAGAAAAAACAGCTGACACAAACTAAGGGATTAATTCAGCTTTAATTCACATTGCAAGCTGAAAGCCTCTAGAAAATTATTGAGGGGGAGTTTTGAAGAAAACAAAATGCTTTTTTTCTGGACATAATAAGGAGTAAATGTTCAAATTTTCTGCCCTCTAGCTCCATTGGTGCAGCCTGTAAAGGCGATACATACTTACCTATATAGCCAGCCAGACCAACTTAAAAATTGAAAGAAATATATGTTAACGGTTTTGGTGACAATTTTGGTTGATAATTTCTTACTAACTGTGTCAATGCTGAAACTTGAAGCTAAGATGAGTTTGTAGTTATCCAATCAGATTCACAACAAGAAAATCTTCCATCTTGGTTTCCTGTTAATTTCTTGACTTTGAATTGATTTCTTGGCCATTATTCTCATTATTCCCATTCAAAAAAAAAACTCTTTGCTACAATTGTCACCAAAACAGCTACTGACAGTTTTCATGATCTAAGTAGCAATCATGATAATAGAAGTTCTATGTAATGCTGCGTGTGATGTTAGGACAAGAATTAGTTTGAGGGCAATGGTTATGATTATTGTTCTCTAATAATCAGTAGAACTAACACAGAGCAAAAGAAATAAATTTTCATGACTATCAATATGAAAAAGGTTCTCCTGAATGATTCCCATTGTGGGCTAGAACGGTAGAAGAGGAAGGAGGAGAAAACCATTTTGGTTGTTCAGATCTGCAGGAATTGCTCAGGGTTCTGGTGTAAAGATGTGCATTAAAATCTAATTTGAATATTCATGCATTTTCAGATTTTAGTGGCATAAAATCAAATATTCAGTTTAAAAAGTTGTCGATTTCTTGAGTGGTTTTTGTAAACAAAGATCCATTGATACTTTCAGTTTTCCCCAAACATATTTGTAAACTTTTTATACACACATGTATGCAAGTAGGGTACTGCTGGGGCACTCTGGGTTACTGAAAATCTCTTCCTGAAACCATTCCTAACCCTAAAGCAAAATCAAGGCATTGTAATCAGTTCTCAATGTAAGTGTTTTCATATTTATATAGAAGATAACTCCAGAGTATTTATTCATATCCTAATGAAAACTAGAAAAGAATATCTGTACCTCGCATAAATATATAACCAAAGCTGGTTTATTTACCCAAATGAATCATCTGAAAAACTGTCAAAAATTATTTGAAATGATAAATCTTTTATCAAAAATTATGCAAAAGAAAAAGATATTTTACCGAAAATTATCTCAAAATTACCAGTTCAAGATTTGGGTGTAGTTGGTCCTAAATTAGGTTCTTGCCCTAAAAATGTGACTATAGAGACCCCTAAAAACACATTTTTAAAAAAAAGTTTTTAAATGGTGCCTAGTGGTGAACTCATACTAATTTTTGCCCTTAATTATGACCCGGTGCGTCTGGAGATACATACAATCAAAGAGATTGTCCACTTGATGATTGATTGGGTGATTCATTTGTTGGACAAAGGTGATTCAATAAATCAATTGAGTGAAAATCTAGAAATGATCTGGTTTTGAACTGTCCAGCAGTATTTATCAAAATAAAAATAATGGTTACTCTCAGCTTTAGAGTTAAACAAATAAAATCTGACTTCCTTAATCTCAATGCTAAATAAAAAGTTGTTGTTGCTGTACTTACAGCTTACAAAATCTAATCAAAGACTATATTGCTGTTTGGAACACTTTTTTATTTCTTTGGTAATTTTCTTCTGTGAATTCAGTTTGAGTTGTTTATGCCACTGATGTCACCTAAATGAACTGGCTTTTTGAACCTTCACTGAATTACTTTGTTTTTTTGGTTTGTTGTTTACTTGTAGTCACCCAAAACAAAGCCTTGTGGTCACTTTCCACATCAAAGGGTTTGTAAGAAAAGAGTTATTTTAGCCACAGAATTGAGAATTGTAAAAAAAGAAGATAAAACAGTTTATTGATGTTGAAATTGTGAAGTTGGAAACACTCAAACATGACATGTTTGAAATGAAGACTATAGGTAAGGCCTTTGTTGTCTCTTGATCTTAAAATGTCCAGACTGTGCTTGTCAGGAAAGCATCCAGAAGGGAGTATATTCCACACAGAAGATATACTTCTTTATCATTGAAACATGTAGAATGATAATAACAAGAGGAACCCATGGGAATTCCATGGGTATTGACGACTAAGATTATCCATTATCATATGCCTTTGTTCTCCTCTAACCCTTTGCCTGTATCCTCCTATTATCTCTTTCATCCTTTCCAATTCTTGTTGGCCATCCATCTTTTTATTCAAATTTTATGTAAATATGGATAAGTTCCATATGCAAAAATATTCTTACTCCTCATCAAATTTGCTTAGGTTCTTTTCTCTCCTTTGCTTTCCTACCCACTTATTGAGATACACGACTTTCTTTTGGGTTCTCTCTCTCTCTCTCTCTCTCTCTCTATGCACCCTCCCATTAAACAACTTAATTTTCTTTTCTGTCCTTTCTCTTTCTACCCTCTTATCAAACAACCTAACTTTCCTGTCTGTCCTTTCTCTTCTTACTCTCTAATTAAACTAACTTTATTTTCTGTCCTCTCTCTCCCTTACCTCTTTTTAAACTACCTAACTTTCCCCAGATAGGGAAAAGCAGAATATAGATGAGAAAAAAAAAAAAGAAAATGCTGCAGCATCCCAAGTGAATGAGTGTCTACTCTGGAATCAATCTTAAAATCCGTTGGTAGTGCATTCAGTTCTCCCTTGATGCTTCATTCCTGTGGACTTGTGCTGGTGTAAACAAAGCTTGGTAAATATATAATGATGTCAATTGCTGTAGTGATGAGATACAAGCTGGTTTTCCAAAATGTTTTTAGTAAATTTCATCCTTCATTTCTCTTGATATAGATTATTGGTATACATTTCCTAAAAGAATAATTGCAAGAAAGTCGGCCTACACATGAACTTCAGCAAGACGAAGATCATGTGCAACAACCACATTGGAGATAAGAACACTAAGATCGAAATCGAGGACACAGAACTCGAGAAAGTAGACCACTACATCTACCTAGGGCAACGAATCTCCATGAGACCCTCAAAAGAAGAAATCAAGCGAAGAATCACACTAGGATGGCAAGCCTTTGGTAGAGCTAGCTCAACCTTCAAAAATAATAAGATCCCATTAATCCTAAAGAGAAGGGTGTACAACGAATGCATCCTCCCAATAGTCACTTATGGAGCTGAAACATGGAACTTAACCAAGAAACAGACCCGTAAGCTGAGAACCATGCAACGTGCACATGAAAGAATAATGCTGGGCCTCACATGGAGAGACCACAAAACAGCACAACACATCCGGGAAAAGACAAGAGTTAGAGACATCATAGAATCCATAAAAATCTCAAATGGCGGTGGGCTGGCCATGTTGCAAGAATGGCTGACAATCGATGGACATCACGACTCACAACATGGATTCCCCGAGACCACATGCGCAACCGAGGCCGGCAAAATATTAGATGGAGAGACGAGCTAGACAAGTTCAGGAAGTACTGGCTCCGTGACGCCCATGATAGAGAAGTGTGGCAAATCCTGGGGAAGGTCTATGTCCAACGACGGACGCTAAAAGACTGATGATGATGATGATGATGATGATGATGATGATGAGTTTCTGGTGTATATGTTCATTATTTAAATATGCAGATTGATATATTTATTTGAATTAATTTTTTGTTAGGGATGGAGCAATTAAATTTTCTGTCTTTTGAAAAAAAAACAACTTAAAAGGGGCCAATGCTTATGAAAAGGTTGAGAATCCCTACCACACACATTTGGCGGCATTAATTTTCCCATCAGAGAATAGAAGAATTTTTTCCAAGATTTTGAATCAGGGCATCCAAATTGAAAATGTTTTTTTTTTTTTCACTTGTCCATCTAATAAGCAATGGATATAATAATTCTTTGTTTTTAAATTTAGTTCATGATTATTTGGGTTCATTTTTTTAAAATTTCTAAATTTTCTAATTATTGAAAAAAAATTTGTATATGCTCCACCCGAGCAAATGGTTGGGGTTCAGGCCCAACCCCCCACCACCATCTGCGCCCATAGGGGGATATTTTCCTGCCACCAAGATTGAAAATAGATAATTACTTCCATGATGCATTCTGTCCTTTACAATGAAGGGTGCAAGGGAGATTGATCGGACCACTGAGAATGCTTACTTGGCCTTGAATGGTTTATCGACTTGGCAGGACACGTTATTGGCAGAACAGATTATAATGACCGAACTGCAAACGATGCTAACAATGCTACTGACAGTTTTCATGATCTAAGTAGCAATTATGATAATAGAAGTTCGATGTAATGCTGCGTGTGATGTGATGTCAGGACAAGAATTAGTTTGAGGGCAATGGTTATGATTATTGTTTTCCAATACTCTGTGGAACTAATATACAACAAGAGAAAATAAATTCTCATGAATATCAATTTGAGGAAGCCTCTTCTGATTGGTTCCTGGTAGATGTTAAAGGAAAAGAAAACCATTTTGGTCATTCAGATCTGCAGACATTGCACAGAGCTCTGATGTGGAGGCAGGGGCAGTCATAGTGTTCCTGATGCCCCGGGCAGGCTGAATTTCAAGTATTTCATTTTTAGATATTCTTGAAAAATCTGACTTTGCATCAAGGAACTTTGTGATTTTTTACAGTTCATCACAGCTACCCAAAACATAGGTTTAGATACTGTTGTTGAGTTCAGATTAATCGCGTGTTCTGAAATTGATATGTATCTATCTATGTTCCTACTTATATTCATAGATTGGACAGTTTATGTTCAACAAAATGTGATAATTGTAGAGATTATTTATTTGGAAACATATTTCGTCCAGAACTGGAATAACCCAAATTGCAAATCTAAATAGCCAACCACATAGATAAATCAAGAAAATGAGACCTTCCCCTTTCTATCCTCTTAATGAACTACATGAATTTCTCTCCCTCTCTTCCCTCTTTGTGCCCCCTCAGATACAAGACAGGCGTACCCTAGGTCTTGGCACCAAAGGGCAACTGCCCTTGTTGTCTACATTGAGGGCTGGCTCTGCGTGGGTGTTTACATTAAAACTTGATTTGAATATACATATTCAGTTTCAGATTTTACTAGCATAAAATCAAAAATTCTGGTGAGAATTTGAAAAGGACAAAGTTGTAAATTTCCTGAATGTAGTAAATGTTTGTAAACAAACATTGAATCTCTTATTATTCTCCACTAATATTTATCTACTTTTCATGGTCAATATTAATTACTTAGATCAATCATTATACAGTGAAAATTTCTGATCAAAATTCAACTAAGAACCCTGTGTTGGGCTCTGCACATTGATCGGTCCCATTACACACACACACACACACACACGCATACACACACACACACACGCACACACACACACATACACACACACACACACACGCACACACACACACGCACGCATACACACACACACACACACGCACGCATACACACACACACACACACACACGCATACACACACACACACATATACACACACACACATACATACACACATACACACACACACATACACACACACACACACACACACACACGCACGCACACACACACACACACACACACACACACACACACATACATGAATCTATACAATTACTGCTACTAAAAGAGCAGCAGTACCTCCAAGAAAGGGTCCACCAGATGATGACCCTGGGGACAGAAATGGTTCCGGTGCTGATGCCTCATTACCAATAACTCAGGGCACCCAACCAGTACCTCACAGTACCACCAGGCATTGTTGGTTCTCCCTCACAGGGTTGGAGTACCAGATCTCTGATTTGCTTCCTTTGGTATTAGAAGCCTTGAACATATCAAAAGAATCATGAAATCAAAGGATTACCAAGGGATTTTAGAGCAAACTGTGCTACCCAGTGTAAGAAAGTTAGGTTTGCTCCAAAGATCTTGCATGCTGCAATACAATTAAAAACTAAAGCATACATCAGAAAGCCCACAAGAATGAGAAGGGAAAATAGGCTGTTTTAACGAGGCAATGAGTCCCAATCTCAATCTTTGGAGAGATCAGAAATCTTGAGTCATGGTTTCAACATGTATTATAACCTAAGAAATCCTGCAAATATTCAAGAGTCAAATGTCAAACTGTAAAGAAAGAGTGGGATAAACTACCAGATAATCAGGGCAAGATGCTTACAGATAGCTACAAAAAAGATTTGGATGCAGGGAGATGTTAAGAAAGGGTATCAATATTACTGTCTTGGTCATATCTTCTATTTCTTCTTTGAGATGATTACATATTAGTTGAAAAATAATGTTTCTTGATTAATTACTTCAGATATCTTATCAAAATATTCTGATGATCCAAATTTGGTAGACTTCCATTTATTTCTGAAGGTATTGTACAGGTTATATAAAAAATTCAAGGATGCCAATAATTGTGATCAACACTGTAGAAACAATGCAAAAGATAACTGAACCATGAAAAATTGGAAAATATAATGCTAATCAAAATTGTGTTAATTAATTAATTATTGATAGTAAATTATTCATGAATTTTATTTTTTCCACTTTTGAGGCACAGTTCATAGATTTTAATTAAATCAAATTCTATACGGGTATTAATTAAAATTGATTCCAAATAGCAAGAGGTACTAAATCAATTATGTTGAAACATAAAACTAATATAGATTGATGTAAAAGTTTCCATCAATTTTTTGGCAAAATCTCCAATTCATAAAACTTCATGGCTTAATAATCAGTCATCAAAGACTGGTGTTTCTATCATCTTATGACACCTTTCAGCTAAACTGTTAAAGAAGTTTTAATTCAATTAATTCTTTGAAGAATCTTTCTGGGAACTTTTGGATCTACAGACCAAACAAAAGAGTGCGGCACATATGGAAGAACTTACTATTCCAGCTTCATAATCATTTGCTTCTTTGTATTTGCAACATTGGTACAGAAAGTATCCTGTGGCAAAATCTCCAGTTGACATCCTTGTCCAGAGAAATATCACTTCTGCTCTTTCAAATGAGCCAATTGCTCCCTTGAGCTTTGTGCAGTAACAGATTGTCCAGGCTAAAGCAAATAGTAATAAAGTATTGCCTTTGAATTAAAAAGAATTTTTTTCACTCAAGATTTAGGGTGACATGATGAAGAACGTTCTGGAATTTCCCATCAGCCAAAACTGTCTCAAAAGGTTTCTTTAGTTTATAAGTTAGTCTATACATGTATATTGCATAAAGATATTTGAGGAATAAAAATTTAAACATCTACTCCTTATCATAATCAACAAGAAAAGTTTTTTTGTTCTTTGAAAAATCCTTACCTGAATATTTATAATGTGAGTTTATGGTGAAATTGATCAATGCTACTACTTTGTGCCAGCCTATTTTTTGAAAAATTCATACTTTGTGTCTTAACTGCCCAAATAAAAGACAAGAGAAGTAACTTATTCATTGATCACCCCTTTTTCAAATTTGTCTCCTCACACTCAACATGACAGGGCATGTTGCAAAAAATGTTGGTCACATTACGGTTTCTATTGAGTGACTAACCAAACTTATCTTTTTCTGTGATGAGCAAGAAGAGAAAGACCAGTGTTTGAATGCAAACCAATGTTCCTTTCCAAAATCTCAGATGGAACTTGCTTTCTAAACTACTGAACTTTCCCTAAAGATTCTAAATGATGTCTGCAGTTGATTGATTATACAAGCAGTAAAGGGACAGATACATCCAAGAAGTAAATTATTGCCGGGAGACGCACATGAACTATTTAGCAAAGAAAGATGAAAAATTCAAACTTTTTCAACTGCTAGAAGAAGTCCCCAAAATCCCAAATGCTGCTGCAAGAACCAAATGAGTACAATTGAATTTGCCGTATTTTCATTTATTTATGTAATTTGCTCATCTGTTCAGGTTTGTTTTTAAATTTCAAAAGTCTGTGGACTTTAACTAAGTTAAAAATTTAATACATATGAGGGAGGAGTATTCCAAGGCATAAATCCATCAGTCTTGTTGGTAATCCACCTGCACACAGCTGGGCCCTTGTTGTAGACACAAGTAGGCTAAGTTTGAGATGAAAAAGAATGAAATAGAATAAATAAACGAATGAATAAATAAGATTAAAAAAATTTTTTTTTTAAATTAAATAATCAACCTCCCAAACTCACATTCTTAATCCTTTTCTTCCTTCTAAAGTGTTGCATACATCCAGGCATTGGTGATAAGAGTCAGTGGTGCTCGAAAGTCACTCCCAACGTCACCAGCAGTGACCACTCCATTAGACCCCCTGCCAACATTTCATGGGCTAGCGTGGCAGGGCATGGCCCAATACTCCCCATGATCCATACAATGAATCTTATACCGGCCGTTCCTGCTGGGTCCTCAGTCCCGAAAGGCCCAGCCACATCATTCGCTTTGGGTGGGGGTGATGTGCTCCACCACAACTAGCCAAACACAACACCAGGAAAATGCCCGTTCTTGCAGGGCCATTGGTGCTAAAACGCCCAGCTGCATCACTTACATTGGGTGGGAGTGATGTGCTCCAACAGCGACCACTCAAACAAAACCCAAACCCAAAACCCCTCATCAAGAGAACAACGTTATACATCAGCACTTACAACATCAGAACACTCTCAACAGACCTTCACCTAAACCATCTAGAGAATGAAATCGAAAACATCAAATGGGACATCATCAGTATTAGCGGAATGAGAAGACCAGAAGAACTAATAGAATTGAAAAGCAAACATCTTCTCTACAATTACGGAAGAGAGAAAGTTGAACAGAGTGGAGTAGGCTTTCTCATCAATAAAGTCCTGAAAGATAACGTGGTAGCTCACAGACTGCATAACCAGTGTTACCATACAACTTTCAAAGAGGTACAAGCTAAATGTCATCCAAGTCTATGCTCCCACTTTGCAATCAACCAAAGAAGAAATAAACAACTTCTATGATGACTTGAACACTCAACTACAAGATACCAAAAAATACTTCAACATCATCATGGAAGATTTCAATGCACAAGTAAGACAAGGAAACGAACGCTGTGTTGGAGAATTTGGATACAAAAGACTGAATGAGAGAGGTGAGGACCTTGTTCAAAAGAAACCAAATAGGAAATGGACTTGAAAGAGTTCCAACCACAAAACCAAAACAAAATGGACTATATTTTAACGGACAAAAGCCACACCATCAAAGACATTCAATTTCTAAACCAAGTGAATGCAGGAAGTGATCATAGAATGGTAAGATGTAAGATGCAAGTAAACACCAATAAACAATGCAGAAGATTTTTCCACATCAAACCGCAACCAATAAACGTACCAAATGAACTCACCCAACCCTTCAAGTTAGAATTGAAAAACAGATTTAAAATCTTTACTGATTAAAACGATACCAACATCAACGAACTCCATAGCAAAATAACAACCTCTCTCATCAAAGCTGCCTTATGTTTAACCTGAGATACACACAGACCATCAGTAAAATCTGAAACGAAACCGGGAAACTCATCGAAAAGCACAGAAACCTCAAACCACCACCTACAACAAAGGAAAAAATAGAGGATGCCGAGCTGAAACAAAACAATAAAAAAGAAACTAAGACAAAAAAAAAAGGTACGTGACAGCAATCATCGAAACAACTCTCAAAAAACGGTGAGCTTTAGAGCAATAAATAAATCTCTCATTGTAGGATAGAAACAAATAACTAGCATACTTGAAGAAAATGGAGACATAACAACAGACAGAGACAGAATTGTCAAATGCACACAAGAATTCTACCAAGAACTCTACTCTCCAAGACATGGGCAACTAAGCAATGACCAGGATACACAAGACGCTGACAATCAGTTCGAAGACTTCCTAGGAGTTACTCCGTGGGAGGTAAAACAAGTTATCAAACAAACAAACAAAGGAAAAGCTCCTGGACCAGAAAACATCACCATCAATCTACTCAAAAATGCCGGTAAGATCGTCTATAAAAAACTAGCTAATCAGTTCAACTTGTGTCCAAGAGAGAGTAGAGTCCCAGAAGAATGGAACACAGCCATCATAATGCTTCTACATAAAAAAAGAAACCCAAAAGACCTCAACAACTACAGGCCTATAAGCCTACTCAGTAGCATTTATAAACTGTCCACAAAAATAATCACCAACCGGATCGCTAAAATGTTATGTGAAAACCAACCATGGGAACAGGCTGGATTTAGAAGAAGCTACTTGAACATGGACCATCACCATTCAATAAACCAGCAGAAGGAGAAAGCAGCAGAATACAAAATTCCACTTGCTGTAGAATTCATAGACTCCAAGAAGGCATTCAACTCTGTAGAAATTCCCATGGTCATGAAGGCTATCACTCTACTAGGTGTACACCCTGTATTCATCAGAGTACTGCAACATATATGCAATCACAGAAATTCCTTTATCAGGCTACATGAAGACTCTGAACCCTTCCAACTCCAAAAAGGAGTGAGACAAGGCAATACCAACTCACTCAAACTCTTTACAGCCTGCCTCAAGATGATCTTCCATAACATGGACTGGGAAAATAGAGGAATCAAAATAGACGCCGAATATCTAAGCAACCTCTGATCTGGAGATGACATTGTCCTTTTTGCAGAGAACCTACTCGACCTTCAACTAATGCTAGATGAACAAAAGAAAGAAAGCAAAAGAGTTGGCCTACATATGAACTTCAGTAATACAGAAGTCATGAGCAACAATCACATCAAGAATATGGACATAACTGTCAAAATCAAAAATGCAAAATTGGGGAAAGTAGACCACTACATCTACTTAAGATAGCAAACCTCCATAGTCTGCATATGTATCAGGACTTATTATCTAAAGTATTATCCAAAATTATCCTTAAGAATGGATCTTTTATTCAAAATTATCTGAAAAATAGCATAACAAAATTTGGGTATTGCTGGTTCTCAAATGACCTGAGAGATCCAAAATAATACTTTTGTGAAAAAACCAAAAAACTGTTTTTAGGTTGTGTCTATTGGAGTACTTATGCAGATTTTCAAGGTTGTAGCCCCCAAAAGTATAACCAAGAATGCCTGAAGACACAGACAGATGGATGCATAATGAGTAAAGAGAGATGAATCTGTTGCCCACTTGGCTGGTTGGTCGGGTGGGCCATTCGTGTGGTTATGTAATTCAATTGCTAATTGTTAGTCAGCACTACTTATAACAGACTGGTTTAAACATTTTTGCTTGGTTTTGGTCATCTATATATTAGAACATTTATTTTTATGTATGTATCCAGCCTTAGCCATTCATAATAATTTTTGTTTATAAAAGATTAGTCTCTAAAATGAGTTTTTACTGAGGGGTTCAATTTATGCAAAATTGGCTCCTTAGTTTGTGTCAGACAGCTTTCATGCTAATTCTAAAAAAAAAAATTGGCCCTTAATGATCACAGCCCAACAAACGGTGAGAGAAGTTACTTATTCACTGATTACTCCTTTTTCCAATTTTTTAATCGTTAATCACCACTACAAATTGATCAGCCGCAACACAGCATACTGTTTAAAGTCTTTGGGATTAAATCAAATATAAATTACATATAGATTAATAGAATAGCCCAGTTGTTTTTGAGCACTAATTCCCTTGGTAAGGGCATATATCTATTTTGTTGGCCTATATCCAATAACTGACTTTAAAAAAGCTGATTAAAAAAATTGCTGTTCCTATAATTGTCTAATGAACTTAACCAACACAGTATTAGTGACCAAAGCGTAGATCTTATTGTGTAAAGTCGAACACTTGAACCACTTTTCTCCTAAAAGAACTCTTGTTGTTATATCTCCAACAATTTATGACAAACAGTGGCTGCTTTATATTTTGCCGACTAAGAAGCTTCGACTTTTCCATTTATATTAGCTTTCACATAAAAGACACGTTTAATGTGTTCAACCATTCAACTATAATTCTCTGACTGGTTATGTACTGTCATATTTTCACTAAAGTCAGCCTTTTTCATTGTCATATTGAGATCTACACCATTAGATATTGCCTCCAGCTTAGAGCCTGTACCATTTATTTTGCTCATGATATGTTGGTCATAATTCTGATCACACAACACAATCTTGGCTCCAACGCAATTATATTATTTACTGGTCTCTTTCAAACTTGCTTCGAAGCCAAAGTTATTCCAAGTCTCTCCAGCCCAATGTCTCTTGACCCTTGACCTCTCTTTTGCATCTTCTGCTTTCATTCATTTTCATACTGGGTTATTAAAAACCATCAACTAAAACCGTCGATAAAGGTTTCTTTCAGTTTTCAAGTTGGTCTGGCTGGCTATATGTATATATATATATATATGTGAAATAATTTGTACTTTGGCAGCAGTTTTTCTCTTATGTATACTTCCTTAAAAAAATGACTGTCAAATGCTGATGTGTTATTTATTTAATTTTTCCTGTTGATGAATCAATTGTTCAGTTTTTGTGTAACAGAAATAAAGAAACTGTCCAAAGGAAAAAGATGAACATTAAACGTTTTCAACAGTTTTTATATAGCAGTGACCAAATAACTAAACAGTCAATACAGGTCGCAAAAATGGAGCTAGAGGGCTGAAAATTTTTAAGCAATTTTCCCTTATTATGTCAAGAAAAAACATATTTTTGTTTTTTTTTAAATTTCCCACCAAAAAATTTTTTCCAGAGTGGTGTTCAGTTTGCAGTATAAGTTTATACTAAATTGATCCCTTTATTTGTGGTTGTTTGTTTATTTTTTGAATTCAGAAAAAAGGCAAGAGAAGTAACTAATTCCTTGATAACCTTCTTTTCCTATTTTTTTAATTAGTTACCCCAACACAAAAGATGTTGGTTGCATGACAGTTTCTATTGAGTGACTAAGAAAGAATATTTGCTTGAAATTCTTACTGCTCAGCTCACTTATAGATCTTGCATTTTAATTCCAACAATGCAACAGCTTTTGTTTCAAAATTCATTAGATTGTAAAGTCAGATTTATTTGGAAATTCATAAGGACACAATCCTTATATCCATATCTGTGATTTCTGATTTTAAAGGTATTTCAAATGAAGAAGTAATAGCATTACTTTTTGTGGTAGTAGTAGCAGGAAAGAAAAAGAAGGTGAGGACGGTTCACCCGAAAATCTGGCTATCAAAAAACAAAAATAATTAATAAGTTTCAATTAAAGTAAGTGTACAATTTTTATCAATGATTTATTCTGGAATCTTAGTGTATGGTTATTTTATCCGATACCTCCCAATTGGGGATCAATTTTTTGGTTAGGTTCCACACTTTCTAACTGTTTTATATGAAATTTTTACCCTCTTTTCAACTTCTTTAGGAAAACTTATACGTATTGGATCAACTCTGTTCATCCATATGGTTGTCTGTCCACACGATATCTCCAAAAGTTTTCAATTAATTTCAATGAAATTTTATGGAAAAAAAGATACATTTAATGTATCCAACCATTTGACTATCATTTTCTGATTGGTTTTGTAGTGTCATATTCTCACAGAAGTTGGCCTTTTTCATTGTTGGGTGTAAAATGAGGTAAGAAGAGGTAATGATATTTATTTCCTCATTGAAAGTTATTTTTCTTTTTTTTTCATGTATATGCACATACCCAAACAACATCTCCAAAATTTTGATTGAATTTCTCTGACATTTTGTGGAAGGGTAGACAATAGGCGACAGGAGAAATGATTACATTTTGGAGTGGATCCAATTACGATTATCTCCCCTTCACCGTAGTTATATGTCCAAACAACATGATATCATTGAAAGTTTTCTATGAATTTTAATGATATTTTTTGGATGGGTGGGTAATACGCTACGGAAGAACTGATGCATAATTACTTCCTCTGACATTGGTTTGCACTTGGGGTAGTTTCTAGTTTTTTGTGTATGGTAAAAATAATTTTGATGATAATTTATTTTATCGAAAAATATTTCAAATTATCTGAAATTAATTTGATAAAAGTTGATTGTGTTTTATTATTCATAAAATATAACTTTTAGAAAATTGATTGGAATTAAAATTGAACAGGCTGATAATTATGAAACCTTGCATGGATTCTCTGAAGTACTAATCAAACACAGTTATGATGCTTCCTTCTTTTTTGAATGTCTAGCAATGGAAATGGGTTCTGGGAACCAGGTATACAGTAAGGTTGGGTTCTGGGAACAAGGTATACAGTAAGGCTACATTCTGGGAACAAGGCTTACAGTAGGGCTGGTTTCAGGGAACTAGGTGTACAGTAAGGCTATGTTCTGGTAACTAAGTAAGTTAGACTTGGTTTTATGAACTAGGTATACAGTAAAGCCAAGTTCTGGGAACCAAGTATACAGTATAGAATGAGGCTGGGTTCTTGGAACTAGGTATATGATGAGGCTGGATTCTGGGAATTTTTTATACAGTTAGACAGGGTTTTGGGAACTAAGTATACATACAGTAAGGCTGGTTTTTTGGAACTAAGTATACAGTAAGGTTATGTTTGGGAAACTAGGTACACGGTAAGGCCAGGTTTTTGGAACTAGGTGTATGGTAATGTCCCCATTAGTAGACATTAGAAATACAAAGAACCCCTTCGTGAACCCCCTCCTCTACGTCATGCCCCTCAGACACAATCAAATTTTGCAAAACATCTTCAATGCAAAAGCAAATTGATACTCAATCAAGAAATCAGAGTTTTAAAGGCCAGGGCGGGGGTCTTAGTTCTTCAAAGGAGCCCCTTCCAATATATAGTGAGATTTGTCTGTAGAAATACCGTAGGTAAAAGTGATATTTATAAATCTTTTAGGAGCCCCCACTGTTGGGGACCCACGAGATGTTTTCAAGTAGTTACCTCCCCCTCTTCTCAGCCACGCCTCTACAAGAAATGTTGTGAATGAATGGCAATGGGTGCAAGTTAAATGTTGTCAATAGTTCAATAGCATTTTTAAGAGTTTGGAATATTCCAATAAAAAATAAAAAACATAGTCTGAATTATATTGAAAATGTGAAAAAAATACTCAGAATGTAATTAAAATTAAATTTGAGTCTTTCTAGTTCTTTTGCCTCAGGAAAATTTCCCTTTCCACTATAATCTTGCAATGAGGAATTTTAAATGATTACCAGAAGTTTTCTTTTTTTTTTTTTTACATAATTATAGACATTATGTAGGAGAATCAATTATATCTGATCACCGGATTTCTCTACTGTGCCATGGTTAGTATGATTTTTACTTTTCACATGGTGCCTTTATGAAGAAAACTTACTAATATTGTGTATTAATGATCTTTACCAATATTGGTTTTTAACCTTTAGATTATATTCATTTATTAGACGAGGGTAGTGCCTGTTCCAAAAGTGCATGTTTGGAATGGTGTGTTGAGCTGCCTGCTTTAATATCAATGTAGAATAGATTGCATTCATCTTTCTAAATTATGACTTCAATGTATTTTAGTGACTTGTCTTCAGTGTTGCCAATTTAGATATTTGATACCTAAATTTAGATCAATAATTTTAAATAAAAGACCTATTAACTGTAATTTTTATCTCTTGCAAACTGCTGATCAAGAACGACTTAAGAACAGCTTCAAACTCTACACTGCACTACTTTGTGTTCTGACTTTGAATTCATTCAATGTCAAGTTATCATGTTGGATTAGATTTTACGAGAACTTCTGATCCAAAAAGCTTCATACTTGACCTAGAACTGCCTGGTGTACTGATTTATATACTGGATGAATGTTAAATTCGTGCAATGATCAGTTGCTGAATAATCTTTTCCAAGATTCAATGCATCGCTCAAAGGGTAAAGTTTGTATTACATTCTGATTAAGCACACTGTTCAAATTCCCCAAACATTTGGGTATCACCTTGTAGATTTGGAAAAACCAATCAAAATAGAAGCAAAACAGGTCTGATTAGTCACTTAGTTGGAACCGTTACATGACCAATGCTTTTGGCAGCTTATCACAGTCAATAATCGAACAACCATAGAACAAAAATTTGAAGTCATGTAAAAAAATCACATCAAAGAATAAATGAAGTCAGAATAAATTCTATTTATGACATCACTGGGGTTTTCACTGGAAAACATCTAAAATAGAGTAACCAAAACATCAAGATTTTACAGAAACCAGATGTTATTATCATTAAACCCATTGGAATAATGTGCAAAAAAACGTCAAAAAAGCTTTTTTTCCAAAAATGAAAAAAAAAAGGTGGAGAACTGATGCCAATTACCAAGTCTGTAGACAAAATGGTATGGTCAGGAGTGCTGGAATGCACACGCACAAACACTCATACACATGAAGAATGACAGAACCTTCCACCACCTTTTGTGGCTTTGGTTGTGCAATTCATCAACAAAGAGAATTCTTGAAATTCATCAAGAAATCTTCTACGTGGTCGGCACTTTGATCCTTTCAGACCACGTTCTTTTTTTTGTTAGAAACCACCGACTAAAACTGTCAATATAAGTTTCTTCAGTCTGGATGGTTGGTTGGTTGTCTATGTACATCAGGCTTGTATAGCTTACACTGTTGCAGCTAGAGGGCTGAAAATTTAAACAATTGCTCCTTATTGTGTGTAGAAAAAACCTCTTATGTATCTTTTGAAAACTCTCCTCCAATTTTTTTTATTAGAGTTCAATTTGCGATGTAAGTTCAAGCTCAATTAGTCCATCAGTGTGTGCTTGGCAGTGTTTACATGTGTCTTTTGGAAATTTGATCATTTTAAATGATGCAAAAAAAGTGAAGAGGTTTTATTTATTCATGGATCACACATTTTCCCAATTTTTTAATTGATCATCCCCAACATGCTATAAACAACCGATGGACATCACGACTCACAGCACGGATCCCCAGAGATCACATGTAGAACCGAAGCCTACAGAATGCAAGATGGAGAGATTAACTACACAAATTTAGAAAATACTGGCTCTGCGATGCCCAGGATAGAGAAACGTGGTGAATCCTAGGAGAGGTCTATGTCCAATGACAGATGTTAAAAGACTGATGATGATGAACATACCATGTTGCCAAAAGATGTTTATCACATGATGGTTTCTATTTAGTGGCTAAGAAGACATGTCTCTTTTTACTGCAGCATTTGAATCGCAACCAAATTCTTTTCCAGCCGTATTGCCAATTCTCTCATCTTCTGCTCCAACTAATGCTCCTCCATCACTTAGTTTTATTTAGTCTTATTAACACAACTTTTTACTACAGCATTTTAATTGCAACCAAATTCCTTTCCAGCAATACTACCCAGCTTGCCAACTCTCTCATCTTCTGCTTCGACTAATGCTCCTCCCTCACTTGGTTTTATTAACACAACTTTCATTTATCCACGATCGTGAAGCTTTTATGTTCAAACAGTAGTCCTCGAATCCGCCTTTTTGCAACCCAGGAAACAAAATGATTTTATTGCGCCAGTGGCACCATTTCTTGGCACACCATTAACCAAAGAATAAAAACCCTGTCTTTTCTTTTTTTTCTGAGGAAAAAAAAAAACTCTGTGTATGTCAGTTGAGGAAAAAGGTGAAAGCTTTTCTTCTTCTCTGAGACTGAATGCCTTCACCAGGGTTTGTTATAAGAATCATTTTATGGCAATTGGCGTCTCTTATTCTTAAATGTTTTTTTGTTGTTAAGAAATTTGTAAATACCTGAAACGTGGAAAAGAAATCAACACTCAGTAGAAACCGTCATGTAACCAAAACCTACTTGACGGCATGCCGTGTTGGGCTGATCAATTATATTTTTGGTAAAAAGCTTGATCAATGAATAAGTTAGGTTTCTCACCTTTTGTTGGGCAGTGATCACAAAAAATGTCTGAATTAGTGTGAATGCTGCAGGGCATAAAGTAAAGGATCAATTAAGCATAAATTTACATTTCAAATTGAACCCAGCACTAAAACCCATTTTGGCAGAGAATTTCTCAAAAATCAATAAGACGTTACTGCCAGACATAATAGGGAGTGAATTTTTGAATTTTCAGTCCCTTTACTCCATTAGTGTGATCTGTATGCATGATACATATATAGCCAGTCAACCAGACTGATCTAAAAATGAAGAAACCTTTGTTGACAGTTTTGATTGACAGTCTCCACTAGAGCCAGGATATGGATCCAGGATGCAAACAATGTACAAGTCCTTATTCAATGATAAGTTGGCAAATCAGAAAAATAATAAAGCTGATCCTGTTCTTATTCAATGCATGCATGGCTTACAGAGGAATGTAAAGTCTGTCTTTGAACAAGAAGGAAGTCAGAAGTTGAATTCATTTAAGCACTGAACCATTTTGATGAAAAAATCCAACTGGTAAAAGCAAAATAAAGAATCTAGATTCGATACTGTGTATTGGGGGCACCAGGTCAGAGCAAGCATGGGAATTTCCGAAGATCCCTGCAGCCTTCTCTGTTCCTTGGTCAGGCTCAGAAAATTTAATTTCAACATCTATTATTATTTATATAAAACCTTTGCCCGTCCTCATAGTTTTCTGGTCCGGGCTGGTATAAAGCATTTATGTCGCCACTGATACTGTGATATGTTCATTCTTCACACAAATGAATCATTACAGTGATGTGTTATGAATATGATTATATAAAAGATTATCTAAAAAAATGTATCTTCATTAAAAATTATCTAAAAAAAATAGATCTTTGTTTAAAACTATCTAAAAAGTACCAGCATAAGATTTGGGCTTTGTTGATGGTTGGTCCAAAATAACCAGACAAACACAAAAAAAGCACTTTTTTAAAAGAAACAAAAAAAGTGTTTCTGGATGGTGCCTAGTGGTGTACCCATGCAAATTTTCAAGGTTGTAGCCAAAAAATGTAGGCCTGGTGGCACGCACACATAGACACAGACGAGCAAAGAGAGGAGAATCTGTAGCCAACTTGTGGAACTATATGATTCGATATATATATATATAGGCCAAAGGTTGGAGCATTGGACAGATAGCTTCAAGATCTGCAATTTATCTATCATTTGGAAGGTGAGACTCTTTAAACTTATTTCAGACAAAGAAACCATAAAGATTATAATCAATGCTGATTTGAGACTTTTATCTTTGGAGCCATAGTGTAACAGTAATAAATGAAGTGAGGGAATGCAGGGATGCCTACTTTCAAAGGAGTGGGCATTGCTATAATTAACCCTCCCTGGGAAAATTTAAAACCAATTTCAGAGAGATTTTGGAGCCATAAGGGCTGAGTATATATTGGTGGATTGTTCAAGAAGATAATTTCAGTTGTCTCTAGATTGTGCAGGATTGCTGTTCCCCTTTCCATATAAAGTAGGGGAACACTATTCCCATACATTCCTATAGCACTACAACACAGTTTTGAAGTGAAACTAATCACCAGGAAGGAATTTCTAACTTATGGTTGTGTAGACTAAAGAAAAATATCTCATATTCTGTAAATATTTTATTAGCTGGTTCACATCAGTGCATCTTTAAACTAATTAAGACTCACAGAGTTTTTCATACACAAGAATTCTTTCTTGTAGTTTGTATTGTTAACACAACATTTGGGCCTTCTGCTCTTCATGTGCACTATTTGAATATGATGGTGGCAAATAGAACTTTTTCAATGGTAGCAATACTATGATGTTGGATTTGGGTGATACCTTTTCCTTTCCGTGTTGGGCCTTGATTTTCCTACCTTGTCCCTATTGAGTAGCAAGAGTCACATAGAGTTGAACTCTGAACTAGTCTAATCTACACACTCAGTCAATATCTTGATGTGTGCTGTGTCTTTAATTTTTCCAAGTTTCCACCAGCGTTCTAATATCCAGACTTCTTTCCAGAGAGGCTAGTGTCCACCTCAGTCTCTCCAAATATGGTCAGTGATCCCAGATCTTTCTATTTCATTTTTGATTATGGCTTTTTTGTACTTATTGAGTCAAACTTTAAGACGCCTGACAGTTTCTCTTGGATAAATCTTTCTATATTTACTGGGAATAATGTAAATTCTGTAATTGGTTCTTGTGAGACAAACTCACTTTAGTGAACAAATTGGGGAGGTTGTGTAAACTACTAAAAGTGACCCGTATGTTATGACTCAGACAGGTTTTCTGTATCTTCTCTGCAGTCCCCGTCATATGGAACTACCCTCCATGGTATCTTTAGCATTCCCCTTACCACTTACTTTCCTGGAGATTTACATTGGGTGGGTAACACATCTGCTGCTAACTCAACAGTCATAGAATATCTAAAATAATCCTTGCATTGGCATAGAAAGCAAAACAGGTCTGGTTAATCACTCAATAGAAACTTTCATATGGCCAATGTCATCTAGCAGCATGCCATTTCGGAGTCATCAATTAAAAAATTGCTTTTTGGGGTATCTCTAATTCTTTTTGGACCAACAATGCCCAAATTTTGAGCTGGTATTTTTTCAAAGATAATTTTAGATGAAAGATCTGTATTTTTCTGATAATTTTAGATGAAGGATCTATTTCTTTTTAAATATTATTATTTTTTAGGTATTAATCCTGGCATTGTCTCTGAGTGTCTGGCCTATATTCTTTAACTCCATTCTCTTTGTAGTAGAGTTGCCACTGATAAACATTGCTCATCTCTTCAGACAACAGACCAGACTGTTTTTTACTCAGAAAGGATAGTCTCAATCAAAATTCAGATATAGCTCTGTATGAATCAGCTTCTTATATACCATGGTGTTAGTAGAAAGAATAGAAATTGAATTAATGTGTTGAAGCTGGGTACAAAGTGGCTCTTCCAAGAAAGAAAAACTGATGCTCGTATGCAACTGAAACAAATATCTCTTTTTGTTTTATCTCAGTTACTTCGGGCCCCAAATAAACAGGTTGATTTTGTAAGAGTGAAATTGGCACCAGCTTGTCCACATATACATGCAACATTACAACTCTGACTTCAAATAGATATTTAGCTAATCAATTCAAAGCAAGAATAATTTATTGACTAATTGAAAGCCTTAAATCTACAAGGTAGAAATTCAGTTACAAACAGCTCTGCTAAAACCTACCAAGAAATAAAAAAATTCTCAAATCTTGAGACACCAAGTCAGGAATACACCGGTCAGCGTACCTGAGTACACTAATCCATGATGGACTTATATGTTGTCAATCAACTAGCAATATATGAAGACTGATTTTCCAAATACTGCCATTCAATTCTTTGCCATGAGATAGGTACTATTACAAAGACTTATGCTCAAATGTGTGTCATAGGCAAGAAGCAACCTCAGTCTGACTCAGGCATTTTCATCACTCGACATGCAGCATACTCAAAGAAAATCTCAATGAAAACAAATATCCTCTTCGAAGAACAATCAAACTTTCATCTTCACATATGAAAAGGATAACAGTAAAAACAAACATTCTCTTGCTTGAAAATAATTCTCAACCAACAATCGAACTTTTGTCTTCAACAAGTAATGTTCAAAATTCATCTTTTTATCCTTTTCTACTTAGAACTTTACAAAAGTAAAAGTAGTGCATGACAGCATTTTTATTGTTATTAGTAACATATTTTTTTTCTGTTCATCCTTTATTTGAATATATATGCAATCGTGTTAGCCTGCAGTAATCCAATTCTGCAAACGACTACTATGGTGTAGGATACCAGAAAAGATAAAACACATTTCCTCTCACACACAGAGTAAAACTTACTGTTTTGTCAAGTACAAAAGTAGATGGAAATTCTTGTCATGAAAATATGGGTAGGATAGCAAATAATTCACCCTTTCACCAACACTATGAATTTCTCTACAACTAGTAAATGATTAAAATAGCCTTCTACCATACAACTCCACCTAAAGGTTTGAAAGAGACCACCTTCTCTCTCCTGGGACACTGGTTAGATGATGAGTTAGTAGAAACATTGATGATCAGGGGTGCCATCCTATCTGGACACTGAACCGGTCCTGTCTCCTCCCGAACACAACGTCTCTCACTAGGTATGAGTCAACTTGAACTGCATACGTTCAAGCTGCACCAAAACAGGAAAAGAGAAAAACATTTTTTCTTTTTCAAAATCAAAGAAATCCTTGATTCCTGGTTTTGTCTTCCAGAACATAAAAGCCTAATTAATCATAACATTAAAAGTAAAGAAAAAGTAATTGAAAAATAAAATAAAAATGTAGGACTGGTCTGATTGGTTACTCAATAGCAACCACCACAGGACCAACATCCTTTGGCAGCATGGGTGATCAATTAAGAGATTAGGAAAAGGGGGATCAATAAATAAGTTAGCTCTCTCCCCTTTGGTTGGGTAGTGATCACCAAAAAAATCTGAATTTTCAAAAAACCAAACAGATGCAAACTAAGTGATCAATTTAGCATAAACTTAGATCATAAATTGAACCCTCATCCCAATAAAAACAACAAAATAAATTTTACTGGACATAATAAGAAGTAATTTTGAAATTTTTTGTTCTTTAACTACATTGGTGTAGCCTATATATCTGATACATACATAGCTGGCTAGCCAGCCGGACCAACTTGAAAACTGATAGAAACCTGTAGTGAGAGTTTTGGTTGACAGTTTCTAAAAACACAAGGAGCAAAAAGCCATGGTTTTGGAAAATTCAGAATATGACATCAAGAGTTGCAAAAAGGAATCTAATTAAGCCTAAACATTGCATGATGAAAAGACTTAACAATGAACGAATCCCCAAAAGAATTTACAATGGATAAAACAGCATAGAGTATCATATAGAAACTTTTTGGAAATATAAAGACAGGGAAACAAACCTGACAAGAAAAAGGTTGAAATTTCAAAAAAAATCTTCAAAGAATCGGCAGAAAGTAATGAATAGGAACTCATTGCTCACTGATAGTGATGGCTTATTATTCATTGACTTTTAGATAACGTTCAGCCCCGATTTTTTAGATGAGGGAACATTATTATGTAAAGTTTTGATTCTCCTTGTTTCTTTTTTTGCAGAGGACAAATGCCCAAACAAAAGTTTACCTAATTCAGCACTGAGCACTGTATAAAAGAGAATCTATGTTCAAATGCCTTGATATTTGATTACATTGCAAATTATCTATTTCTTCTCAAAAAGATTTTCCTGAAAATCTTAGCAGATGTCAAAAAAATGGTACAGATATCATTTTACAATCAATCGGATTTGATCTCCTGGTTCAAATTTGTGTATAGTTACAATTACAGTCATTGATTAGTCACTCAATAGAAACTGTCACATGACCAATGTCTTTTGGCAGCATGCCTTGTTGATCAATCAAAAAATTTGGAGGAAAGTTGATTAATTGATAAGTTAGTTCATTTGTCTTTTGTTGGATTGAAATGAATTTTGAATTTTCAAAAGAAGCAGGCACAATCTAGTGAACAACTTAGCTTTCAATGAAAGTTATTTACCCAACCAAAAACCTATTTTGGTAATGAATCTAAAAACATAGTAAGTTGTAAATGTTAGAAATTTTAGCTGTCTTAATCCATTGGTAGGGCTTGTACTTGTGATACATACATAGACAGTCAACCAACTGAACCAACTTAGAAACTGAAGAAACTTGTGTTGATAGCTTTGATTGACAGTTTCTAGTGTAAAGTGATAGTTCTGTGGTTAGAATGTTTCAGGGAACTGAACCTGTGGGCTTTGATGTGTAATCTTCAAAGCTAAGCCTAAACACTTAACATTTCTGAAAAACATTGCAGAAATTTAGAACCTATGAAATGTTATTTATGAAAATGAAAGTTAGTTATGGCTCTGAGTTTTGATAACCAACCTTCTGAGCTTACGTTTGGTGCTTAAAATTTCTGAAGAAAATTGCAGAAATGTAGAATCTATGACATGTTATTTGTATCAGTAAAAGTCAATTATGGTCCACAAAAGAGAATGAAATAATTCTACAGTCAAACAGAAGAAAATGGAGCCACTAAAACAGCCCAGAAGTCTAACTTTTGACCATTTGATACTTTTTGAAATAAGTATTAATTCAAACTTTATTACTCTTCACTCTAATCTTTTGGACCGACATCTGGTGGAGGTAAATGAATGTATTTTAAACAGAGATAAGTCTGGCTAGTTACTAAATAAAGACCATCATTCTACCAATATCTCTTGGTATCATGCTCTGTTGGGGGTAATCAATGAATAAGTTAGTTCTCCTGCATTTTGTTGGGCTTTAATCCTTAAAAGTCTGAATTTCTAAAATAACAAGTCAGCACAAACCAAGGACCAATTTAGCATGAATTTACATTGCTAACTGAACCCCAATATGAAAAACCTATCGGAGAGGATTAAAAAAAACAAAATGACTTGTTTTGGTTGAAACGATAAGGAGTAAATGTTTGAATTAAGCTCATTAGTTCTAATCGTACGGCCTGTATGCTTCGTACATACATACATGGTCATCTGGACTGACTCAAAAACTGAAGAAACCTATTTTGATAGTTCTGGTTTATGATTCCTCACACATTGGATATAGTGGGATGATCTAACATGTCAAAAGTTGAAGGCATATATTTTGGATCCCTTGGATAACAAAGCTCCCAGAATTGAACCAAAGAACTGATTCAACATCAATAAAAAACATCTTTGAAAGCAAGAGACCCAACTAAAATCAGGGTTGCCAGATTGGACTAGACAGGGAGGTTATCAGAACTTCACCTCCGACAATTCCCAACACAGGCATTGGAATGGTATCAAATTTGAATATCAGGCAAGTCTGAAGGCAAAAGTTCACTGCCAGCCACAATAGGCAGGTACTGAACCTCTGCCTCCAGATTCACTCGATTTCCAGATTCAGTGCTATTTCAATGCCTGTGTTGGGTAAGTCTCGGAGATGAAGATCAGATTATCTGCTTTTTTAGTCCAATCTGGCAACCTAGCTAGGAAATGCTAAAGGATTAAATTCAAAAGGAGAGAAATATTGATAAATCAAGCAATTCTCAAGTATATTCACCGACATAAGAACATATATCATTTACATTCTAGTTATCTTTCAGGGAGATATATGTCCCATAGCTGTCACCCACTTATCAATTCAGAGTACATCAATTTTCATATCACAGCAAAAGGAATAAATTTGTTTCCTGTTTGTTTATTATCAAATAAACATAGCAAAGAACAAGCCAAATAAAATGATTCGTATCTTTAAGAATACAAGCAGCCCTCATTTTAGGATGGTTTGATTTATGCCGATTGACAATAATGCTGATTTGAAATTTGTCCCCAATTTTTTCTCCTCTCTGGTCATTCAGGTAGTATTTTATTAATAAAGTTATTAGAAACCGTCCACCAAAACCGTCAACTTAGATTTCTTCAATTCTTAAGTGATTCTGACCATATGATTATATATGTACGTATGTATGCATCACACGTACAGGAGGCCCCAATGAAGCTAAAGGGCTGAAAATCAAAACTACTCCGCAATTTGCCTAGAAACAGTTTTTTGGGGGTTTTTTTAAATCGGTCCCCTTGTGACGGATTTTCTGTGGGGTGGTTCAATTTATAATGTAGGTTTGTGCTAAATTGTTTACTTAGTTTGTGCCCAGCTGTGTTCATACTCGATTTTTTTAAAAATTTGGACTTCTTAGTGATGTAACAAAAGAGGAGAGAAGCAACTCATTGATCTCCCTTTTATCCTATTCATTAATTGATCTCCCCTAACACGGCATGCTGCTCAGAGACGTTAGTTGTGTAACTGTTTCTTTTCCTTGACTAACAAAACCTGATATTCATTCATCTTATTTATTGAAATAACCAATTGATGTTAAATGTATAAATGAAAACTTGCTTATAGGAATGGATCCCCAGCATGGAATCAGGGCGGCTTGTACTTCATCTTTTGTGACAATAAACATTTTTCTATTTTACAACGCTCGTTTTCATTCTTGCTTTTCAACAAGTTTGGATTATGAAAAGCCTGAGTTTAACACTGTTTCCACAGCCAACAAATATTACTGTTCAGCAGGTCTGATTAGTTGCACATTAGAAACCATCATAAGACCAATGTCTTTTGGCAGCATGTCTTGTTGGGGTGATCAATGAAAAGATTGAAAAAAGGGGTGATCAATGAGTATGTTACTTCACTCGCCTTCAGTTGGGCAGTGACCTTTCAAAGATAATTCTCAAAAAACAATGTGAATGCTGCCAGGCACTAATTAGGGTGCAAATTTGGCATGAGCTTATATTGTTAATCGAAACCTCCCCACTAACAATGTATTCAGGGGGAAATTTAAAAAAAAAAGAAAACTTTTTTCTAGACCAAAAAAGGAGTAAATGTTTGAATTAGTACAGCCTCTATACACAACGAATACATACATAGTCAGCCAGTCAGAATCACTAAAAAACTAAAGAAACCTGTAATGACTGCATTGATATTTTCAGTTGATGGTTTCTAATATCAGCAGCTTTGTTGAACGAATACTTTCTGAACTTGTCTAGTTTGACACACTATCTTATTTTCATGTTGCCAGTTATGATGCCCATCGGTTATCTGCCATTGTTACAACATGACCAGCCCATTGCCATTTGAGTTTTTTTATGGATTCTATGATATCTCTGACTTTTTTTTTTCTTTGATATACTGCGTTGTCATGTGTTATCTCCATGTTGAACAGGATTCTTTCCTATGAACGTTGTATGGGTCTCAGTTTGAGGGCCAATCTTTTGGTGAGGTTCTATGTTTCCTGACATGAAAAGCAACAAAGATCTTCATTGATAAAGGAAGTCTGCAAATGACAGCTGATACCTAATCTGTTGGAAAATAAGTAAAAGTACCGAAAACTTTTTTATGCAATAGGTTGGATTATTGAAACAATTATATTAGAACTATCATTCCCTTTTTGGTTTATCTACTATTTTATGCCAAGTATAATTTTGATGCCTCATTTAGAGGTCATATACAGGATTCAGATAACTACATTATTTCCCTCTGGGGTTAAGATGGGCCTATAAAAAAAAGTAATCTCTGGCTAGTAGGATGCTTGGGAAGTTTTAGTGTCGGAAACAATGGTAAGTGGAAAAGATAATATAAAATTCTGTACAATTTTTTTATATTTTATTCTTTTATTAGTGTAGTTCTCAATAAAAAAAACTTCTGAAAGATATTAAAATTCATATAGTATGCAAGTTAAACAGATATTAGTCTAAGTCAAAGAAATGTTCTGCACTTGCAGGGGAAGGATTCTCTTTCATTTGCTACAATCATTTTGAATGGGAGAGGGCAGGACATCATTCCCAATTTTTTTTTTCCACTCCTATCACACAATCAGCTACTGAGTACACAGGGAACTTTGGCCCAATGAAGAGTTTGCAAGACTCTCTGATCCTACTGGGAATTGAACCATCATCCTTCTGTGTGTAAGGCAGATGTGCTAATGATTACACCATCTGAGCAGACTTATATTACTTTGATTATAAAATGATAAAAATGAAGAAGGAAGAATTTCTACTTTATCAGAACAGTTTCGGATGAACCAAACCAATTTGTTTGCCAAAATGTTGATTTTTGATTCTATCTCTTTGGTTCAAGAGATAAAATAAAAATAAGTTATGGCCACATTAAACTTATCTTCCTGGAAATTATCAAAGCATTAAATCAGTATAAAATGTAAAAATATATTATTACTCATAAAATATGAACTTTATCCAATATCCCCGGCTTAACGGAGCCACACCAATCTCAAGCTACGGTGTATTAGTAAAATAATTTGCACTTTATTATATGTGAATGGTGCCCTTATGCTGCCTACAGTTTCCGCTTCATATCGAAAGTTTTCCTGTCTTGGCTTTACTTTCTGATGTGTGAAAAAGACTAGGAGGCAACACACATCTGGAATGGAATCACTTACTCCACACGCTCTATTTTACGCTACATGATTGAAAGATGGATTCATACCTTTCCCAAAGGTATCAGTGCTAAGGGAATACCAAGTAAATTCTCAATGCCATTGAGCATATACCAGAACTAATGCCTAAAAGATTATCTAAAAAAAAAAAAGGTTCTTTATTGAAGATTCTCAAAAAAAACCCAGATCTTTTATCAGAAATTATCTTTAAAAAATAAGAGCAAAAGATTTGGGCATTGTTGGTCCAAAATGATTAAAGACATTCCAAAAAACAATTTTTTAATTGATGACCTGAAAACGGCATGCTGCCAATTGATATTGGCCAAATGATAGTTTCTATTGGGTGACTAACCAGACCTATTTTTGTTGCTTTTTATGCCGATACACTAATTATTTTAGATATTCTATGATTGCTGAGTTAGCTGCAGATGTCAGAAATGAAGAAAAATAATCTTCTGATGAGAAATTGAAAGTTATGATTTACACGATACAGATATTGTTATGTGGCGTCAAGCTTATTAATTCAGCAAAAAGAATCAATGAACTGAACTCTAATTCTAATTAAGAGTGTTTTGATTAATTATCATTTGTTTGTCCACCACCATGCTGGTCGTTTGTCAAGGTTCATCAACCAATCAATGGTCGCAATGCTTCCAATGCTTCAAGGAAAGAAAAAAAAATGCTTCTTCCTCTTTCTACCATTGACTTGAGTTTGGTGCCGTTGCTTTGATATCCAGCTTTTGGGGCAATAACCTTTTCCGAAAAAAATAAATTTCTCTCCCACCTGCTTCTGTCCAAGATAGTTTTAGTCAAATAGAACCGATGCAACTTCTTTCCTCCTCCCAGCTGTGAATCATTACTCTCCTTTCTGATGCCTCAAATGGTGCTTAGAACTGTAATCTGTAACAAAAGATCTTAATTTCAAAAAAATCCCATGTGATTTTTAGATATCTTATCCAGGTACATTAGGCTCTGTATACAAGCCACCGTATTCATATACATATAACTTGGGTTTTCAAAAAAAACATTTCTGTATGTCTAATCTCCCGCCATCTGAAATCGGAATTGCTTTGATGCCATGAATTTAGATTCCCAAATGAATCAGATTTTCTCTTTATGATAAGCATGAAGAATATTCTTTTTTAAAATTAGAAGATATGTTTTAGAACCGATATTATCGAACAGGGAAATTTGTCTGGGTCAGTGGGAAACTTTAACAAGATTTATAATACTCAGGTGCAAATGTTTTCTCTCTAAATATTGTTCAAAGTTGCCTTTTTTCATGCTTTAGAATTCTTGTTAAAAGAACTGATGCCCCCCAGTGATGAATGTGTTGGGATAAGTTGTTAAAGGGGTGGGGTGCAAAGGGCTTGATTTGCCCCAAACTTTAAACATTTTTTTTCCAGAATTACACTGATTTGCCCAAATTTGTGGGGGTGCATTGGCCTGTATGCCAGAATTGTGGTAATGGTCATCATCAGAAACTTGTTAACCATTGCGTCACTGGTTATAAAACTAAGGATTTTATGAAATTACTCAAATGTTCAGAGATTTCACTTATCCCTCGAGATACTGCTTTTGTATTATTTAACCTATGTCACTGGCACAATTTCCTGGGAATAAGTGTCCCCGACCAATCCTATCTGTTTTTTATATTCCTTTTTGGTCAGTTTTCTGTTTACTTATTATATAATTAACTTTCTCTCTCTCTCTCTCTCTCTCTCTCTCTCTCTCTCTCTCTCTCTCTCTCTCTCTCTCTCTCTCTCTGTCTGTCTGTCTCTGTCTCTCTCTTAATATAGACAATATTTGCTATTCTGGCTTTGTTAGAAACTGGTGAAAAAACTTTTGATCAAAACTTATCATATCTACAAAAAAACGTTTTTTTTACCTTCACTCCCATCCAAAAAGGTTTTTAGTCAGGAGTTCAGTTTGTGATACGAGTTTATGTTAAATTGGTCCCTTAGTTTGCATCCTCTAGCTTTTTGAAAATTTAGTCTTTTCCTGTGATCACTGCCCAACAGAAGCCCAACAGAAGGTGAAAGAAGTAACTTATCTATTGATCACTCCTTCTTCCAATGTTTATTTTATTGAGTGACTAACCAGACATATTTATATTCGTTCTCAGTTAATTGGCACTACAGCTTTTGTACAAGAATGCTATTACAGGTAAACAATCTCTTGAGCCCCACTTTATCATTTCTATTGGGGGTGTTGACAGATTAGACAGGTTCTCTCCCATCTGGGCAGTACTGCCCACTGGTGGGTTATTTAAGGTTTTAGGTGGGCTGTTGAATAAACAAAGTGGATCTTCATTTACAAGGGACCAGACATTCAACATCAGGCTCAAGGATCTTACTAAACGCAATTTCAATGTAACCTGCTTGCGCATCAGGACTAATTTTCAAAAAAAATTATCTAAAAAATACTAACACAAGATTTTAGCGTCATTGGTTCAAAATGAATATAGAAATCCCTGAGAAGCACTTTCTAAAAAAAAATAAAAAATAAAATATTCTAGAAGGTGTGTTGTGGTATACTCACGCGAATTTTATTGTAGCCCCAAAGTATCATTAGGAGCACCTGGAGACTGATAAGCAAAAGAGAGAAGATAAGCCAATTGGCTGGTTGATCAGGCCGGCCATTTATGCAGCCATGGTGATTCCATTACTTTTATTGCTTTTTGAAGGACTTTTTTCAATTCATTTATTAGTGGGCATTACATTTGTAATGCCAACATACTGACCTGTTTATTCGCGCTAAAGTTTGAGTTCACGTTGCTCACCCCTAACACACATGAACACATACTTTTGATTATGTTATATGCAAACTATATCATATACAACAAAATATGTATATATATATATATATATATATATATATATATATATATATATATACATATATATCTATATATACACAACTCTCTTGATAAGCATAAATGTACACGCATGTGTATATGAACAACATATGTACATCTATATTTTCATACATATAATACTGATATGATATTTCCTGGTCACACTACCCCAATGGTAATATCCTGGCCTTCATTTTTCTGGTTGAAGATTCACCAGCAGATGACATTCCCTGGTTGACAATTTATTGGCTGATAACAATTTCGTAGTTGAAAAATTTACCGCCTGATGACATTTCCTGGTGTACTTTCCCGGTTAAATGAATTACCAGCATGCAACAGTTCCTGGCTGACAATTTAGCCATCTTTCATCATTGTCAGCCTTTTAGCGTCCATTGTCATTGTCATTGCCAGGCTTCTTTACTGTGGGTATCATGAAGGTAGTACTCTCTGAACTCTAGTGGTAATGCCATCTCAAATTTTGTTTCGGCTCTGGCTTTACATGTGATCTCTGTGGATCCTCATGGTGAGTTATGATGTCCAACGGTTGTCAGCCATTTTTCAACATGACCAGCCCATTGCAATTTAATTTTTTTCAAGTACATCATGCATTCTTGTAATGTTTCCATGTGATGTTGTGCATGATTCTCTCTTGTGTATATTGCATGGTTCTCAGTTTGAGGGTCAGTCTCTTGATTAGGTTCCATGTTTCAGCTCCATAGGTGACTATCAAGGAGTATGCATTGTTTATACACTGTTTCAGCACTAGCAGGATTTTTTTGTTTTTGGAGGTTGAGCTTGCCAACCTAGAGTGATTTTTCTTTTCGTTTCTTCTTCTCTTAAGGATTCCATGGCGATTTGTTGTCCTAGATAGATGTGGTGGTATATTTTCTCCAGTTCTGCATCTTAGATTTTGATTGTTGTGTCTTTGTCTTCAACATGTTTGTTGCCCATGACAAAACTTCATGTGGAGGCCAACTTGCTTCATCTGGGGGTGATGAAGGTTCTTAGCAAAAAGAACAATGCTGTCTCCAAATCTGAGGTTGCGTAGTTATTTGCTGACTATTTGGATTCTTTTATTTTCCCTGTCTAGGTTTCGGAAGATCATCTTGAAGCAGGCTGTGAAGAGTTTGGGTAAAGTAGTATCTCTTTGTCCTACGGCTTTTTTTTAGGTGAAGAAGGTCCAAGTCTCCATATAATCTATTAAAGAATCTACTGTCTTGGTAGATATGTTGCAGCGCACAGACATATACTGGGTCTACGCCTTGTTGAATGATAGTATCAATAACCTTAGGGATTTTCACTGTGTCAAAGGCCCTCTTGACGTCAATAAATGCTATAGCAAGTGGCATTTTATATTCTATTGGTTTCCCTTTTAGTTGGATTACTGAATAGAGTTGGTCAACAGTTGAGTAGCTTCTTCTGGAGTCAGCTTGTTCCTGTGGTCGGTTTTCATCTAGTGCATTGGTGATTCAGTTGGTGATTAGTTTGGCAAAAAGTTTCTAGATACACTTCAGTAAGAGTATTGGCCTGTAGTGGCTGAAATCTCTTTGGTTCTCTTTTCTATATAAAAGCATTATGATTGCGGTGTTCCAATCTTCAGGGAATTGACTTTGTTTGAAGCATAAGTTGAAAATGATGGCTAGCTTCCAAGTAATGATTTCACAAGCTTTTTTGATTAGGTCAAAGGTGATGTTATCGGGTCCAAGGGTCTTTCCTTTCTTTCTTTGTTTGATGGCTTGCGCCACTTCCCACGGAGTAACTCCCGGGAATTCTTCAAACTGGTTGCTCAAACAATTTACCATCCAACAACATCTCTTAATTGCATCTTCCTGGTCAAAATGGTTACATACTGTCAACATTTATGTATGTACATGTATGAGGGTGCATGTATGTGGGTGTTAATGTGTTTGTATGCACGTACAACTATGTGTATACATGTATGTATGTGTATGTATACGTGTATTAGTGTGCATATATATATGTGTATGTCTTATGTTAAATGTATGTGCACATGTGTTAAACTGCATGAATGAATCTGCGTATAAGTATGTAAGTAAGTGTGCATGTGGATATGCTAATTTTTCTAATATGTGTGTATATGCATGTATGTATGTGTATACACGTGTTATGTGTTTGTATATCTTGGTGTGTATGTGATTTTGTATATCACTGTGCACATGCATGTGTATACATGTTTTCATGGATAAAATGCAATCAGTTATGTCTTCAGTGGTTAAATTGTTTGAAATTGAGACAGTGATATGTTGGCTGGTAATTTGTTTGACAGGAAAATGTGATCGGGAAAAGGTTGTTGGGTCAATTGTTAGACCGGGAAAATACAACATGGGAATATTTTGGGGGTAATATTTTTTAATTGAGAAATGTTATCTGCTGTTTAGTTGTTTAACAGGTATATCTTATCAGCTGAGAAATTAATTGACCATGAAATTTCAGTTGGAAAATATCATTGACCAGTTGATGTGACCAGAAAATGTCATTAACCGGTAAATTGTTGATCAGGAAAATGTGACAAGGAAATGTCATCAAACAATTGTTGACCAGGTAAGAGCAACTGAGAAATGTTGTTGACTGGTATAAATCATCGGCTGGTAAATTATTGACCAGGAAATGTCAACCCTTGATCAACAATTTATTTTTATACAAATTTATATTTTTGACTGGTTAAATTATTGACCAGGAGAATGTCAACTGGGAATAGTCATCAGTTGGTAAATTGTCAGTTGGTAAATGTCATTAGCTGGTAAATTGTTTGACTTGGGAAATTTAGTGTAGATTATGACCGATGGTAATATGCAAACAGGAAAATGTAACCAGGATATGTCATGGAATGATGAAAATGTTTGCACACACAGACACACAAACACTTACATGCATATGATAAGTATAAAATCTGTTTGAAATACTGACTGCATGGAAAGGTGAGAGCAGTGTGTTCCATATAAAAAAGTGAAATTCTTATTCTAAAGTTAGAGAGAAAACTCTAGTAACCTATTCAAGTGCTGCCTTATTATAAGAGTTGCCACTATCACTTTGAGAAAATTAGAATTTCTGTCAAGTGCCTCAAATTAGTTTCACTTCAAAATTCCTTACTAGTGGCATAAATTCTATCAGCTTCCATGAACTTTTTCAACATGAAAGGAAAGAAAAACATGTTTTCGTTCATGAATATTGGAGTAAAAGTGCCAACAAAGAGTCTATGAATCACAAACAGAATATCATTAAAATGAATACACAGGAATATAAGAGGCGTGGCTGGAGATTAGGGTGTAGGGGACTTGACTCCTTGGGGTGGTCCCCTCAAACATTCCAACAGTGAGATTTGATGAGGAAAGTTTACAATAAATAGACATGCACTACCATTTAACAGGTGAAAATCCGCAATGGCTGACCCATCCGATTGAGGATCTGTTCAATGTACATATGTATTGATTGGGTGCAAGATATTTGACCAAAACCACAACCAGATCTGGTTAGTCACTCTATAGAGACTGTCATGGGATTCTTTTGGCAGTATACCAATTAATGAATTAAGATAAATTGGAAAGGGGGTGATCAATGATTAAGTAACTTCTCTCGTGTTTTGTTTGGGCAGTGATTACTAAAAAGTCTTAACTTTCAAATAATAGGCAGCCACAAAACTGATCAATTTAGCATGATCTTGAATTGTAAATAGAACCCCTCACAAAAAAAACTATTTATGGGGGAAATTTTCAAAGACACAAAATTTTATTATGGACATAATAAGGAAAAATTTTTTATATTTCCCTCCTCCTAGCTGTATTAGAACAGCCTGTATGCATAATTCATGAATACATGGCCAGCCGAACCAAGTTGGAAATTGAAGACACCTATTTTGACAGTTTTGGTGACAGTTTCAATTGACAGTTTCTAACAAGCAAAATTTCAAGGTCAAGCCAAAGACAGAGGAGCATGGAGAAGATTTGTGGTATGTAATGGCTAAGTAAGATGGGGGGAAGCACCATATCCAGCATATTTTTTGGGGTCGCCATATCCAGCATATTTTGGGGGGGGGGTCGCCATACCCAGCATATTTTGGAGGGGTCGCCATATCCAGCATATTTTCAGAAACTGTCACCAAAATTGTCAAAAAAGGTTCCTCCAAGTTCTTATGTCGGTCTGATTGGCTGGATAGATGTATATCAAGCCTACAGGCTGTACTAATGAAGCTAGGAGGCTGAAAATTTCATCATTTAAGCCTTATTATGTCCAGTGACCCCCCCTCCCAAGTCGGTTTTTGGTGGAGGGTTCAATTTGCGATGGAAACTCATTCTAGTTTGATCCCTGATTAGTACCCACTTGTTGAAATTTCAGACTCTTTAGTGATTAGTGCACAATAAAACAAGAAAGAAGTTACTTATTCATTAATAATCCCATCTTCCAATGATTTTATTGATCACCAAATGATGCCAAAAGATGTTGGTCAGGTGATGGTTTCTGATGAGTTAATTCCTGATTTTATCTAAAAAGAAAAGTTTTTTTACTTCTGCTATCAACTAGCAGGAATGGTGTCCAGATCCCCCCCCCCAAACCTGGATCCACACCTGGATGATATAATCAACAATTAATGAAGAACATAAAATCTGAATCTGAAGGTTGTGATGGTTGTAATATACTTGGTGTTTTGGGGTGTTTTTCATTCCTTTATACATTAAAATCTTTTATTAAGAAAAAGAGCGAGCCCCCAGCCCCTAACCCACCAAATTGAATGTCAGTCACTGAAAAGCCATTCATCATAAAATTGATTACAAAACAAGTTTAGTTAGTCACTCAATAGAGAGACTGCCATGACCAAAATCTTTTTGCAGCATGCTGTGTTGGTGGTGATCAATTACAAAATTGTAAAAAAGGTCGATCAATGGATTGGTTTACTCTCTCACCTTTTACTGAGCAGTAATCACTAAAAAAAGCCTGAATTTTCCAAAAGTAATCATAAATGCTATTGGACACAAACTAAAGAATCAATTTGGCAAAAATTCACATTGTAACTTGAACCCTTGACTGAAAATCTATTTAGGAGAGGAATTTGAGAAAAAATCAAATAAAAGGTTTTTTTTGAGATACAACAAAGTAAATATAGAAAATTTCAGCTGCGTGGTGCAGGCTGTATGCATTATATGTACATAACCAGCCAGATTGACTTAAAACCTGAAGAAAACTATTTTGACAGTTAAGGTGACGGTTCTGGTTAGCTGTTTCTAACAGTCAGCCATGATTCTTTCTTTTATTATTGTCTTCTATTCGTTCTCCTTGTATTTTCTTTAGCTCTTTTTAGCATCACTCATCTGCAATAATCCCAATATTTCCACAGTGCCAAACATCCATTGTAAAGAACTGATTTTAGCGCCAGACAGATTGTGTCATTAAAAATGTATTGAACACTCGATCAGCCATTCAGATATTCAACTTAGAGAGATTGGGTTGGTTCTTAACACCTCCTCTTGAGACTAGTGAGTGGCCCTCTGTCTCCTATCACCCATGGCTGGCCTCAGCTGCCCACAGATACAGCTATCAAAATTATCGAGACAATGAGAGACAAAACAATTTATTTGTGGTTGGCACTTACTAACTTGATGAGAACCATAGGTGTAGATCTTACCTGATGAGAGGACATCTGTTGACAGCTGAATTCTCTAGACTAAGTAAGTTATATGACATTATGACATAGGGAGGAATGATATGGCAAACAGTTGACAGAGTTTGAAAATTTTAGTTGTTTACCATTAATTGGAGCCTAAGAATAGATTGATTATGATTTTAATTGTCCTTTTTTTGTATTTGTGATCCTGGATTTTAGTAGTGAGGAGGAAAGGAATGGACACTATTCAAAACCTGCAAGTTTTTTTTACTCAATTTTAGATAGCATTTGGCCACTTTTTTTCTTAGGTCACATTTTTTTCTTAGAATTCAATAAAAGATGGTATGACACAACATTGAAACATTTGGGACATCTAAATTAGAGTGGAATAAAAGTATACAATTTATAATATATATATATATATATATATATATATATATATATATATGTACACACACAGTATATGTGGTACAAATCAGGCTAGCAGTATAACATAATATAATATAATAATATATCAATAATATAAAGCCACTTCTGAAATGCAATGGATTTATTTCATAGAGTGTTTGATACATACAACATTTTACTCATGAAATTAAGTTGTTTTAGAGTTGAGCTGGAAGTAAATAGCAGAATGTGGATTCGCTACACAAACTAGCTCATGTTTCTTCCCTCAGGGCAGAAATATGAGCTAGTTTGTGTAATGAATCCACATTTTGCTATTCATATATATATATATATATATATATATATATATACATAAAAGTTTGTACCCGAAATTAAAAAAATGTCGCCAAATGATATAAAAAATTTGGATATTGTGTTAATATGATTATTCGATGTGTACTTTTATATATTTATATATTTATATATATATATACATACATATATATATATCAATATATATGTATATATATATATATATATATATATATACATATATATATATATATATATGTATATATATATATATGTATATTCACATACATATGTATACATATATATATATATATATATGGAGAGCACTCTGGTGGATGAGGAATTTCTGTATAAATAAATATATTGCTTGAATTCAGCATTCCTGACCATCCAGTTCTGTTGTCCAGAGGTAGGATATTGACCATCGGGTCTGAAGTGAAGGTTTCAATCCTGCCTAGTGGTACTGGATGGGATAATGGAAAGTCTAGCTTCTCAGCCACACTGAAGAGATGTAGTACATCAAAACAGCTGTCTGTGAATGACACAATGATTATATATACATGTATACGTATATATTTATGTGTGTTTGATGTACATTATCAAATATTAGCATAGGTCGTGGTGTAATAAACATCATTATTCTCTTCAAACTGAATTACGTATGTTGATAGCACAACATATTTGAGTAATCTATTCCCTAATCCTACTACTCTTGCTAAAGAAGAATTTTCTGATATTCAATCTACTCTTGGTAAGTTCCACCATGCATGTAGAGTCCCTTGTACTCTTTTTTTGGCAAAATCAAATACTTTAAGATCTTCCCACCAGAATTTTGATAATAGAATTGATTTAAAAGAATATTTATTTAAACACACAAAACTTTTTAAAAAAGCAGAAAAAATCTTTTTTTATGTCTAATACTCAAATACTAGCTGTTTATATAATGCATGATATCACAGGTTAGACTCATTAAACAAATATATCTAAACTTCCATTCACTTTGATTATTACATAAATAGTGACACAACAAATTTTGGCTGTCTATGCATCTATCTATCAATCAAGACTTTGCCTAGCCCTAATCATTCATATTCAAACTTAAACATCCTTCCCCCAACTGTTTTCAAGTGGGGGGGTTAATTCACAATGTACCTTCATGCTGAATTGATCACCTTTTTTTTGGTTTTGGCAGCATTCACACATTTTTGAAAAATTTAGACTCTTTTAGTGATCACTGTCCAACAAAATGCGAGATTTCATTAATTACTTTTTTTCCCATTTTTTTTCAATATTTCTTTCATCAAAAAGTGATGGTTACTTGATGTTCTTAATTGAGTGACTAACCAAACTTATAATATATTCTACAGCATGACTTGAAGTCATGAAAATGTGAATCCAAGTATAATTTAGTAATTATCATATATATTTTGATTCTTATTGAATCACTGTAGCCCCATCAACTGACCAAGTGGGTTACACACTCTTCTCTCTTTGAGCATCTGTTTGTGTGTCCGGGAACTCCTGGTAATTTGCATGAGTTCACTACTCATCATCATCATCATCATCAGTCTTTCAACGTCTGTTGTTGGACATAGACCCCAATTCTCTATCGCGGGCGTTGCTGAGCCAGTATTTTCTACATTCGTACGGTTCATCTCTCCATCTCGTATTTTGTCGGTCTCAGTTTCACATGTTATCTCTGGGGATCCATGTTGTGAGTCATGATGTCCATCGGTTGTCTGTCATTCTTGCAACATAGCCTGCCCATTGCCATTTAAGTTTTCTAATAGATTCTATGATGTCTCTGACTCCCGCTCTCTTCCTTATATACTGTAGAGTCTTGTGATCTCTCCATGTGAGGTTGAGCATGATTCTCTCATGTGCACGTTGCATGCTTCTCAGTTTGCGAGTCTTTCTCTTGGTTCAGTTCCATAAGTGACGATTGGTAGGATACATTGGTTGTATACTCTTCTTTTTAGGATTATTGGGATTGTCTTGTTTTTGAAGGTTGAGCTTGCTCTGCCAAAGGCTTGCCATCCTAGAGTGATTCTTCACTTGATCTCTTCCTCTTTCGTGGGTTTCATGGAGATGTTGTTGATATAGTGGTCTACTTTCCCAAGTTTTGCATCTTCGATTTTGGTGCAACAATCACATCAAGAATAAGGACATAACTGTCAAAATCGAAGATGAGTTCACTACTGAGTGCCATCAAAAATAGAATATTTTGTTTTTTCAAAAAAGTGCTTTTTTGGGGTCTCTATAATCATTTAAGTCTAGTGATGCCCAAATCTTATGCTGGTATTTTTTTTAGATAATTTTTGATAAATATTCCATGTCTTTTAGAAAATTTTAGATAAAAAATCTATTTTTTAAAAATAATTTTTGACAATTGTTTTGATAATTGATACTGGTGTATGCACTAGCTAAACGAGGAGAGTTGCCCGGAGACAGTAACAAATATGCAATTATCTCACCCACCAAGCAGACCAAAGTATTTACCAAGCATTTTGAATAGATTGTATTGAATCAAATCAAGATTGTGTATAAAACTTTTGAAGAATGAAAGAAAATACTCTCTGTATGTAATATATTCAGCAATATGGGATGAACCAAGAGAATCATGGCTAGCGTGATCAAAGGGCTTTCCTTTGATAGCACTTACTTGGCATGTATAAAGGAGGATATGTTACAAAACCATGTGACCATGCATGGACACTCACCAGGTTTTGATATGGATCTGGTTAGGGATAATTCTTCCCTGCTTTTCATGTGATCAGATATAAATATAAATAAGCTCTATCCCTTGTTCAAGCCCCCTCTCATTCTCCATTTCACATCTGAATGAAGGAAGGGCTGCTATCAACCGTAGAACAGTTGCATTATGTTTTCCTTTGATACTACAACAGCCACCAAGGTCAGATTAAAGCCGCTTGTTGCCATGAGTATAGCCAAAATATGCTGCACCCACCTTGGTCCTCCTATTGCTTGCCTGATAGGATTTTCAAAACTGAAATATTCCAGAGGAAATGAAGGTTATTTTCATTAAAAAAATCTCAAAATACTCAACTTCACTAAACCAAATCTTTACCAACAAAAGTCGTGCTTGCAATTTTCAAATCTGTAGATAAAATGATAGGTCAAGGAGTGCTGGAATGCCCAAGCATCTGCACATACAAAAAAGATAGAACCCCCCCCCAGTCCCATTGGAGGCCATAGTTGTTCAACAGTGGGCAACAACAGAATCATGAATAATTATTACTTTTTATGCCAAGCATGGCAATCATAAGTGTTGTGTGTTTAAAATTCATTCCAGACAAAAATATCTGGTTGACTATTGTCTGATATGATACACCATTTTGTTTCTATAGAATGAGATATTTTACTCAGTGAATGGAGAAAACGAGAAAAAAATCAGTTTGATTCAATAAAATCTATTCAAAATTACTGACAAAACATAGTATAACCTTATTGCTGGACCTTGAATTTTATAACATTTAAAAATCACTTGAACTTTGAGCCATATTTTATACGACAATAATGAATTAAAAAAGGACGTGATGAAATCCTTTTTTTAGTAACTTACTTCTGCATTAGATAATATGAACTTTGGTTTCCTTCTGAATTACACTACAATTTGGGGTATCTAAACCCCGAAGCTCGGGTCAAATAATCATTAGACTACTGTCTGCTCTTTTGTGGTCTTTACAAATACTGGAAGACATACAAACTTACTTCTTTTTATGAAGAACAACTATTTGTAACTGACCATCTGACCCTGGACCGTTACATCTCTCTATTATTACTGCTTTGCATCATCAATATCTATACAATATCTACTGAATAAAACATGTCTTCGTATGTAAGAAAGGAACAGTGAATCTTTTTTCCATAGATTAACAAATCATGTCAGAATTTCAAAAAAGAAAAAATATATCCCATTGTTAGTAAATTTTCAGGTATACTAAAACAGAAACATTGATACCTATGTAGGTACACTCATCTATAGATTCTGATTGATACAAGTCTCTGTATTCTGTTAATATCAGAATTCCTGAGGTTAAACATATCATGGTGATGAAAGAAAACTTGGAAGAAAATTTAATTTACGAGATGAATGATTACCCAAACAAAAAATATATCATCAAACCTTATCTCTGGCCACTGACAAGAAACTTCTCATCTGATAATTCCAGATTCGGTATCTCACATTCTTTATTATACACTTTGTAAAATTTATGAAAATTGTTCTTTAGTTGCTCAACCAAATTAAAAATTTCCTGCAAGCCATTAAAATTCTTGTTTGATAAGGTGAGCTTTGATAAATCTCTTTGAATAAATTCTATCTTGCAGAACATCACTTTATTCTTTCAGATGATTCAAGTTAAGGCAAATAGAAAAAGAAAAGCCCAAGATTTATTCCATCAATAATAAAGAAGTATCTGTCAGTATGGACTTTATTTTCATTTCATTTTTTGTTAATTTGGTAGGGAGAATAAATTGTGTTGCATATAATTTGGTGCAAGCCTCAAAGGCATTGAAAAGAAAAATCAGTGAAAATTAACATCTTTAAAACCAGATAAAGCACAAAAAGTTATTATCAGCTCGATTCTATCACTTGAAAGATGCATTGTAACTTTTTCAAATACTGTGGCAGCCTGTTGAGATTTTAAAAACTTTTTGGGTAAATTTTAACACCTTATTAACATTTCAGAAATAACTCTTCCCAACCTTTCAAAGCTCTCATAAAATTTTAGATGTTCTTCATTATAGTAGCCTGTAAAATGTTTATAAGTATCTGCTGGAAAAACGCTATTATCTGAAAGAATGTTAAAAACATAAAGTTACAATACAATGAATTTTTGTACCTATATGGACTCTGTTCTCTCTGCATGCACATAACATACGATAGATAGTAAGATCTTTTGTCAACAGAGAAAAGTGATCAATCAGTTATAGATAATTGTTTCATTCACATCGTTTGATTACAATTATTCTAAAGCAACAAGTTTGACACATTTTTATTGAATGATTTCCATGGAATCTCGAAGAACATATTGTTTCAATTTCCGTCAGTAGACTGGAAGATTCTGAGTCTATTATTAAACAACTGAAGCCATTATTGATGGCAAAGGGTTCTATCGCTTTTTGTTTTTTTTGTATGTGTGTGTGAATTTTTTTTGTTTGCTTGTTTGTTTATTCCAGCACTCCTGGCCAATTCGTTTTGTCTACCAACTTGTAGTCTTGTAATTGGCATCAGTACTCCACTAGACCCTTTCCAAAAACGTTACTTTGATTTTTGGAAAAAGAGCATTTTATTACCTTTTTGATGTTTTTTCATTCTATTTCAAGGTGTTATAAGTAGAAAATGCCATAATTGTTCTTCAATGGAATTTATTTACTTGATTTTAAATAAGTTTTAGTCTATTTTGATCATTGTTGCTTTTTATCACAAGTCTCCTCTAGACTGCTAGAACAAACAGCTGAGCCAAGAATGAAGAAATACGTTCTGATATGAACTTATACCCATCGTAGAAGACCAGTTCTTAAGGTGTGGGACATAAGTTCATCTAATTAAAAGCAATGTCTTTATTGCCAATTCGCAAATTGTTTGCTGTAGGTGTTAGAGAGTTTATTTGCCTCAAATATCTGGAACCTTGAACTGTATGGGCATATACTAGAACTAATCATCTAAAAAGAAAAAGAGATCTTTCACCTAAAAGTATGTAAAAAATACCAGCACATTACTGAGTCCAAAATGACCATTGGGACCGAAAAGCACTTTTTTAGAAAATAAATTCTATAGATGGTATCTAGTCAGGTACTCATCCAAATTTTCAAGGGTGTAGCACTGAAAATGTGACCAGGAGTGCCAGGAAACACACACACACAGACAAGCAAAGAGAGAAGAATGTGTAGCCCACTTGGCTGGTTGGTCAGACAGACCATTAATGGGGCTATGATGATAAAAAAAACTAATGTATTGAACAATAATAGTGGAAATGCTTCATTGAAGGAAAAAAATGGAAAAAAATATACCTGAATGTGTTTGTTATCATATGACACTGATATGCTATTGCTAAGTGATATAATGACATCAACATTTGAAATAAAACTGTATTAAATACCAAAGCAACCAATGTTCCCTCTAATTTTGAGTTGTCAGTGAGAACAAAAATCTTACGTTGTGCAAATTCTTTCCTTGCGACAAAAGTATGTGCACATTGAATGTAAACTTGAAATTGTTTCAAGATATTTTTGGCATAGCCAAGGTTTCATGGCTAATAGAACTGTATTGGCAGGTTTCAACATGGTACAAATATGATTGCATTAGTGAAGATTTTACTCTATACTTTGAGCTACTTTCATCAGTTTGTTGTTGAATAAGATGTCTATGAGTCTTTCTTATTTTTATATGATGTCATGACAAACATAACACCCATCTATCCACAGATTATTATTATCAAAGTTGCTGGAAATTGTGAAATCAAAACACATCCAATGTATTGTTTGCTACATTATTTTAGGTAAATAATCTTTTGCGCACATATTAATTCCCTTTGTGAGCTGGTTACAAAACATGTTTGCTTGCAAACATGCACAGTCTGTATTCTCAGCAATTAATTTTTTCATTCAACAAGACCTAATCCGATTGAACCAAAGCTGAACAATTTACACTATAAAAATTTCACTCAAAAAATACTTTGTTGATGTTATCTGTAGCTTGAGTAGCACTATGTCCTGATTTGAATTATGTGATGTAGGGGATTAAGTTAATTGTCTCTGAATCCATTGATTCCCTTAAAACTTAATCCTTCTACATTAACAATTGATATCAAATTAATTACTTGATTTGAATAGAAAGAACACAGTTTAGTAGCAATAAATATGGCTGAAGTAGCAGTAATCATGATGATGATGATGATGATCATCATCATCATCATCATTCTCATAACGTCTGTCAGTGGAGATAGATCTTTCCAGGATTTGCCACACTTTCCTATTGTGGGTATTGCGGAGCCAGTCCTTTCTAAATTTGTCTAGTTTGTCTCTCCACCTAGTACTCTGCTGGTCTCAGTTGTGCATGTGATCTCTGGGAATTCATGTTGTGAGTCATGGTGTCCTTTGGTTGTCTGTTATTCTTGCGACATGGCTAGCCCATTGCTATTGGAGTTTTTTTAATGGATTCTATGATGCCCCTGACTCCTGTCTTTTCCCAAATGTATTATGCTATCTTGTGATATCTCCATGTGAGGTTGAGCATAATTCTTTCATGTTTGCATTGCATGGTTCTCAGTCTGTAGGTCTGTCTCTTGGTTAGGTTCTATGTTTCATCTCCATAAGTGACTATCTGGAGGATACCCTTCTTTTTAGGACTGATGGGATCATCTTGTTTTTTTTTTGAAGCAGTACTACCCTAGAAAATTCAATTACTGAAAAGGGTTCCCTAAGTAGTAAAAGTTTGAAGACAACTGATGTAAATAGAATCATATATCATATGTTGAAACCTAATTGCATACGAGTAATTTTGCAAAATCTGTGAAATAACGTCTCAGCAAAGTGAAAAATTGCTTCAGATTTTCTCTTGATTTAGTTTTGCTAAAATGTAGTGAACTTATGGAACTTGAAAAACTTTAGTTAATTTAAAAGCATGTTCATTAAATTGGTGTAAATGATTAAAGCAATATGCTAGAGTACAACCAGGGAAAATTTTAATTACCTTCTAGAAGGCTAATGTTTCCCAATTGCTGGTGCCATAAGGTTACTCAGTCAACAATTACATAAACTTTCTATGCCCAAAGAAGTAATTTGATTACTATTGTTGCAAAAGCACAAGTCATGGTTGAAAAGAAATCAATATAAAAAAGGAAAAATATAATACACTGGTCAGGTTAGTCACTCAATAGACACTGCCACATGGCCAACCTCTTTTGGCTGCATGCCATATTGGGAGTGATCAGTTAAAAAAGTTAGAAAAAATGATGGTTAAAGAATAGGTTACTTCTCTAACCTTTTGTTTGGCAATTATCCCTGAAGAAGTAAAAATCGATACGGCACAAATTTGTACTGCAAACTGAACCCCATTCACCAAAAACCTTTTTCTGGGAAGAATCAAAAAAAAAAAAACAACCGTTACCAAGGAGTAAATGTTAAGATTTTCAGCCCTCTGGCTCCATTGGTGCAGCCTGTTAGCATGATACCTACATACATACATACATGCATACATACAAACATAGCCAGTCAGACCAACTTGAAAACTGAAGAAATCTATGTATAAAGTTTTGGTTGACTGTTTCTTATATAAAGCAAAACAAAAAAGCCTATAAAAGCTGCATTTAACACCTTCAAGTCACACCTGAACCTGTCTATAAAGGGAATCAATACCCTAATTACATGTTATTAAGAGGCTCGTATATTTTTTCAAGTCTTATTGGCCAACTAGATCTTTCCCTCCAATGATTTCATGTTGATATAATCTAATATCTGCTGGCTTATTATAATTTCATGGTATTTTTTTCTGGCTTTTTGGCTTTTTATAATACTTTTTATAATATCAAATACATTTTTTCCAATATTGAAGAAAATAGAATTCATTTTCATTTACTTTGTTTCTAATGAGCTGAGTGTTGCACCGTAATAAACATATGAAGACTCTCCCCAGAAAGTCATTAATTGAAATTTAATTCTGCTGTTATTGGCAAAGGCGTAATTAACGAATAATTTCTGCTAATTTTTTGAAGAAATTTCATGTTGTTGCTGACTTGAATTTTGTTTTTATAAAGAAATTTCTATGCAAATACACACATGGACACACGTATTCACACTTACACACACAATTATGCGCACAAGCATATTCATATATATTAGTGCAAAAATAATTGTGTTTTTGTTATCTTGAACTTCAATGTTTATTTTTAACAATTCTCTAACTTTGTTCATGTAATATACCATTTCAAAGTAAGAATTTTGCAGTATTCATTTAAGTTTTCTTATGACTATTTATTCTGATTTATTGAGGCTATCAAATCAAAAATGGAAAAAGAGCAAATTCAAGCGATTTTTTTTATATGAAATGAAAATAGGATATAAAGTAGCAGAAACTGTACACGATATCAACCAAGTATTTGGCCAGGAGACCGTCAATGAACTTACAGCTTAATATTGGTTCTAAAAATTTCAAAACGGAAATGAGAGCCTTGAAGATGGGGATGTTTTTCTGTGACTGATGACATCCAGTAGAGAGCCATTATAGAGATAGAATCATGCAAAATAACTCAAACGGTTGCAGAGGAACAAAAAGTTGACCATTCAACAATTTTTCAACATTTGTACCTAATTGGGATTGCGAAAAAGCTTAACATGTTATCTGAATGACCCTGAATGAAGAGCAAAAAAATCCTGCATATTGCATGAATGATACTGCAGAAACCAAACAACCAAAGGTACAAAACTCTGCTTCATCCATTCTACTCACTAGACTTCTCCCCAATCACCATCTTAAAGCATTTTTACCACTTCTTGCAAGGGAAGGTTTAGAACAACGAAGCAGCAGCTCAAAACACCAACAAAGCATTCATAAAATGTTTCTGATTTTAGTGCTTCAGAAGTACTTCTGAGAAAAAAATCAACTTATTGCCCTTCACTCATACAGCATCTATCTAGAACCACAAATTAGTTGCTGGCTCTCAGTTCTGTTCATGCAAGAGCAATTGCAGTTGAGGATCTCTAACCTATTCACTTGGAGGCAAATAACAATAACTCTAACCATAACCCTGAAACTAATCCTAAATCCTAACACAAACACGCATATATATGTCATTGTAGAATAAGAAAAGTACTGCTTAGTTTAATCTGCTTTTTACACGTGAAGGTTTGATATAGGATTGTACATTTCAAGTTTCTGTGTCTTTTGGTTTTGATGGTTTGTTAATTCCCTCTCTCCGGGAATCAACATGCATTATTTAACTTTGATTTTATCATTTCTTGTCTAATGCTCCTCTAAAAACAGTCAGGTTTTTTTAGCTGAATACAAATGGATCTTCAATATAAAATAAACAATAGTGTTTATCAAAAAAGATGAAATATTATTGGTATAGTATAGTATCCTCATCTTTGTCATTTCAGTCTCTACATTTTGGCCTTCCTCAGGCATATGATATATGTAGTAATCATTAAGCTTCAGCATAAATTTGTATTGTAAATTGAACCCTCCACTAAAAACTGGGAGGAGAGATTTAAAAAAAAAAGCAAAAAGGAAAATTTCACTACTCATCGAGGAGAGTGAGTAAGTGCAGAATTTAAAGTTTCTACTCTGAATGCTAAGAGCTGGACAAAGTCCAGATATAGAGATAAATACATCTGTATAATTGTCAGAACACATGAATAACTTAAACCCAGCAAAAGTGTTCAAACCAATTTCTTGTGGATGGTGTTGATTAATTACAGCAAAAGCAATTACACGCACAACAGATGAGATATATATGAAAAGTTGTTTTTCTCAACCTCCATGTGTCCAACGTCTTTTGGCAGCATGTCATGTTTGGGTGATTGATCAAAATATTGGAAAGTTACTTCTCTTGCTTTTTGTTGGGCACATGATCAATAAAAAATCAAAATTTGAAAAAAAACAAGTATGAATGCTGCTGAATACAACTAAGGGACCATTTTGAAATGATGGAGGGGAGGTTTAGTGTAGAGTGAGAGAGAAAAAGAAAGATTGTTTTAAAACTACTCTAGCAGATGGCTGATCCCCTGTTGCAAAAAAAGGCACAATTTTTTTTTTTAATCTGTGAAATTTGAATCTAAATTTTACTATAAATAAATTGAAATATTATGTATTTTATTTTGAAAGGAAGAAAAGGAGAAAAGGAGCTGAAAATCTTGTAATCAACATTTTTTTTTGAGGAAGCTTGTCACTAAAAAAAACTCTGGTTGATTTATAACATTTGAAAGGTTTTCAAGGGGAGTTCTATTTACTCTATTACTGATGCTGAACTAAACCCTCAATTTGAATAAAATAAATGAAAATGTTATGCAGAACATTTATTCTGACCATTCTTATTCTTGAAAAGAGTTCTCTCTACATCACTTTATATTCTGACAACACTATACATTTTACATGTTAATCATTTTCCAGAACACAGAATATTTTGGTGGGTAAATGGTTCTATTTGAATGTAACTATACTGCTGAACTGAACTCTTGCTCTCCATCTGTTGGGTGAAAGTATGGATTTCAAGTATATCAATTGATTCTCTTTACCTGTTGATAAGGATTTTTTCCAAAAGGCAAAATTTAGGGAAGGGTGTTTTTGTAAGGATCAAATTTGAGAGGGTACTTTCATTTTTCACTTTTAGGGGTCTAAATCAAGGGAACTTTCATTTTAGGGATCAAAATCCAAGAGTAACTTTTTTATTTACTCTCGGGGGTTAAGATCAAGAGAAGACAATCATTTTTCACTTTTGTAGTTGAAATCGAAGGGATATTTGCACTTTTAAGGTCAATATCAAGAGGAAACTTTCATTTTTCACTTTTAGGGGTCCGACATTTTTTATGGAAAACACTTGGATCATATGAATAGAAATAATACTTATCTCATTTAGACATTATTTATTTGAAAATAAAAAGGGGAGAAAATGTAATCCTATTGAATTCATTACTTATTGAGTTCAATTTTGAATTACTTTTTCTCAAGGAGATGAATATTCTTTCAAACTGTAGTCCATAATTTTTAATGGATACTGCTATTGTAAGCCAGAGCCATGACCATTTTTAGACAAAGAGAAATCATAATCAGTTAACTCGACCCAATGAAAATTTCATGGTTGTTAATAACTAAGATTATACATTTTATGTCCCTCTGCTGTTTGCTAACCCAATGCCTGTATCATCTCATTCTCTCCCTTAACCCTCCTAATCTTAGTCATTGGTCCATGCTTTTATTTAAATGCTATGCAAATATGAATTAGTTTCATATACAGAAATGTTCTTATACCCTTTGTAAATTACCCAACTTTCTTCTCTTCACACCCACTTCCTACTCTCTAAATAAACCACTTAACTCCACTAACCCTGCCTCTCTTACTGCATGGGAGGATCCCAATGGTTACAACATTGGATTAAATTGATGAGATCTTATTACATGAGATCAGCTTAATGATTATAGCATGGGACTTGAAAGGATGAGGTATCAGTGCAAAGAAATATCCCCAATAAAAAATTGACTTACTGCATGGAAGTAGCCCAATAGTTATAATATTGTAGCAAAAAAGATGAATTCTTATAACCGGTAATATACAAATGGATATAAAGTTGGACTAAAGATAATGAAAACTTACTGCTAGAGAATAGCTCAATTATTATAACATTGAATTCAAAATGATGAGGTCCAGATGCATGAGGATACTTATTACATGGAAATTTAAATGATGAGGACTTACTGTATAGAAATAGCTCAATAGTTGAATATTGTACTAAAAAAGATGAAATCTTACAACTGGGAATATACAAATGGTTGTAAAATTAGACTAAAGATAACAAGGACTTACTGCTTGGGAATAGCTCAATGGTTATAACATTGTAGATATGAATGAATTCTTACAATGTGCGAAATATACAAATGGTTATAAAATTGGACTGAAAATAAAGAAGACTTACTGCATGAGAGTAACTAAATCTTTTTATAATATCCTTATCATCAGCAGTAGCCTTTGAACGTCCTTTGATGGATATAGATCTTCCCCAACATATACCAGACTTTTCAACCATGGGCATTAAGGTGCTAATATTCCCTGTACTTGCCTAAATTATCATGCCTTTGTATTTTTTGTCTGTCACCATCTTCCATATGATCTCTGAGATCTACATCAAGAGTCATTGCCAAACATTCTTTCAACATAATGTATTCATTGCCATTCAAGTTTACGAGTGGATTTAATGATATCTCTGACTCCTATTTTTTCTATAATACATTGTGATATCTTATTATCTCTCTGTGTGCTGTTAAGTGTGATTCTCTTTCGTGAAAATTGGATAGTTGTTAATTTGAGAGCCAGTCTTTTGGTCAAGTTCCATGCTTTGTAGGTTAATATTGGGAGGACACATTGGTTGTAAAGCATTCTTTTCAAAACTAATGGAATATTTTTTATTCTTGAATGCTGAGCTAGCATTGCCCAAAGCTTGTTGACCTTGGTTAATTGCTTACTGATTTCCTTTTCTTTTCAGGGTTTCATAGAGACTGTGTCCCAGGTAAATTTAGTCTATTTTTTTTTACTTGATTTTGAGTGTTATGTCTCTGTCCTCAATATATTTGTTGCAAATGATATTGGTGTTACTAAATGTGGAGTCCTACTTTCTTGCTTTCTTCATTCAGTCCATTTAACATTATCTAGAATTCATCAAGGTTCTGGGCAAATCTGAGGTTACTTGGGTATTCAGTTTAAATTCTGATTCCTATATTTGTCCAAATTGAATTTCAGAAGATCAATTTGAGGCAAGCTATGGAGACTTTGCGTGCACTGGTATCATCATGTTTTACTCCTGTCTTGAGATGGAAAGGGCTGTGATTCATTTTGTAGCTTAATAAAAGAACTAATAAGTTGATAGATAAGTTGCAGAACTCTGACATATACAGTCTACTCCTTGCTGTATGATTGCATCGATGACTTTGAGGATTTCAACTCAAAGGCCTCCTTTTGTTGAGCATTGAAATGTCTAAAAAACAAGGGTGGACAGAAAGTAAAGGACCAATTTAACGTAAAATTATACTGAAAACTGAACATCCCTGCTGAAACCTCATTTTGGAAGGGGATTTCAACAAAAAAAACATTCTCTTTAATCATTAAGTGGAGTATGTGTGAGCAATTTCAAGTTTCTATCACAAATGGTTAGGGCTTGGCAAAGTCAGGGTACATAAATACAGAAATACAAATATTCATGAGTGCATTATATCATTTGAAACTCTATGGCTTCATGTTATTACATGGAGAAAAGGTCATTTGGCCAAGACAACATCAATAGAATAAACATTAGAAGAAAAATGGGTTTTAAACCTACTGTGGATTAGGTTACCACTTTAATATTGTGTTGCTCTCAATTCTTATTCATTCACTGTCTATATCCACACAGTTGTTTCTAATACAGACAATTATCTTATTTAGAAATACATATATAATCCAACATAATATTAATGATTATGTTGTATTACGTAGAATGACCTCCTATTGTTACCTGGAGAAAGGGTCACTCGGCCAAGACAGCATTTAGCAAATAGAATAAACAATTGAAGATGAATGGAGCTGCAGCAGAGATAGAACCTGTGACCAATAAGGTAGCTATTTCAAAGTAGCGTTCATCTTGTCCATCAAGCTAAAATCTTTTTGAAATGACTTCCTGTTGTTATATTGGCAATAGAGCTTCAAATGATATAACACACTCGAAAATATTTTGTTGGATTATATACCCATTTCTTGATGATAAGAGATACATGTCAGAACATATATTTAAAGCAGTGTTTTGGGTAGCGATGATTAACAATTTACAAAGACTCATTCTAAGCGTGGATATTTTTTCTTTCATTGGAGCAGGTGTCTAAATACTTAGCATCATGGACAATTGAATAATATAATTTCCTCCACCCACAACAGCACAACAGAAATTGGAGTGTTGGTAAAAGTTTGCCAGAAAAAATTTGGAATTATCTTTAAAGCTCCTTGATGCTACTAATACCCCAAAAAGGCCAGATTGTCCACCAACCAAATCATTGTGATCAAAGCAAGGATACTAGTATGAACTAATAACCCAAAAGACTCTTACTCAAAGTGTCATTCAAGTTATTTGCTTTGATGGGCATTTTATTCTCTAATTAACAACATCACAAAGAAGTATAACTTGGTAAATTCAGGAGCAGATCCAGGATTTTAAGCAAGGAAAGGTCCAAGTTGAGAAAAAAAAAATTAATTCCAGCTCTGTAATTACACAATAGATGAAATAAAAATCTATTTTTTAGGGTAATTCATGATTACTTTGGATTACTTTTTTTTATTTATGAAATTTCTTTACCTAGATATCTTTATGAAAATTTCAATCCAGCTTTGCCTGAGCAGGAATGGGGGATCTGGACCTAAAATGCTCAAACCCCTCAATAGATCCATACCAGGAATGCTTTTTCAATTCATTTCAAAATTCAAACAACTTGAGATTATAGTAATTTTCTTGATTGTTTTTGCTACTGACCCTTATTCTCAGAAAATTCAATGAGAAAAAAAAATGACTATGAGCAAAAAAAAACTACAAGCAAATAAAAAAGATAAATATTATATAAATTCAATGAAGTTACGATGCGCTTCTTTCTGATTATCAGATTATCACTGAAATCATATATGTAGACTTGGTCTGATTTTTTGTCAAAGAATGATAGATTTAGCTCAATACATTTATTCCAAGGGTAACAGCATCCCATAAGAGCTATAATGCTCATGTGGGGACTGTGCAATCACACAAACTTAATATTATCTGATAGAGTTAGGAATTAGATCATAGGGCAGTGAGCCCCTGGGAAATAAATGTTTCTTTTCTGAAAAAAATCACCTCTAACAAAGCCTGTCTGTTTTTTTTTGCTGAACAGCAATTCTAAGACCTAACGGCAAAACTTACTAATATATGAACGTAAGCATATTGTACCAATGTAAAAAACTTTGCAGTTCAATGTACTAATCGTTGCAACTCACAAAACTGGTTTATTGGGTTGAGGTTATTGATGTGTTCTGATATTTATACCTATGTATCTATGAAGCCCTGAATATTCATTGTTGAAACTTGAAATTTTGCACACACGCTCCCCACAATGAGTAAGGAAAGAACCTTTTTTTTTCAAAATTCCCCTAAAAAATGAGGGGAATTTTTGTGGAGTATTCAAATTTCAATGTAAGTTTTTGAATCCACATTTGTTTTTTGAGAATTTAGACATTTCAATGCCCTGCCGTTTCTTGGTTGTTGACAACTAAAATTATCTTTTATCTCATGCCTCTTCACTTCTCTCACCTTACGCCTGCATCTCCTCATTCACTCTTTTATAACATTCAATTTTTATAGTGGGTGATTTCATCAAAATATACAAAAATCGATTAGATATATACACAAAAGTTTTTTTATCTCCTTAGTAAACTTCCTAACTTTCTCCTCTGCTTTCTCCATTGATATCCTATTTATGAACAACAATTTCTTTTCTCCCCTCTTCACCTACCCTCTTATTTAAGTAAAAAACTTCTCTTTCTCCATTTGTCTTTCCCTACCCCTTCAGTAAATTACTTAAATTTCTTTTCTCTCTAAAATAAAGAATATTCTAAATGAAATGAGAAATATTTTGATTAATTCATATTCATAAAATAAGAAATATCTTAAATAAAATGAAAAAATATTCCAAATGAAATAAGAAATACTTTAATAAAATAAGTAATATTTCAATTTATATTTAATTTATATAGTCTCTATTATATCTCTTCTTGGTGAATCCAATAAAAGAGAAAGCATCAGAATACAGACCACCACTCACTGTAGCATTTGTTGACTTCAAGTAAACCTTTGTCTGAGTGGGATCCTTAAAATCATTGATACAATTATACAACAAGGAGTAGACCCCATATATGTCAGAGTTCTGTAATTTATCTACCAAATTAGCGGTTCTTTCATCATGTTACATAAAGCCTCTGAGCCCTTCCAGCTCAAAAAAGAGTATAACAAGGTGTCACCAGCTCACCTGAACTCCTTACAGTCTTTCAAAATCTAAACTAAAAGTTACAGAATAGATGCTAAATACCTCAGTAACCTGAGATTTGTTGATGACATTGTCATCTTTGTGGAGAACCTTAATTAACTCCAGATAATTTTAGACAAACTGAACAAAGAAAGCAAGAAAGTAGGTCTTCATTTAAACTTCAGTAAAACCAATATCAACAAATGCAATAAATATTTTGAGAGAAAGTCAATGATCAAATGGCATGATGATTTAGACAATTTCAGGGGACACTGTCATTGTGGAGCCCACAATTGAAAGCTCTGGCAGATTTGGGGTAAGGCTCATGTCCAACAACAGATGTTAAAAAGGCTGATGATAATAATGATAATGATGATATTACAGCTTTATTTAGCTATTTCCATGAATTAAGTATTCTATTTCAGTCCAATGTTATAACTATTGAACTGTCTACACGTAGTAAAAGCTTATCAAATTCAGTCCAATGATATAACCATTATCTATTATCATTAGTAGCAATGATACACTGTGTTGACTGGGGGATAATATCTGCAAATATAACAACACTGTTTCCCTTTGAAAAAAGATAAAATGGAAATAAAATCCCCTCTCGATTCTGGTCCCTAATGGACAAAAAAGGTTCCTTTCCAATTTTTACAAAAAAAAGTTCCATAAACTCGATTTCAACCTCTGAATAGAAGTCCCTGCTAATTATGACCACGAAAAATAAGTTCCCTTGTTTTAGGCAGTAAAAGTAAATTCCCCTTGATTTTGATCCCTAGAAGTGAAAAAAAGGTTCCTCGTCGATTTTGTATCCTTACAAAAAAAGTTCTCCCACACTAATTTTTAACCTCTGAAAGTGGATAAAAAGTTCCCCTCGATTTTGAGCCTGAAAAGTGAAGAAAAGATTCCAACAATGTTGATCCTTGAGAGTAAAAAAAAGTTCTGCTTAGATTTTGTACGCTGAAAGTGAAAATCAATCCACTTTTGTTTTGACCCTTAAAAGTGGAAAAAAAATTCTGCTCCAATTTTGACAAAAAAGCTGAAAATAATAATTCCTCTCAATTGTTACTCGTTCAAAAGAAGGAAAAGGATCCCTCTTGATTTTGACACCTAAAATGAAAAAAAAAGTCCATTTTGAATTTTGCCCATGAAAAGTGAAAAGAAAATACCTACTTTTTGACCATTACAAATGAAAGATCAGTGTTCACTCTGATTTTGACCATTAAAAGAGAGACAATTTCCTTCAATTTTGACCCTTATAAATGGAAAGGAATTTCCTCTCGATTTTGACCCTTAAATATTTCAAATTTTAAGTTCTTGTAAATAAAGAGCCATAGTTCCATACAACAGATGCTAAGAAAGGTCTTGATCAGCATTATGGTTACATCATCAATAAAACCCCCTACCCTGCCCCCAAAGTTCTGGAAAATGAATAACGTGTAAAAAATGTTCATTCCGACTGCTAAAAACGAAAAGATATTTCTGACTCAATGTCGACCTTTAAAAGTTGAAAAAATTTCCTCCTCAATTTAGACAATGAGAAGTGAAAAATAAGTTTTCCTTCGATTTAGACACCAAAAAATGAACAAAAAGTTCCTTTTCAATTTTAAGTCATAAAGTGAAAAAAGAAGTTTCCCCTCAATTTTAAATCTCAAAAATGAAAAGTGGTTCCTTCATGATTTTGACTCGCAACTGAACCTGTAATCCCTAGATTTTGTGTTTTAGAAAAGTGATTCATCAATCAATTGAAGAAAAGTAACCAAAATACTCTGAGAGCTGCAGTTTCATATGACAGACTGTAAGTAAGGCCTAGATCAGCAGTATAGTTACATTGTAAACAGAACCCCATACCACCCACTCCCAATATTTTGCATCCTGAAAAACAATCACCCCATAGAAAACAAATTCAAATATTAGTGTCATTGAAATATGAAGTGACGTAAGGGAAAATCTCTTCAAGAATAAATGGTCTATCATAACATAATTATGACGTCAGTGTTTTCACTCACTGGACACAAATTGAGAGCCTAGTTCAGTATAAAAGCCATATAGTAAATAACCCCCCTCTCTAGAACCCTTAGAATATTACAATTTACACGGATTTCTTTGGACTCTCTAATCCTGCACATTTTGGGGAACCTTTGTTTATTTCCAAGTCACCAACTTGTGTAGTGCCCAGCAGCATTCACGCTTTTCTCCCGAATATTCCATATTACACTTGCAAAAGGCCGTGGAATAAATCGTCCAAAATGTTGTGTCAACATCAAAGATGGGAAGAAGAGATTCGAAGGTTTTTCAAAATTGAATCTTCTTGTACGTAAAAGAAGGCGTGAAATCATAATAGATGAAATTCAGCATTTGAGAGCAGTTTTTACGTGGATTTGAACATCGAAGACTGCCTGTGAAAAGGGAGTGCAGCCGTTATGATGTGTTCATTAATAAAGTATCTGAGATTCCTCTCAGAGTTCAACACATTATTTCATTTTCAGCAAGAATAAAAAAAATGAAAGTAAAAAAACTGAAGCAACTTGGTTAAATAACTTTGTTGGGACTTACTCAGAGTTGAGCAGCGTAAATCGAAATAAATGACTTCAAAGTTTTAGATAAGTCAATCTTTCTGTTGTCCTATACTTGAAAACTTTTATAGATTAAACATCAGAAAGCAATTTAGAGAATTGATAATCGATCTATTGCCAATAAGTTCAAAGATAATGTATTACTTTTCTGTCTTATTTCCCTCTCTCCAATATTTCTATATTTACAAAGCGTGCAATATAAATCAGTAGAGTCGGAATAACAGAAAACTGAAGAACAGTTTGAAAAGTACAAATGTCTTGATGTGCTGGATACATAACTCCAAATATCTTCTGCTACAGTTGTTTGCTTGTAATATTTCATGGCTCAGAAAAGGCCACAAGCCCTCAAACTCCGTAAACATCATGCTGGACAAACAGCTTAGAATAATAAAGATTACAGGCTGGAGACGTGACGAGTGCCACCTGATTATAAGCTTAGCACATAAAAATGTCAGAGAACAGGATTAATACCCCGTTGTTGTGTCAACACAAACTTGCAGTAAGAAATAAGGTGTAAGAAATATGGTTCTTATATAGTTATCGTAGATGTTTCAGATGGTCCTGGTTGAAGAATGGGCACCTGTTGTGTTACTGAGTTCACGTGGACGTCAGTGAAAAAGTTGATGAAGGAGGAATAGAGATGAATGAAGAGAATGCGCGCCAAGTATGAACGTGGGTGCAGAGATGAAACAAAGTAAAAAAGATTCATACAAGTTTCTCATCATCATCATCATCAGTCTCTTAACGTCTGCTGTGGGACACAGATACTTCTCTATCGTTGTCGTCGCAGAGCCAGTACTTTCTGAATTTATCTAGTTCGTCTCTTCATCTAGTATTCTGCCTGCCTCAGTTTCGCATGTGATTTGTGGAGATCCATGTCATGAGTCGTGATGTCCATAAGTTGTCTGTCATTATTGCAACAAGGCTAGACCATTGCCATTTGAGTTTTTTTGATAGTTTCTATGATGCCTCTAACCCCCATTTCCCCCCTGATATATTGTGCAGTCTTGTGATTACTCCATGTGAAGTTGAGCATAATTCTTTTAAGTGTACGTTGCGTGGTTCTCAGTTTGAGGGTCAGTCTCTTGATAAGGTTCCATGTTTCAGCTCCATAAGTGACTATCGGAAGGATGCATTGGATGTACACCCTTCTTTTTAGGATTATCAGGATCTTCTTGTTCATGAAGATTGAGCTTGCTCTGCCAAAGGTATGCTATCCTAGAGTGGTTCTTTGCTTGATTTCTTCTTCTTTTGAGGATGGTTTGCACAAGGAAAATTACAAGTATTTGGATAGACAAATAAAACGTACATTTAACATGGAGCATTAATGACAAATAACATATGAAAATTAAATGCATGTAATGAAAATATTGATACGATCGATCCTGTAAAGAGAAGAGGAAATAGGAGAGAGCTTCCAGGTGAAAGGGCGGGGGGCGGGATTTGTTTGCCATGATAGTACAGTCGTCGAAGTCAAGCAGGGATGTCTGAACTGCTTTTGAATCCATAAGGCTAGGAGCGTACCAAGGAACGGTTATGGAGGTCGGGTTCAGTGTGAATGCCAAACTGCCAAGTTGCATGTGCAACCTGGGGGCTATTTTCTGACGTTGGAGAACACATGACAGTCAGACTATGTAAGGCAGAGAGCACATGGAATTTAATCCATTGCTATTTCATTCACGTGAGTTGGAGGTGTTTACACGTTTGGAGCACGTGATGAGGACACGGTTGAGTAGCTATGTTATTGTGCATACGTGAGATACCTCAACATCGGTGAACTGAAATGGGCAAAGTTAATACAGAGATTAGTCATGTAGGGAGTCGTTGTAGGAAGAGATGTTTTTGATACGCAACCAAAAGAGGGGTTTTGTATTTAATTCTTGACTAAAATATCGGGGTAGCCACAAAGGCAGATAAAATATAAGGCAAAAAAGGATATGCAAATATCTTACCCAAAAGGGCGTTGTAGATTTTACAAGATGTAAATTCATCAATAAGAGAAATGCTATGAGCAAGAGCTCTAAAGTTTTTCTTCATCATATCATTGATTTCTGCTATAATGTTCTAGATCAGGGTTTCTCAAACTGGGTTCCGTAGAACCCTTGGGTTTTGCATCATATATTTTTGGCTTTGAGGATAATTTTGAGGGAAAAAACCTTTAACATTTCTGAATGGAATATCATTTGGTATTTATGCATAAAATCAAAAGGCGCCCTTTGTACCTGACTTCATTAATCTAATTTTAAGAAAGCCATACTTGATGTAGAATCATAACTAAACTTTATGATATAGATAACCATAGTCATATATTTTAAAGAATTTTGTATCTAAAAATTACACGCGTCTTTGGCCCTTTTGGATTTTATTCTTGATAACCTGGACAAAAACGGGTCCTTACATATATATATATATATATATATATATAGTTATAAATTGCGTTATATTGTATAGAAAAGCCTTATTTGAAATGATCACATGTTATTACACGATGAATGTACAATTTTGCTTAGACAACGTACACAGAATTCACAATTAGAGAAAATGAGCTGTTGTAGGAATCGAAATAATGCAATTCATAATCATTCTGACGGATCATATATCCATTTCTCAAAAGTATATGTATATATATATATATATATATACACTTCCCAGATACTACTTTTTGAAAGTTTAAAGGCAAGCATAAACTCAAAAGGCAGTGAAGTTGATATCATTGATTTTTTTCAGAGTGTTCAATACCAACATAAGAGGTCGTATAACAACATTCAAGAAAATTATAGAGGAATCTTAACACTGTGTTTTGCATGATGAGCGCTCTTTTGGAGAGCAATTTATTCTTTAGAGTGCATGCTGCATGAAAAACTGTGTCAAGATTTCTTTATAGTATCATATATATATATTCATCTTTTTGGTTCACCCGAAATTTCTACTCAGACTCAAGGGATATGTGAGTGTGAAAAGTTTGAGAAACCCTTTTGTAGATCATTGTGATAAAAAGTAACAATAAAATGTCACTAGTCAAATGATGTTAATGAAAATGACTTTTCTTCTTTTGATATTATTATTATTATTGTTATTTGCATTTTCACACTAGTTGCTTTGTGCTCAGTGCTGGGGACGGTTGAGCCGTCATTTTTACCCACTCGCAGTCCACATCAGTGCTGTGGATTACGATTTCATACCAAATGTCTGATAGTTATTGCTGTAGGCATAGTGACAGTTAGTCTCATCAAGTCTCAAACCCTTCTCTTCTCACTTGGATGGGGTGGTCTGTTTGGATGTCAAAGTCCCAGCATAATTTATGACTTCCATTTTCTAGGGGTGTCTCTGGTTTGTGCTAATATTGCTTGTCTACATGTTTGAATTCTATTTGTTTGCTCAATTCCCAGTGTATCACTGTTGCTACCCTATCGTGTCTGTTTTCATACTCTTTCTTGGCTAGTTGACTATATTCACTGGTTATTTGGTTTAAGGTCAAGTCCCTTTCTCTGCAGAGGCGGCATTTGCTGTTTGTTTGGGTTTTGTTGAGGGAAGATGAAAGTGACAGAGTTGAGCAAAGCCATCCAAAAGAAACAAAAAGAAGACAAAAGAAGATATGCAATTGCAATCATTGAAAACATTCTTGAAAAAAGTAGAGGATTCAAAACTATTTGATAATCCCTCACTACAGGAAGACAGCAAATAATTTTTGTGCTCAAAGCAAATGGATAACTGACAATGGATAGGGAGTGAATCGTTGAACGTGCCCAAGAATTTTACAAAGACTTCTATTCAACCAAACAAAGGAGGCAGAAAGATGAACTGGGAACATGAGCTGATAGTAATCAAAATTGAGGATTTCCTAGAAGTTACTCCGCTGGAAGTGAAGCAAGCCATCATATAAACGAACAAAAGAAATACCCTAGACCCAAAAACATCCCTCTCGACCTACTCAAAAGAGCTGGAAAAGTTATCAAAAGGAAACTAGCTATCCTATTTAACTTATGCCTCAAACAAAGTAAAGTCCCGGGAGAGTGAAACACTGTTTTACAAGGAAGGAAACCCGAAAGACCTCAACAATCATAGGCTAATAAGCCAACTCAACTGAATCTATTAACTTTTTACCCGAGTTAACACCACTTGAATTACCAAAATGCTAGATGAAAACCAACCAACGGGAATAAGGTGGCTTCAGAAAGAGCTGCTCAAATATCAATCATCTCCATTCAATAAACCAACTAAGAGAGAAAGCAAAATATAGAATCATACCTACCAACACAGCAGTTCCTTCATCAATGTACATAAAGATTCTGAGCCCTTCCAACTGAAAAAAAAGAGGTAGACAAGATGATACTAGCTCACCCAAACTGTTCAAAGCCTGCGTTGAGATGATCTTTTGAAACCTAGAATTGGAAAACTACGAAATTAGAATTGACGGTGAATACCTAAGTAAGCTCAGATTTTCCAACAACAGCATCTTCTTTGCTAAGAACCTTCACAATCTCTAAATAATGCTAGATGAACTTAATGAAGCAAGCAAGAAAGTTGGCCTCCACTGAACTTCAACAAACAACAAACATGTTGGGGATGAAGATACAATGATCGAAATCAAAATTACAAAACTGGAGAGATTAGACCACTACATCTATCTCAGACAATGAGTCTCCACTAAGTCCTCAAAAGAAGAAGTAAAACAAATAATCACTCTACATTGACAAGCTTTCGGCAGAGCAAATTCAACTATCAAAAACGCACAAATTCCGCTACTCCTAAAAAAAGGGTATACAACCAATTTCTTCTTCCGATAGTCGCGTATGGCGCTGAAACATAGAACCTAACCAAAAGATGGACCCTCAAACCCTAAACCATACAATGAGCACATGAGAAAATCATATACAACCTTAAATGGAGAGATCATAAGACAGAGCAATTTGTTAGAGAGAACATAGATATCATAGAAACAGTTGAAAAAAACTCAAATGGCAATGAGCTGGACATGTTACAAGAATGTCAGACAACTGCTGAACATCACGACACACAAAAAAGGCATCCAGAGATCATATGTGAAATTGTGGCTGACAGAAAGTAAGATGGTGTGACAAGCAAGATTAATTCAGAAAGCATTGGCTCTGTGGTGCCAATGATAGAGAGGTCTGGCGAATCTTGTGGAAGGTCTATATTCAATGACAGACACTAAGAGGATGATGATGTCCTGATGTATTTGTTTTGGGCTACCATGATGAAGGATTCTTTTTCTTTTTCAGGTTTTTTTTTTTTGCGTACTGATACTGCTCATGTGTTCATTCCTATTATTCAGTTTTCTCTCTGATACTTTCCTAATCCACCTAAGGTATTTTCTTCTTATTTTCTCTATTATTTCTTCCTGTTTTATTGTGTTGCATTCAAGAACTTCCAGATATTTATCTGTACTATTCAATGATTGTTTTGTTGTCTGGTAATTTAGTTCCTTCTGCTGCTGCAAGCCTTCCTTTGTGCATCACCATTAGTGCGCATTTTTCTATTCTGAATGTCATCGTTGTATTCTTCCTCTTTGTTGAACAATGTTTCACAGTTATATGTTGTCCATTTACATGAGGTAGCTGACATTTTCCTTTCTTTTGGAGAATCAGTATCCCTTGCTGTTTTTCAGTATTCTGTTGAGTGGTATCATGGTTAAAGCAAATTGTAGTGAGACAGAGTTTCCCTGGAAGTTTCCTCTTTTTATACTAATCTCTGCTAGATATTCTCCTGTGGCTATCAAGTATACTTTCCAGTTTTTCACAGAGTTGGCTACGAGTCTCACCACTGGCTCGCTGATCTTGAATATCCGGATGCATTTGAATATCCAGCTTTGTGGGATCATGTTGTATGTTTTCTTCTTACAGTCTATCCATCTCATTGCAACGTTCTTCTCCCTTTTTCATACTTCTTTTAGGATCATCTGGTCGATGTAGTGCAAGTCATTCGCCCCTTTTGTTCCTCAATGGTATCTTTTCTGTTCTTTTAGTAAGAGTCCTCTTCTCTCCAAGGAAATGTATATTCTCTCTGCTATCTGTCTGGTCAAGATTTTTCACATTAATGGTAGGCATGTGATTGGTCTATATTTGCTTTCTTGCTTCCCTCTTCCAGTGTCCTTTTGAATGAGGGTCATTTTGCCTATGGTTATCCATTCTGAGACCTCATCTACATTTAGGCAAATTTGGAGTCGATAGATGAGACTGCCGTGTAATGTAGTGAATTCCTTAAACTAATATATATAGATCACATCATGTCGTAGTAACTTTGAGTTGGCTATTTTTTTGAAGGTATGTTTCAATGTGGTTTCTTTCAATACTATTTTTTCACTGTCTTCTATGTCTTGGAGTTCTCTTCCCATGTTATTTAACCATTCCAGGGGGTTTGTCGTATCTTTTCAAGTGTCTCTGAATGCTGTTTCAGAATTTCTTAGCCTCTGTGGCATCCGGCTTGATGTTTTGTTTTCTTTCTCCATTCAGGTTCATGGGGAAACTTTCTTTCATTGTTTTAGAACTTGCCATTCTGTTTGTATTGGGCAGTCCTTTGTCTAAATTATTTTAGTCTTGCTTTTTTGACAAGTATTCTTTGGTGTATCTCTTCTGCTGCCTCGGGCACACCTTTTTGTCTTATCTTCTTCTCCTCCTCCTCCTTGTCATCATCATCCTACTTCTATGACTACAACAAGTAATTATTATTATTATTATTATTATTATTATTATTATTATTATTATTATTATTATTATTATTATTATTATTATTATTATTATTATTATTATTATTATCAGCAATAACCAAACTATATAGTGTGAAGAATTGAAGAAATGAATGAAAATGTGATTTTCAATTTGAGCCTTGCCTAATCATTAGGCTTCCCTGGCTGAATTGGTTGAAATTATCTACATAAGAAGAGATCCTAGGATATTAGATGTGCATTCAATTCTTGTTCGGAGCTACTTCTTTATTCTAATTTCTCAGAACTTAATACAATTATCGGACGGTTCGTCAACATAGATGGTTGTGATAAAAGGCAACAATAAGATGAAAAAAAAAACTAGCTAAATATTCATAAGGAAATTGCTTTAAACTGAAGATTAAGATAATATATTCTTTGGTAAGTGCAATGAATATGTATATTCCTTTTAAGTGGTTGTCTGCAGTTTTTAGAAATTCACTTGTTTAATGCACTACAATGTGACAAAGCATCTATTTGTTGTCAACAAATATCCATTTCAAGATAAATTCAAAACTAAGCATAAGAAACGCAGTGTTGATTGTTGAGACTTTAGAGCAATAATTGAGATCTTTCAGAGAATGAAAAAAACAATCCCTTCCTTTTCTATACTCTAATTCTGCTGTATGTTTTAATGTTCTTCCCTTTAAACTGATACCCAGTAGTGCACTGCCGTGGGAACACTTGGGAATGACATTCTTTTACAATTTTGGAGAATAGGAATGACAAACCCTTAGTTTATAAGAATGGGAACTACTTTCTCTCACTCATTATTGAATGACCGTTGGCCCACAAAGCTTCTCTCTTTGTTTGTCTGTGGATGTGTGTGTCATGGCCACATTTTTGGGGTTACAAACTTTGAAATTTGCATGAGCACACCACAAGACACCATCTGAAAAGGATCTTTTTTGCTTTTTCAAAAAAGTCTCTTTTAGGTCTCTATGATTATTTGGGGACCAACAATCCATAATTCTTTTGCTAGTATTTTTTAAAGATTAATCATTTGATAAATTCTTTTTTTTTCAAGATAATTTCCGATGAAAGACAATTTGATTAGACAATTTCAGATGATATTTTAGATAATTAGTTCTGGTACATGTGTGGGCTATGGTGATTGATTCATATGAGGTACAGATATCTATATAATTACTACTAAAATTCTCCAATTCACTGACAAGAAAAATTGGTCAGTATAAGTCCGAATGCTCATCCCATATTGCCTTGGAATAAACGATTCTGAAAATGGTTTGATTTTTTAAAATTTCCAGTAGAAGGGAGTAAAACAACCAAACCACTTGAGACTAGGCAGCCCAGTGTTCCCTTACTTCTCTTTTTAGCTCTACATCACAGTGGAACTGTCCTTCCACTTTCTTTTGTGTTTATAGTCAAACCTTGAACATTAGCAGTATTGAAGAACCATTCAATATCTTAATGGGTATCTCTCAAGTCAAAAGTTGAAAAACATACTCTGCGGGCAATCACAGGTGACCTAGAGGCTCTTTTTCTGATTTGCTACTATCCTTTTGAATGGGAAGGGCACATCTCCATTCCTAATTCTTTTCCACTGTAATCACACAGCTTAGCGTGTATTCAGTTAGCTACTGAGGGTGCAGGAAAATTTATCCTAATGAAGGGTTTTCCACACTCTTCATTTGTACCAAACCTGGATCCTTCGGCTTGTAAGGCTAACCCTTACACCATTTGAACAGATTTCTCGCTGATTCTTATTTAATTCTGCTTTTTAAAAAAGTCACTTGAATTTATGTTTGCCATATTGTTTATTTATATAGTGACCTAACGCGATAAGCCTTTTTTGATATTGTTGGGCAAAAATCCCATTAACTGTATGAATGACAGAAATATCTGACATCGCAGCTCTATGACTAACTCAATAAAATTTGAGTTTTATAGTGATTGGTGGCAAATCAGTCCTATCTGTAGGTCAGAGCTTCTATTTTGCAATGGACAAAGACTTTTATACAAGGTCAGATCCAGGATTTTGAGTGGTGGGAGTCAATTTTTTTTTACCTCATCTGTTTAATCAGACTAGGGGAATAAATTTGTATTTTTTAGTCTAATTTATGTTTGGGATTATTTGGTGATCATCAAAAAATTTCTACACCTATGTAATAAAAAAAAATTCCATTATGCTTTGCTTAAGACCCCCCCCCCTGCCCAGATCTGCACCGACTAAGGACAATGGTTTTATATTGCTATAGATAACTATTACTCTTCACCGTCTTCTGCAGTTAATGGGTTAATTCTGATTGTTGTTTTGACTTCATGCCAGACAGATCTAAAAGTAAAAACTTCAGAAAAGTCAAAAAAACAAAATGGAAGTGCTATTATTCTAGAAAAAAAAATTGATTTCTCTCAATGGTGGATAGAGAGGAGAGAGAAGCTTAAGGATCTTGTTGATATAACTTTGCCGTAGCTTACTGAGAGCAGAGTGAGTTGAAATAGATGATTTTAAAGTTTTTGATAAGTCAATTTTTCCATTGTCTTATACTTAAAAACTTATATAGATTCAACAAGAGAAGGCAATTTAGGGAATTGATAATCAATCTATTGTCAATAAGTTCTATTCACAGACAACGTATTACTTTTCAGTCTTATTTCTGTCTCTCTAGTATTATCAAATTTATGAAGTGCTGGATTTAGATGGGCCTCAATGGCTACTGTCAAAATATTACAATAGAGGTTAAAAAGGGAGAAAAAAAGACAAGTCAAATAATCACATCTGGTTGTGAGGATGAAGTCTACTTCAGCGCAACAGACAATTTTCTAACATCTACACATGATTAATATTTAATACTGTTCTTGCTATACTGTTGATCATGGTTTAAGATGTCTTGGAATGTATGGAATACTGAATCTGCCTTGAAGACAACTATGATGAAAATGAAGAAAAAGATGGTGTAATGATGATGATGATGGTGATGATGATGATGATGATGATGATGATAATGGCGAAATTAAGCAAACGATGTCTTATATTTGTCTGATTTCTTCTTAGCAGAATCTCGATCACATTATATCTATAATGAGTTTACAAATTAGTGAGTATTATCTTTCATCTTACATACAGTTATGAAAGAAAACAAATAGGAAAAAGATAGCAGCAGAATTATTCAAGCACAAATATATAATATGGATTAGATATATGTGAAAATTCAAATATACGTATATATATATATATATACATAACACATTTATGATTATTTCTGTTGGATTATATATCTTGATAATATAATTGTCCATATTAGAGAACAACAGTGCAATCCATTTATGATTATATAAACACACACAAATATATATATATATATATATATATATATGCATATATATGTATATATATATATATATATATATATTCAAACATGCAATTTGGAAAATTTTTACAAAATTTCAATCCCATTAATACAAGATTTATGTGCAAACAAAAAAATATTATAAATTAAAAAGACAGAGTTTGTCAATTATTTTCAATGATGTATGTTTGAATGAAGAATTTTTGCTTTGTTATACTCCTTATTTATTCATATATATTTATATATATATATATGTGTGTGTGTGTGTGTGTATATTTATATTTCTGATTTCCACTAGTAACTTTTCAAAGTTCAGTCATTTTTTTTTGCATTGACGTTAATCTTCAGTTCAAATTCTATCAATTTTGAAGCTGTATAAGGATGTTACAATGAACTTTTTGCAATGTGAACAGAACTTTTTGCACTCATTATGAATAACTAGAGAACATTATACAATCAAAATTTCAGATAGAATTTCAACCTATAACTATGAGTCATGCAGTAAGTATTGATCCATCATGTGCATATGGGCATATATATATATATATATATATATATATATATATATATATATATATAAATATATATATATATATATATATGTAGTGTACTTTTGAATCTTTCATTAATACACCTTTTCTGAAAAGGTCACTGGCAAAAATTCTTTCAATTTTTTTTACTTAACCTTTAAAGTTTCCTTGCAAGTAAACATGGGTCAGTAGTTAGGGTTTGTAAGAGCTGGTCAAAAACTTTTGATTGAATACTATTGGCCATTCATTTAGCCATATCAAGATCAAAGGCCTTAATGGTCTGCAACAAAAACAGTGATTACAGATGCTTGTTCTTTTCAAATTTCAATTTTTAAATGTCAACATTGTATTGTCTGTATGTTATAAAGACATTACGTATAGGGTGATGTGAAATATGATTACTTCATTAATGATTATATGATATTACAATACATATCTTATAAGTTCAGGTATGTATTGAACACATAGTAGTTTACAAATATGCTTATATTATTTATTGACGATAAAGAAAACCCAAGGATGTGTGAATAGTCATTTCTTCACAGACGTTTCTTGGGAATGACCCCACATCATCAGTGTGATCAGAAAAATGCAGATGGGAAGAAACCCCAGTGGTGGAGTTATCTTTCTTGTAAATAGGTGGATTGGGATGGTGTTTGAAGTCATTAGTGGATGGCCTGGTTGAAATTGTATGGGAAGACAGCACTGCACTTTAATTAGTGAGAAAAAATGGATCTTTTTTCTAAAATTATCTGAATCAAATCTTTCATCTGAAATTATCTAAAAAATACTAGCTTAAGATTTCCATTATAATTGACTCCTCGCCCCAAAATACGCATGCACACAAAGAAAAATAAACTTATATTCGTGAATATTTTGAAAAATAGAAAAAAAGTTTTTCTAGATATAAGGAGTAATTGTTGGAATGTTAAGCTCCATTGGAGTAGCCTGTTTGCATCATACATATATTGATAACCTGACAGCCAGACACACCAGCTTAAAAACTGTGGAAACCTATTTTGACAGTTTAATCCAATGATTTTCATTATTGGCTGTGATCTGCAAACACTTTTCCATCAATACAGGACTGAAATATAAAGACCTACAGATAAAAAGAATTAAAACGAAAGCCATATTCTTTCCTGTTCAGATTGTTGAACATACAAGAAATAATGCTATGTCCTGGAAAATCTGAAAACTTTTGTTAGTCGACTGTTATTGGCATTAGAGCAATTAGGAGTATGCATAATTCTTTTTAATTAAAGAAACGCCAGAGTAAAGAATAATTAAACGGGCCTGGTTCATCACTCAATAGAAACTATCACATGACCAATGTTTATTTGCAGCATGGTGGTGATAAACCAAAACATAGAGGCTGATCATTGAATTTGTTTATTTGTCTTGTCTTTGAATTTCCTGAATTTTCCAAAAACAAGTGGGTACAAATTAGGGACCTATTTAACATAAACTTACATTGCAACATGACCCTCTCCCTGAAAAACTATTGTTTGTTTTTTTTTAATCATATTTATTGACATGATAAAGAATAGGTGGAGTGTGTGGTTCCCCACCAAAATGAATGTGTTTTATCAAATAAAAAATCAAATTCTTGATTTGAACTTTTCATTTTTATCAAAACCTACCCGTGTATAAACTGCATATTCATAGATGATATATATATATATATATATATAAACTTTATAGATTGCATACATATAGGGAAAAAATGATTGTTATTTGGTAAGAACTTTCAAATATAGAATTTGATTTTTGAATTAAATGAAAACATTCATTTTTAAAATTTGGATGGTAATTTGGATCCACTAAATAGAAGTATCCAAAAGAGACAAAGAGAAGATGAATGTACATACATGAGAATGGTCATGAAAACAATTCTCGAAAAATATTGCGGTTTTTAAATTATTACCAAAACTTTCAATACAGGACAAAAACAAATAACCAGTGGACTTGAAGTCAATGATGATATAACAATGGATTGGAATTAGATGGTCAAACTGAATAACTTCACCATCAACCTACTTGCTGGTAAATGTGGTAACGTCATCACAAGGAAAATAGACATCTCGTTCAACTTTTGCCTCAAACAAAGCAATGAAATTGGAACACTGTAATCATAATAAAGATTTCAAGGCCAATAAGTCATCCCTATTGCATCAAAGTAATCACCGAGCAAAACATCAAAGCCTAGATGAAAACTGAACATGGAAAAAAGCTGGTTTCAAAAGAAGCTACTTAACCACTGACCATTTGCATTTGGTAAATTGACTAAAACAGAAAGCCATTTCCAATAGCATTTGTTGACTTTAAGAAGGCCTTTGACTTCAAGAAAAAGGTCATTGATGCTATCATACAGCAATCAAATTGAAAATGCAGAACTGGAGAAAGTACACCACTACATCTAGCAAGGACCACCAATATCCATGAAATCCCCAAAAGAAGGAAAAAATAGGTGAAAAATCACACTAGGATGACAAGATACCACTGAAGAAAATCCCATGTTCTAGAAAGGGTCTACAACTAATGTACCACAGCAATAGTCACCTATGGAGCTGGAGCATAGTACTTAACTAAGAGATTAACCCTAAAATTGAGAACCATGTAACGTGTACATGAGAGAATCATGCTCAACATAACATGGAGAGATCTCTAGTCAGCACAATATATCAGAGGAAAAACCAGAGTCTGGAATATCAGAGACTCTATTAGAAAACTCAAATGGCAATGGGCAGGTCATGTTCTGAGAATGGCAGATATGCAGTGGACCTCAGAACTCACAAAGTGGATCCCCACAGATCGCATGCAAAATTGTGGCTGACAAAAAAAAAGATGGCATGAAGAACTGGATGAAGTTCAGAAAGTACTGGCTCCACAACATCCATGATAGAGAGGTCTGGCGAAATTTTGGGGTGACAGATGCTAAAAGGCTGCTGCTACTGATGAGGATTTTCAAATGGTACTCATTACATTTTGAAACCATACTCTTCAGATGTTCAAACTTTTTGACCTTTTAGTGTTATCTGAACATTTGATGCAGACATAGCCAACTGAACCGACTCGAAAGCTAAAGAAACCGAATTTGACTGTTTTGGTTACACTTTCAAATATACGTTATCAGTATACTTAGATTATTTCTCTACTAACCTAGCCTCATAAACTGCAACAACCATCTCTTATTACTCAGCTTGACAACCCGCAAATAAGAGCTGGCCATTTTTCAACCTCTTTAGTCACTATTGGTATTTATTGATGGCCCATGGGATTCGAGCAAATCCTGTTGGCAAGCAAAGGGTCCATGTTTGTAATCGCTTCTGGCCTGCATGCATTGAACTAGCAATTTGTAAGTTGATCACTCTCTATGTTTCATGCTGGACTTCTTATCAAATTATTGTTCTGAATTATTGGAATACTAAGTGACTATCTATTTGATGAATACTGAATATAGCTTAGAAAGGATTTGGGTCTTGGGTTATTGATCATCTTTTCTTTTCAAATGGGAATTTTACTTTATGTATGTCTCCTTCAATCTTTTCATTAATTTTTGACTGTTTTTTTTAAATCTGATTTTTGTATTTTCCTCAGATTTTCAGATGACATTGCCCTTTCGCAGAGAACTTACATGACCTCCAAGTAATTCTTGATGAACTAAAGGAAGCGAGGAAGAAAGTTGGCCCACATATGAACTTCAGCAAGACAAAGATCATGTGCAACAATCACATCGGAAATAAAAACACTAAGATCAAAATCAAGGACAAAGAACTGGAGAAAGTAGACCACTGCATCTACCTAGGATAACGAATCTCCATGAGACTCTCAGAAGAAGAAGAGATCAAGCGAAGAATCACATTAGGATGGCAAGCCTTTGGTAGAGCTAGCTCAACCTTCAAAAATAAGAAGATTCCATCAAACCTAAAAAGAAGGGTGTATAACCAATGCATGCTCCCAATAGTCACTTATGGAGCTGAAACATGGAACCTAACCCAGAGACAGACTCACAAATTGAGAACCATGCAACGTGCTCATGGAAGAATTATGCTCACCCTCACGTGGAGAGATCACAACACATCCAGAAAAAGACAGAAGTTAGGGACATCATAGAATACATTAAAAATCTCAAATGGCAATAGGCTGGTCATGTAGCAAGAATGGTAAGCAACTGATGGACATCGTGACTCATGACATGGATCCCCAAAAATCACATGTGCAACCGAGGCTGGCAGAGTGTTAGATGGAGAGACAAGCTAGACAAAATCAGAAAGTACTGGCTCCAAGATGCCCACAATAGAGAAGTGTGGTGAATCATGGTGGACGTTAAAAGACTGATGATTATGATGATAATGATTGTGATAAAAAGCAACAATAACAAATGGAAACAAAAATACTCCAGAATCAAAAATGACAATTCTTCATTTAAGAAATTTAAACAAGTAAAAACGATTCCCTTTTAGTTATTCAAAGCGAATGATGATCCTTATGTTATTCTGACTAAGTTTTGAATCAGATCACCTTAATCCCATAAATGGCCCAATCAACCAGCTAAGATTCTTCTCTCTTTGCTTATTTGTGAGTGTGTATGCAGTTGTGTGTCCAGGCCCTCATGGACACATTTTAGGGCCATAACCTAGAAAATTTGCATGCATACACCATTAGACACCATCTATAAAGTGCTTTTTGCGGGCCCGATGTTCATTTTTGGATCAACAATGTCCAAATCTTGTACTTGTATTTTTCAAATAATTCTTGATGAGAGATTTTTTTTTTAAGATGATTTTAGATAAGAGATCAATTTTCTTGAAAATAATTCTTCAGATAATTATTTTTGCTTCAAGTGTAAGCTACAAAGATTCATTCACATGAGGTATAGATATCTATATATCTATACTATTTAGTGAGACAATGACATAAAAGTAAGATATTAATTTATCTGGTGGTGCATTTTCTGATCAACAATCAGTACTTCCCTTTTGAAAATATTTTACCTTAAACTTCCTATTTGTTTTAATATCCTTGCATCCATTCGTAAACTTATTGAAAGTGAAATCATAAATCAAACTGAAGGAAGTGAACAAAAAACAAACCATTTCTATGTGTCTGCATCAAATACAAATATATTTACATATATGTATATGTATATATATATATATGTATTTATACATATGTATATATACATATGTATATATATATATATATATATATATATATATATATGTATATAAATGTATATAAATATATGTATATATATATAAATATATATATATATATATACATATATATATATGTATATACACACACACACACACACACACATATATATATATATATATATATATATATATATATATATATATATATATATATATATATATATATATATATATATGTATGAAAACAGGTTGATAAATTCAGCAATAAGGGTTGGATGAAATAAAGAGTGAAGTGGAAGAAGGAAAGCCAAACTTTTTAGTTATGGTTTTAAGGTGTAATAATTTTTATTATGCCTTAACCAATTAAATGCATGTCTGTTTCCAGTCATTACTTTCCACTATCCACCAGAAAGGGTTCCATTCCTTCTCAAAAGAAAACATCAACAACTGGAAGTTTATGACATCCACAGAATTCAAATTCAAACCTACATTAATGTACTGATCACCTGAATTTAACCCCCATTTAATGTCTAGAAACAATCGTATCAGCCTTCTGAAGACATTTACAAAACCGGTCAAGGCTTATTAAGAATTATTACACCTTATAACCATAGCTAAAAAGTTTGGCGTTTTTTTTTTTCACTTTTCTCTAAAATGTTTATATGTGTGAATATATATATATATATATATATATATATATATATATATATATATATATATATATATATATATATATATATATATATACATATACATATACATATACATATATAAATATATATATATATATATATATATATATATATATATATATATATATAAGAGAGGAAGCCAGAAAAATTTACTGAAGCATCATAGATAACACCAATGAGTCCATAAAAGTGAAAGTAATTGCTACTGCTACAGCTGTAATCTATCACCACAACAACCATTAAGCAAGAATGGATGCTATGGCTTCTCTAGTGAATTATATCTCTTGTCAGATAAGTGCCTAACAATAAGTTTTCCTTCTTTTATTGAAAGCACTTTGATGAATCCTTAAATGATTTGATGGAATGATAAAAATTCAACATTTTCAAACTTTATTACTGGTTGACAGTGGCCTCTGCTTGGATATTGAATTCCCATAGCTCCACTTATGGCCTGCCCGACCGACCAAGCAACCAAGTGGGCTACAGATTCTTCTCTCCTCAGCTGTGTGACTGTGTGTCTCTGAGTTTATTGGTCACATTTAGGGGGCTACTGCCATGAAAATTTGCACCATCCCAAAACATTTTTTTTGTCAAAAAGTGCTTTTTTTTAGGGTCTCTCTTGTCATTTTGGATCAACAATACCCAATTTCCATGCTGGTATTTTTCAGATAATTATAAATAAAATATCCATGTTTTAAAGATAATTTTAGATAATATTACACATATTCAATCTGTCACATTCAAAAGCTGTTGTGATTCATTCATGTGAGACACTGATATGTTTGAAAAATTTTCTGATGCTGTTGAAGATTTTCAAAAAGGTTTACTCAGAAAAATGAAGCTAAGAATATGTTTGGTCAAATCATTAAAATTTATTTTCATATGTTGCTTAAGGGCTGAATTTAGTATTGATGGGGGTCAGTGTATAACATTTCTTGGGGCCTTTCTGTTTTTGTATTTAACTATTATTTTCTAACAAATCTAAAACAAAATAAATGATTCATAAAATTATGATGTTTAATTAATGCAAAGTCCTTTATGGATCAATAATCTGTATCTATGCAACATAATGAATTCTCAAGCAAATCGGAATCAGTGGGGTCCTGTACAGTTTCAGTGTTTGCACTGTCTAAGGAATGGCCCTACTTTGCTGGTATCTTGGATTTTAAAAGCATATGGAAAGATAAAGTGACTGGACTCACTGACTAAACATTGTTCATGAAATTCTTGCTGAAGGCCCTTTGTCTAACATTTATCAGCTGTTCCCATTGGTTTTTATTAGTTCTGCTTATCTTCAAATCTTAAGTGTACTTCTCAATTTAATGGCCACTTCACTGTATTGAAATAAATCAGGTATAGAAAATTCAATCTATTTACAAGGACATACAAACAATGAAAAACATTCATTATTAGGTCAAGTAGACCTCCTTCTGTCTTGATAGACTATCAATGCAACCCTGAAATAAAGTCTCCAGGGGTTCAAGCCTTGGTGAAATGTTTGCAGATCCTGGGATGGTTAGACAACAAAAATCTCTTATTTCACCTGAAAATGTCAGTGTTGCCAACTTGAAAAAATTTTTGCTCTAAATTAACGTAAAAAAATGTTTAAAAAAAACCCAACTGCACTAAAAAAATCTGTACGACATTTTACAGACATTTTTGATAGATGAAATGGCAGGAAATTATTAAAAATTGGATAAAATTGCTACGAAATAGTGCTGAAAATCAGTTGAAAATAGTACTAAATGTTGAATTTTTGCAATGCCAAAAGAAGACACATGCTAAATTTAGCTTGAAAAGCTCTGAATTAGCAACACTTACAAGAGATGGATTAATGCAAAGTGGATGTAAAAAGCCATGACATTAATGTGAGCTCAACTTGCTGATTCTATAGTGTGCATCGTTAACCACTACATCACTTACAGCTGCTTTTGTAGGTGAAGATAGCTAACAATCCAGGATATAGATTTTTACAAATGTTTGAGTTCATGACAGAGATTTGTAACCTTGTTCTCTCCCAAAGGTGAAAAGTCATGTCAGTGAGCATATATATATATATATATATATATATATATATATATATATATATATATCACTAGTCTAGACATAAAAGTTATTATCATGAAACATGATAGATTGGGAACTATCAACCAAGGCTACCACCAAATTTATCAAAATAGATTTCTCCAGTTTTCAGGTTGTTCTGGCTGGCTAGCTATGTATTTATCATGTATACATGCTACCACAATAGAGCTAGAAGGCCAAATTATACATTATTAATATATTTCAACTTAAAATGTGAGTTTCTGCTGAATAAATTGCTTAGTAAGCATTCAACAGCATTCACGTTTGATTTTTGAACATTCAGGCTTTTTTAGTGATCATAGCCCAACAAATTCAGTAATTTAGCATTGATCACCCAATTTTTCAATCTTTTTAATTAATCAACCCCAACACAGCATACTGCAAGGAAGATTCCTAGCATAAAGGTTCCTATTGAGTGGCTAACTTGACCTACTGTGGATATTGTTCATTTTATTCATTGGTATAATCGGTAAGATAGCCGTCACATTAAGGCAGTCTTTTGAGGAAAAGTGATACAAGTTGTGAGCCTTGTGCAAGCTTCTTCCTCATTTCTGATCACAGTTACTTACTGACTGTAGAAGAATGAAGGCCACGGAGTTGTTGTAAAAAGCAACAGAAATCAAGATGAAAGGAATAATAGTCAAAAAAGTAATCATAGAGGATTGGTTAGTAACTCATTAGAAACTGTCACCTGACTGACGTCTTTTGACAGCATGCCATGTTGAGGGTGATCAATTAAGAGAAAAAAGGGGCGATCAAAGAATGAGTTACTTTTCTTGCCTTTTGTTGGGCAGTTATTATTAATAAAAGTTTGAATTTTTTCAAAGACACAAACTGAGGGATCAATTTATCATAGACTTATATTGTAAATTGAACCCCCAAGAAAAAACCCATTTAGGGAAGGAATTTTCAAAAAACAAGAATATATTTTTCTTAAACATAATAAAGATTAAATGTTGAAAATTTCATCCCAATAGCTCCATTGGTGCGGCCTGTATATACATGATACATATACAACTAGCCAGCCAACCAACTTGAAAACTGTAAGGAACCTATGCTGACAGTTTTGATTGACAGTTTCTAATGATATAGGTATCATCTGGCAAGGTAGCCGAGTGGTTCAAACTCTGGCTGATACAGTTTGTCTCCATTGCACTAATACCCTTGAGAAAGGTGATAGATCCTTTCTCCTTTCAGCTATGGGACTGATGATTAATTTTTCTAAAATCTTTCCTTTTGAGTTTGCATATTTCTTTTAAAAACATCTCTGTATTCTAACAGTGCAGTCTTTATTTTAGGACTGATGGGATTTTTCTTGTTCTTGAAGGTCTAACTTGCTCTACTGAAGTAACCTACAGAGCTGAAATATGGAACCAAACCCAAAGATTGAACCTCAAACTGAGAGCCAGGCAACCCACACAGGAAAGAATCATGCTCAATATTACATGGAGGGATCACAAGACAGCACAATACATTAGAGGAAAAACAGGAATCTGATACCCCATAGAATCCATTAAAAAACTAAAATAGATATGGACCAATCATGTGCAAGAATGGCAGAAAACTGCTGGACAACTCACAATGCAAATCCCCAGAGATCATATGCGAAACTGTTGCCAGCATGAAATAAGATGGTATGATAAACTGAACAATTTCAGAAAGTACTGGCTCCACGATGCCCTTGATAAAGTGGTTTGTCAAATCTTGAAGGAGGTTTGTGTCCAATGATGGATGTTAAAAGACTCAAGATAATGTATCTAACAATAAGGAACTAATTTCCGAAGAAAAAGATCAAAGTAGAAGAAAATCAGCTTGAAAAAGTCTGTAATCCGTCTTCTCTTTTGCAAGCAAATCTCCATGCAGTAAATACACAGAATTACAGTGTGGTGACCTGCGCACAATCATAGCAAATATTGATGTATCCTAAATGTAGATTCATCAAAACTGTTCTGAAGATGATAAATGATATATTGGAAAAGTAAAAAAAAAATCATGTGGAAAAGATATACGTGTCAGTTTTGGTCTGCAAGGAAACCTGTTGCTGCATATATTGGAATGTGAATCATGTTTTTATGAATAGAGGCAAACCACACCCACTTAAACAAATACAATCTAGATTAAAAATAGGAAGGAAAAAAAATAATATGCTAAAAGAGGGTGCGGAGGAGATTTGTAGCGCTTTTCAGAGAGGTAAGATTTGTTCCCCTTCAGAAAAGAATCCATAGCAAGTCAATTTGTTGAACGTTCATGAGCTTGATTCCCTATATATATCTATATCTATATCTATCTATCTATACATATTTATATTTATATATATATATATATATATATATATATATATATATATATATATATATATATATATATATATATATATATATATGATGGCTTGGCTCCATGGACAGAGATTCCTTGAAAGAGTTCTGCACAGCAATAGGATAATAATTGGTGGGGCCATATGGAATGACCCTCCAGCGTGAGCAATGGAGTTTTTAGGAGGAGGGTAACTTACTCGGGGCTGACTCTACCCTTTAAACCAAGGTCCTCTGAGGTGGCATGAATGGGAACAGGCCCTTTAAGTCATAGATTTGACAGGGGTGTACTTCTCCTCCTGGAAAACATCAAAGCTTGAGCAGTTTTTCTGATATCAGAGCTGTCATATTATTGTAAGGTATAATCAGTGGAGGTTTATGCATTTCCATATTTACTAAACTGACCGGTAAGTCTTAGAATCAGGGGGTCCAAGATGTAGGTTACCATAGAAACCAATACCTGTCCAACGTGATTATTGAAATTACGTCATTCTAGAATGTATGTACAAGAGTAGTGGAAGGTTAAAGATGGAATGGGCTAAAGGATCAAATGTATTTAAGAGAGGTGAAAAATCAAGTAGAACGTAACATCAACAGTCTTAAGGGGGTTAATAGAGTTATGAAATCCAAAGTAACTAAAGAAAACCTTTATAAGTTTTGATGGAACCTTGAAAGCTACTGTAATATCTTTTCAAGTTTTAATCACTAGATTGTGCTTTTCATTAGGGTCTTTACTTTAGTAAAGATTGAAATAAATTGATCAAGTTGACACATTGTGATTTTTCATTTTTTAATTATTTACTATTGGTATTGGTGTGTGCTTGGATAGGTTGGAGTGTTCAAATGTTGTCAGCGTTGTGTTCTAGAATATGAGAGTTCTGTTTTATTTACGTTGTTTACTTTGATATTCATTTTTCATTTCTTATTAATTTGTGTTGTTTAATTTGACGTCTCATCCATTAGATGAAAGTGTTTTGAGGCATTTTATTCACATAACTTCATGGGATTTAAAATTCTAGTGACTCTATTAGAGTTGCATCAGTGTATAAATGGTGGTCAGGTGGGCAGAAATTGGGAGTTAATTGTTGTGGTTGGATGATTTCTTTCGGTGTTTGTAGTTGTTAAATCTGATGTTACATGGCTATTCAGATTTGCCTATGTATCATAATTTACATCAAGAACATTCAAGGAGGTGGAAGATATTGTTATTTTTGTTAGAAATATGGTAAATATAAGTCTTTTGTAATGGAGCTGGTGAATGTGTTGGAGTGCTTTTTGTGTGGGATACTTTATTGTATATTTATGGGTCAATCAAATATATACATTATATTATATATATATATATATATATATATATATATATATATATATATATATATATATATATATATATATATACACACTTTGAGGTGTATATCTATGGTTTCCACCATAATAGAATACTTTTGAGCTTTTCTGTTCAAATTATTTTAGATAGTTTGTCAAGTATCGTTAGACAGAATGAAAAAACTATTCAAAATGATTTAAACAGAAAATTTCAACAGTATTCTATAAAGATGTAGACCATTAGGACTATGGTCTAAGTATTACTAAAAGAAGGAACAAAGAAAGAAACTCTTTTAAGACACAAAAATATCAAAGGAAATAAGATAAGTTTCTTTATACTAAACTGCTTTGTCTTTTGTTGACAACTTGCAGAGTTGACCTGTCTATAATGTTGTATAATTTAATGCCAGATCTTCATCCAAAGCCTGAGTATCATTAATGTCTCAGGAATGTAATTTATAGTCAGCTTGTTTACTCTCAAAATATCTGCTCATGAAATTTGAATTTTTTCTTCTTTTCATCCATCATAAGTCAAGATGTCTGATGGCAAATACTAAGTTTAGCTTGAAATAGTACAAGACAACAAGTGTTGGTTACTCAATTAACTCTCAAAATCATACAAAGTAGATTGAATGTTTTTACAAAGAGGAATAACTACTGATAAAAATTACCTCCCTTTCACCTTTGGGTAATTTTTTTGAAACTGTCAACCAAAACTGCCACCCAAGCTGTCAAAATTGGTTTCTCTCAGTTTTCAAGTTTGTCTGGTTGGTGATGTATGTATCAGGCCAAACCAAAGGAGCTCAAAAGTTGAAAATCCCAACACTTACCCCTTATGACAAGAAAAAACATTTTTTTATGGGGGTGCTCAGTTTGCAAAGTAAGTTTATGATAATTTGATCCCTTAGATTGTATCTGCTTGCTTTTTGAATGATCACTGCTCAACAAAAGGTGAGAGAAGTAACTTATTTATCAATCACTTCTTTTTCCAAGTTTTTATTGATAACCCCTAACACAGCATGCAGCCAAAAGATGCTGGTCACATGATAGTTTCTGCTGAATGACTAAATAGACCTGTTTTTTATTCTATCTGCAGAAGAACTCACTGTCAATTTGGTATTGAGCGTTTCATGAAATTGAACTCACTACAGTTGTACTGTGCTGTAAGATCAATTTGATAATCACTGCCCATTGGTGAGGATCCCAAAGTAATTGTACTTCCAAATTTACTAAACTTAGTTAAGTCTGGCACAAGGCCAGAGGTGTTTACTATCCATATGTAAAGTAGACTTTTTATTTTGAAAAAAAACTCATGTCTGGTTAATCACTCAATAGAAACCATCAAATGACCAACATCTGTTGGCAGCATGCAATGTTGAACATATTCAATTAGAACATTAGATGAAGGGGTGATCAAAGAATAAGTTATTTCATGGAAGTGGGCACAATATAGGGACCAATTCAGCATGAATTTACATTGCAAACTGACCCCCCCACACACACACTAAAACTTGGGGGGAGTTTCAACGAGAAAAAAAACGCTTTTCGCAGATATGATGAGGAGTGAATGCTTAAATTTTCAGCTCTTTAGCCCTTGGTACAGCCTGTTCACATCATACATATATACACACATGCATACATAGCAAGCCTGATTAACTTGAAAACTGAGAGAAACCTATGTTGATGATTTTAGTGACAGTTTTGGTTAATGGTTTCTTATCATTTTTCTGCTTGCTATCTTTACTTGACACTGCTGAAAAAAAAAGGTCCCTCACTTTATATTCACATTGTATTCCCTAAGAAGGCTGTAGAAGGGATAAGCCCAAACTTATAAACAACAAATATGATAAGAAAGTTCAATTGTCAAGTTCTAACTTATGAATAATCACGGTAGGATCATAGGGCATTTAATGTGCTAGTGTGTGTGTATATATATGCATGTATACATATGTATATGCATGTATGCATATGTGTGTGTGTGTATGTGTGTGTGTGATCCTCTTGGGAGCCCCTCAAACACTTGTAGAACTATCAATGCAAAATGACAGAACTGCTTTTGCCAGGATTATTTTAAGTGCTTTCATTAGTTGCCTTTGCTCGTACGATGCCTTTCACCTTTACAATTATTATTTTTTTCTTCTTTCTGGTGGGGTAGTTTTATATTTCTGTTTTGTTAGTGGTTGGTGGCATGTGAGAACCTGATAGGGAATGTTGCAAAAAAATTCATTGCCCACAATATAGCACAGGCTTTACACAAAAAGCTTTTCGTGCAGGTGTCAAAATCAATAATGATGGACGGATATTTTGTTTTGATATATATATTGCAGGATTTCCTTCGAAAATGGAATTCACAGTCAGGGCCCTGCATGAATTGGAAATAGCTATACTTATTAATTTATTTTTATTATTGAAATATATCCGCAAGGATGAAGGAAGAGAATTTATCTCAGTTTTATTCTTCAAGATTTAAAAAAAAAATTCTAACATAGCTTAATGCTCTGAATAATTTATCATTATTACCTTTGTTCCCTGAAGATAGTTTTATTCCTTCTCTTTATAGAATTATTTTCATAAGTGCTAGGTAGTTCACTCTGAAATGTGACCATGAGCTCTAAGAGACACACACAAACAGACATTAGCTGGTTGGTCAGGCAGGTCATTTGTTGGTGATCTGATTAATGAGCCAATTGCTCTCTGTAGCAAAATGATCAAGCAAAAATGAGAAAAAAAACAAGTGTTTAAACACTGATGTTTGTTTCCTCAAGTCAGCTCTCAACCATTTATAAACTTTGATCTTCAGCTGAACAGAATCACTACCACCCATATATACTGCTTTTTACCTTGTAAATCAAGCAGTGGCAACGGTAAAATCAAGTTACCTTGATGAAAATTCTACCAGCATTGTTTGAATGATAAATTTGTGATTTGAATAAGTAAAAACAAAACAGGTCTGCTTAGTCACTCAATAGGGTGATCAAATAAGAAATTAAAAAAAAAGGATGATCAATGAATAATTTAATTTTCTTACTTTTGAGGGCTGGGATTATAAAAAAAGTCTGAATTTAAAATAAAGAAAACAAGTATGAATGCTTCTGGACACAAATTACAGGACCACTTTGATAAAAACTTTCATGGTGAATCAAACTCCCCAAAGTAAAACCTATTGAGGTGTGGGATTTTCAGAAATCAAAAAAATATTTCCCATACTCATTAAAGAGTCTGTGCCAAATTTCAAGTTTCTTCTATAAAGGGTCAGGGCTGGGCATAGTCCAAATAGACAGATGCATATAAATGAGATAGTCTCCTTTCAACTATCCTACATTTTGTCATCTGAAACAATGATTGGAAGACAAAAATCTTTATCAGTTTATTGATCTGATTGAATATTCTAATTTTACTAGCAAAAACATTGTAGTGATTTACAAGTTACAGATCACAAAACCTTTTTGATTCTAATGAAAACTTGATAAAGCAAAAAGTACATGATTATTGTAAGATATAAAGATCTGTCTCCATCCGGCCTTTTCAAGCGATAAGCTCACTGATCTGAATGAATAAGGAGATTAACAAAAATAAAATCACTGAAATTTATTATAAACCAAACACAGATGAATATATGGGCAAATTTTCCCAAAGTTCAGTCTTATGTAACACAGACAAGGTATTAAAAAAAGTAAATATGCTAATTAGAATATTAATGAAAATTTCTAATTGATAAATGAGATGAAGTTTTAAAATAAATGTGATGAAGTTTGAAACTAAATTTCACTAAAAAATGAAGGAATCATTATTCAAATAACAAATCTAGCCTCTTGTAAATTGAAATTCACTTAATATACACTAAGTGCAAGAAGTATCTGATAAAGAGCAAAAAGTTAATTTTAACATTTAAACAGCTTCAAAATTGGTGAAATTTTGACCAAAGATCAATACAGACACAAAGAATACAAAAATCAAAAAATATTAAAACAGGTCAGCTTCATCATGCAAGAAACTGGAAACTGTCATGTCTTTTGGCAGCATCCCTTGTTTGGCCCATCAAATAGATTAGAAGAGTGGGTGATCAATGAATAAATTACTTCTCTTGCCTTTTGTCCAGTAAGTATCACTAGAAAAGTCTGAAATGAGCAGATACAAACTAAGAGATCAATTTAGCATACTTACATTGCAATCTGAACTCTCTTCTATCACATCCTTAGCAGAGGCTAATGGATCCATGGCTTTCCCATGAGCATCAGTGCAAAGAGAATGTAGATTGTCTCAGCAAGAGTTTGAACGTGGTTTGCCGATCCCAATTTCTGTGCTTCTAACTGACTGGTCATCTTCAATCCCCTGGGTTGTTATTGCTTGAGTTCTAAAAATATCTTTTATCCACGCCTACACGGATACCAAGGAAAAGATTTGGGACTTTTTCGTTGCTGGGGACTGAATTAAGTCTCTGGTGAGGGAAAATTAAAACATTGCTGACAGTTAAGCAAATAGAGAAAAAGGCTGACAAGTCTAATATTCTGATTTGCTTGTCACAGAAATTTTGTAATATTTTCAATTATCCAACCTAACATGGGAGAACTTGCTTGGGAGGATATGGCGGTACCACTAATTGAAGTTAACCTCATCTTGTCTCTTGGCATTTACCAAGATATGACAGACCAGCAAACAAACGATAGAGTCTCCAGGGTCCCTGCCATGTTCGTCTCAAAATATCAGAGACTTAGATAGAGGACAAGTTGGAATAACCTGATTTGGAAACTGATTTCAATTTCTAAGTTGAGCCCCACCACCAGCCATCCCTACATTACCATGGCAGAAGATGTCTTTGCACGATTCTTGAAGATACTGTCATTATTTCTCTCAACACGATATAAATGTGTCACATCCAGATATGACATTTTATAAATAACTTTTATGCTTAGCTCAGAAAAACAGTACTGGTCAGAATCATTGGCATCCCTAAATATTTCCTATAAATCATTCAATATCTTTGGAAATAAATGAAAATCTACTAAATTTTTATCATCAGAATATTTTAATCGGATGTCCAAAGTAATCTAACAAAAAGTCATTATTCTTTTAACTTGAACATAGTAATTTCTAAGAAGAAAAGGAGAATATGAGCTGCACGGTAAAAAGGGCACTCTTTTTTCATATATTGTTGCACCTCTTTAGGCATTATCTCTGAAGGTTTCTAGTAGCCATCTATAAGCTTTTTGCACCTGTAAGCTGGTAGTTTCCACTTTTCCTTTTCATTTTGTTAAAGCTATTGTAATTGGAACCAGAACTGTATATCTTCATTTCAGTTTGATTGTTATGAACTATTCTTCAAGACAGAAAGGAGTATTTCACCAGTGATGGTCACCACTAACAAAAACTGATAAACCATAGAAATTTCAGTGAAAGCAAAGACAAATGCCAACTTTTATTATATGAATTTAGCTTTAGTTCATTTCCTCATCTAAAACCTTCAAGAACAGATGTAGAAGAATTTTCATGTGTTTTAATTTTGACATAGAGCTTTCCATAAAGGTTTAGCAAGCCAATATCAGATGATGATCAAAGTTTGCATAGATAATTAAATGAACAAACGAATTAAACTTTAGTTTACATTCAACATACAGTTTATTTGAAGCTCAATGTTTAAGCTACAACATATTAAATTCTGAGCTCTCTAGGCCTGCTTTTAAGGGTTCCAGAGGCAAAAAACCTAGATATCTAGCCAAAGCAGAGATTTTCCTGAACAGACTTTGAGAGCTGAAATTTCAATATGTTGTAGTTCAGACACAGAGCTTTCCAAAGAAAGTATAACCTGTCAGATAATGATTGAGGTGTACATTAAGGATTAAATGAAATTAAACATTAGTTCACATTCAAAATATTTATCTAAAGTTCTATGTCTAAGTTACAACCTATTAAATTTTTTATTTTTAAGGGTTTTGGAGCAGAAAAAATGAACCAAAGCTAAATTCATTAATAAAAATTAGTGGTTAGTGGTTGTTCTCCCTTCTATTAAATATAATAAACTTTTAGTGGTTTAGTTAGCTGTTCTTATCTCTGTATTTCATACATGGGTCTTGGCAGGCCATCTGCTAAAAGAATTAAACAAATAAAAGCCCAGTAAGTTGGAACTGACCCCAACAGAATAAGTGACAGAGTGTTAAAAAGTAACTTATTTTTCAAGAAATATATATTTACTTACAAAGTGATCAAAGATTGCTGAAGTTATCCACTAACCTATCTTTATTAAATTTTATAATTACGTACTAGCTGTTTATCAAATGCATGATATCATGGGTATGATTTATCATATACCCTCTCCAAATTTCCATTCATTCAAATGATTATTCATATTTTGGGCCTTAGTCATTATCTGCATTTAGAAACTAAATATTTCAAACAGCATTAGGAAAAAATCAATATGATGAGTAAGTACCAAATTTTGAAATCTTTGACATAAAATTTGTCTTAGCAAGTTTCTACTCTCAAACTTTATGTTGAACATCGAATATATATATATATATATATATATATATATATATATATATATATATATATACATGTATATATATATGTATAATTAGATAATTGAATCATCCACAGACAGCTGTTTTGTTGTATTACAACTATTCAGGAGACTATCCATTATCCCATCCAGTACCACAAAGTAAGAACAAAACCTTCGATTCAGACCTAGAGGCTGGCATTTTACCTCTGCCCTATGCAGAACTGGACAATCAGTAAGGTTGAATTTGTGTGATATATTTACTTACATACAATTCCCTATCCACTGCAATGCTCTTTTCCAAAGTTTGAAGAAGTTTACATGTTTCTGCTGGAAAAAAAAAATTTCTCTAGAAAGTTCCAAATCATCCTATGATATTATGTTATGCAAGTCAGTTATTTTCCGTTAATGTACTGCGTTCAGGGTATTCTGTATTGTATTTCTTTCATCACTATTATTCAAATTAGGATCCTAACATACATTTGATTTTATTGCAGGGATCATCAGCTATTCATGCTTCAACCATTCCGTTGATGTTGATGATGATATCATCTATTCATCTTCTTGATATCATCATTGTTTAAGATTTTGTCTTTAGCTTCCATCATAGATATATTCAAAATATATCAACTTTAGGATATCCATGTGAGGAACTGCATTTGCTACAGTTTTTCTGCATTGTAGAAATGTTTCTGAAGATGCCTATTAGAACATGGTGAAATGCATCAAGCCTTATAAGACATATCTTTATGATAATAAAACTTTTTCGAGATGTATCTCAACCTCTCCTCAAATCTTTCACTTCCACATCAACAAATTCCTACCTTCATATACAAATATATTACAATGATTTATATAATACATATAAACATTTATGAATGTATTATTTTACTTGTAACTCTATCTGAATTGACCTCCCGTTAATACACTGTGAATGTGACAGTTGGCCTAAACAGCGTAAATAGAATAAACAATCAAAGAAATGGGCTGCTGCAGGAATTGAATCTGTGACTGTTAGGAAGCTGTCTTAACATGATGCTGCTCTTACCATTGAGTTAAACTACCAGCTGGTTAGTCAGAGACCCCAACAACTACTTTTTATCCAAATCTTGTCTTGTTCATTCACCACCCATATCTGCTCTGTTATTTCTCAACACAGACAATCTTATTATCAAAAAATGGATATATAATCTGACAGGATAATTATATAAGTTGATGACTGTTGAGAATTCACTGAAAAATTAAAAACCTTCTTTAATTTTATTTTGTATATCAAATTTATAATGGTTGATTTCTGTGTAAAGGAGAATTGTAACTTGTCATGGTGAATTTAAGCAAATCATATAACAAGGAAGCTCACTGAATTTCAAGTGGTTGAAACAGCTCCCCAAAATAAAATTGGAAAGAATATGTATATTAAGTGTCTTTTCATGACAAAAATGTCCTTTTTTTCCCCTGCGATGAATGGTAATTGTTCAATTTTATCTCCATCCACTTCATTAGCATCCTTTTTTAAAAACTCTCGTTCAACAGAGTAAGTCTTGTTACTCTTGATTCATTGAGCTATTTTTTTGTTTGCAAAAAGGAAAAGAAAATCAAAATGTTTTAAAAAGGAAAAAGAATTTGATTTTTTCACCAATTGTATGACTAGTTTTTTTTCTGCTTTTTTTTTAGTGCGTATATGTATGTAAGCGAATGTGTATGTCTGTAAGTAAGTGTGTTTGTGTTTGTGTGTGTATGTGTATGTGTGTGTGTATGTGTGTATGTGTGTATGTGTGTGGAATATTAGAAACCATCAAGCAAAACTATCACCAGTGCTGTCAACATAGGTTTCTTTCAGTTTTTGGGTTGGTCTGGTTGGCTCAGTATGTATCCAGTGTATAGGCCACAACAATGTAGCCACAAGGCTGAAAATTTTAACATTCACTCCTTAATATGTCTAGAACAAACTATACTTTCTGTTTTCTGAAATTCCCAGCAAAATAGGTACTTCTTGGGGGGGGGTCAATTTGCAATGTAGGTTTATGCTATATTGAACCCAGATTCAGATTTTCTGGCAAATACTGCCCCTAAAAGACCAGAGAAGTAACTTATACATTGATCGCTTGTTTTCCCAATTTTTTAATTGATCACCTCCAACACTGCATGCTCCCAAAAGACATTGTTCACTCAACGGTTTCTATTGCGTAACTAATCAGACTAGTTTTTTTAATCTTTCACTGAAAATCTAAAGTGGACAATAACCAATTAAAGAATAAAGGATAAATGTTTTTCTTTTTTATCTTTGTTTTTTTTTTTTACTAGTTTGTTAATCAATTCAAAATGTTCATTGCAAATTATTTGTGACAGGTATGGAAGGGCAGAAGTGATTTAATCATAAAGCTAGATCACCACATGATGATGCCTTCAGTAAGAGAGTTCTGTGTACTTGACATTCTCTAAAGTTGAAGCACCAGATGAAAACTTTAATGAGAAATCGCAGTTTCCAAGCTGTAGAGAGTAGTGAGAAATATTTTTGAATAGCTTAAAATCACATATGGGCAACCATATTTGGCCTGTGGCAACAAATTTTGAGGCCTGCAGCCTATCCAAGCATTCATTTGAGATTTTATATAATTTTTCTCAGAAAGTCAATTTTATAATTTATGTTGGGCAATTAATAATATTTTGGCTGCGCAAATCAATAATAAAATGATTGTAATTCATATGTTTGTCTAAAATAGAAAATTGAGTAATATGATCAACATTTCTAAAGTGAATGTGTAGTCTGAATAAAAATGATAATGTCTTGTCTGGCCAGTTAGATTGCCAAGGCTTGCCGGAGGCGCTATTTTCTATGGATACATCCATACAAGCTTTCATTCCAACGAATTCCCAGCATTTTGTCATATCATGCTTAAAGCAATTGATTCTCATTCGATTACTGAAGTTAAGCAGTGTTGAGTCTGATCAGTACTTTGATGGGTGACCATTTGGGAACAACAAGTATTGCAAGCAAATACTACCAATAGTTATGCATGTGGGCCCCTGCATACAGCCCCCTGGGTGCCTCTTGAAAGGGAAATCACTCAGCAGTTTCCATTAAAGTCAGAAAAGCAATTTAGTGAATTACAACAATTACTCGCTCAACTTGATAGGTGTATATGCAGTCAAATAGAATTAAATGTTGTTTACATTTTTTGGAATCATTGAAGCTCTCTCTGTTCTTCTCTCATTCAACATGGCGCTGGGAAAAGCAATTTAGATAACGCGAATCATTGCAGTTTCCATCATAACACGTATTTTTGATCAATATTATATTGAAGTTATCAAAAAGATGGTCTTACAGTGTCAGATGTTTGGACGGGAGCACTATTTCAGTGCTTGCCATAGATATGCCTCTGACTACATTAAAAAAAAAATGATGTCACATTCTGTCCTCAAGGGGAGTTTGTTAAATAACTACAGCGGCATTTTTCCACACGTGGATCATAGAACCCTAAAGACTCTTTTTGACAAGATCAGATATAGTTCCATAAGACTCTTTTATGGGTCTGAAAGATGAAAAATAGTTCTTTTTTCTTCATTTAATCTTTGTTTTGAACAAACTGAGAGACTGAGAAAAAGGAAAATAACATATTAGTGTATATAGAGTTATTGTGAAGGAACTTTGTTTGTGTCAAACTTTTAAGGAATGACTAAGTCTTGAAAAAAAGAGTAAACATTCAATGCATCTGTGTGATAGTCACTTATGGAATTGAAACATGGAACCTAACCAAGACACTGACCCACTAACTGAGAGCCATGCAACGTACACATGGAAGAATCATACTCAACCTCACATGGAGAAATCACAAGACAGCACAATATATTTGGGAGAAAACAGGAGTCTGAGATATCATTGAATCTCCTAGAAAACTCAAATGGCAATGGGCTGGTCATGTTGCAAGAATGGCAGACAACTCACAATATGGATCCTCGAAGATCACATGCATAATGAAGCCGACAGATTGAAAATAGTTCCTTAAGACTCTTTTGGTGATCTGCAATGTCAAAAATAGTTTCATGAGACTATTAAGGGTCTGCAAGATGAAAAATAGTTCCCTAAAACTTTTTTAGGGGTCTTCAAGATCAAAAATAGTTCCATAACATAATTCATCCAATGGAAGTTTTTCTATCTTTGTTTTTAACAAGCTGGGGGAATAAGAAAAGGGCAAATAACATTTTAGTATATTTGGAGTCACTGTGAATTAACATTGTTTGTGTTCGACTTTTAAGGAATGGCTACTTGTGAAATTATTTTTTGTTTTTGGGAACAAAAGATCATACATGATTATCTAGAGAAGCCGTTGAATTACTCTTCCCTTTTCCAACTATCTGCGTTGTTCAATATTTTTTCATGATCTTAAAACAAAACAACATATTACAACAGTTTGAATGCAGCTGTAGATATGAGAATCAAGCCGTCTTCTGTGAAAGAAAAAAGATTTGCAAATTCTTCAGACAACTCCACTCATTTCTTTTTTTTTCTTTTTTGAAAGCAGAGTTATTTTTCAAGATATATATGTTATCATAACATGTAGGTAAAAGTTGTATAACATGGAATGGAGTGAGAAATAAATAAAACTCTCATACATACAAGTCAAGTTAGTCTGGGCAATTTCTGCATGTACACAAAAATCGTCAGGTAACAAATTAAGACTAAGTAGAAGGCTGCACTAAACTCGACATTTGCACTAAAATCACTGATGAATCAATTAACCCAAGACCTTCCTATATCAGTGCCTGACCCAAAACAAAAAATAGGCCAACAAGGTCATTTGCAGATTTCTTTTTGCAATGTCTTTTTTCCTGCAATAAAATGGATGCCAGGTTTGTTAATTACCCACTTGACAAATTGATAAACTCATAACGTGACTTTGAATAATTGAACAACTCGAGCCACCCGAGGTAGCGAAAGATTCTATCTTTTTTTCTATCCACGTGTGTTTGTGTGTTCCAGCACTCCTTGCTATACCATTTTATCAACAAACTTGAAAATTGGTATCGGTACTCTTTCTAAAAACGTATTTTTTTGATATTTGAGAAAACACTTTTTGGGGGCCAGGTTTTGTTTGTTTTTACAATAACATCTAGATTCTCAAAAATCTAGATGTTTCCAGTTGTCTTTTTACCCTATTTTAGAATTTTTCTTGTGGAAAATGTCATTGATGTCTTGGATAGAATTTATTCAGACCATACTTATTTTTCTATGGAATTTTTTTCATATCATCATCTTCGTCATTAGCCTCTCCATCATCGGACATACACCTTACCTAAGATTTGCCAGACTTCTCTATCATGGAGGTTGCGGAGTCAATGCTTTCCCACATAACTTCAAATCCTGAAGCTACGGTTGTTCAGTTATTGACTGTTCTCCTACAACCATGGCTGGAAGTCAGAACATCTATCTTTCTTGGTAGACAAATCTGCTGTCGCTATGGATATTTGTAAGAATGGGACTTTGTAACTTGACTTTCTAACAGAGATTTGCTCAAGCTAATAAGAGTGGCATCCTACAAATCAGCTCCATTGTGCCTTTCAGCAAGTGCATCTGTTGAATTTGTTGAGTGGGAGCTGATTTGTAGTCCTACTCAAATGTTTTAGTCGAAGAGAATCTTGTACTTATTTGGAATGCTTAGGCCTCAAGGAAACAGGTGAAAATACAATTTTTAAATGATTTTTTTGCATCTCATAGACCGAACCAAAATTCTGAAATGAATTCTTATGCCCAAGCATAGTTTGGTTTCAAGCTACAAAGCAAAAAAATTGCAGTCAAATCTTCTCTTTCCCCCATAAAACAAAGAAAAAGTTAAAAACTGAAAAACTAACATTTGCTCAGATTTTAGCCTGTTATGTACAATGTTATTTCAAATGACCAAACATGGTAAAAACTAATGTGTCAACTGAAAAAGGCTGAAATATCTCGGTAGAATGCCTTTCTTGTTGTACGCAACAACTTCATTTTAAAAAATGGATGTAATAAATCATTTGTGTCAGTTGGGTCACCTATTAATGATGACATTACTTCCAGTGCCTGAATATGGACCAAAAATGTTTGGACGTGCTATTCCGTTGAAGATTGACATAAAAATAAAGTCATCAGCTAGAAATTGAAAAAAAGATTGCAGGTAAGCATGATTTTTGATCCCCAATACTGTGCAAGGCTAAGGAAATATGCAATACCAACCTTTTTCATAATTCAGGCCAATTAAATATGACATTAAAGGGGAACAGGAGACAGCAGAATTAGCTAAGCCATACATAGAGTCATGAAAAAAGCTGCATAATAAACATGAAAAGTTGTAGAATTGACTTTACCATCATTCTCATCATTTTTGCAATTAACAAAGAGACACTCATCCACACACTGAAACCCCTTCTTTCAACAGTTACAATGTATGGTCTCACATCTTGCTTCACACCAGCACATACTAATCTCAATGAGAGATTTTAGAGCCTCAAGTTGGTCAGTCATGATCGCTTCAGACAGGCCTTCATTCACTTTCCAGTCATGAGAATTTGGGTCTAGTGAATGAAGATGGCATGTTGAAGATGATTCCCAAAGAAGTGTCATAAATTGTCTTTGATACAATACATACAAAAATGATTTGTTTGGAGGTAGCAGTCTGACCTTAACAGTTTCTTTGAAATTATGTACCATGGTAGATCGGTAAAAATGCAAACAACTGCGAGACAATGATTTTGATTGAGATCAAGAACAAAACATCAGCTTGTGTACGTCTTTGTCATCTGGGAGGCTTTTGGTTTCAATGAGGTTTTCAAAGGCTTATAAGACTTGTTATGATGATAACATGAATGTATTCCAACAAAACGCTTTTGAATATCCATTGAATGTGCCTGTTTGGTGAAATCCCGTGAACCAGGTGAAATGCCAGAAAAGGCTGGCCATTTTTGGAACCCAATGTTTCATATGCCTGCCCAATATTAAAGAGATATCTGTAGTCACCACAACCTGTTCTGAATACTATTCTGGCACATAACAGTAGACAATTATTGAGTTATAGTTGCAAGACATCGGTGTCTGAATAGACAATGTAAAATTCACAAAACTGATCTTGTTGTGTCAAGTCTGTGCAGGATGATCAGTGTATCAGCTCCCTTGTGAGAGTAAGTTTTGAGAGTTAAATCAAGATTCTCAGAATTGGACTCACAAATTGTATCATGAATAATTGCATAATTCCTGTTGACTCATAAGAACACTGCTCTCAGTTCGTCACACAAATATACTGTGAAGTTTTGCTTTGATATGTGACAAAATCTTTGAAGTTTGTAGGTATGTAATACTTGTGTCATCATTGACTTTATACTGACCTTGTACACCTTTTGTCTGTGATTCCCTTGTATATGATTCAAGGGAAGTTTCGAAGTATCGATCAAATATGACACAGCCTCCATTAAATCCCTCAGATTCACATAATATCTGTTGAACAAAGGCGACTGAAAAATCTATGCATTCATCTATGTTGATAGTATTAACAACTGTCATTCCATCAAATACAATCTCACCACTCTTTTGATGCATGTCAGCATTAGCATCTGAAGATGGAGGTCGTACACCTGCCATCAACAGTTCAATGTTACGAACTATCGCTGATTTGTCACTAGTAGAATAGATTACCATCTGACGTCAATAAGGACCGTTGGAAAACAGATGATGTTTATTTTCCCCAGATAATTTGGTAAATCTACGCCGTGGCAAGTCTGGAATGCAACTAAAAGCCTGAATATTAACGTTTGTTCTTCCCTAACATTCACGGGTTGATCCTTTATTTTCATTGTTGTAGACTTTTGATAGTTGGAAGATCCCTTTTCTATATTGAATCTCAAATAGATTTGTCACCATCTAAATCGTACAGTTATGTAATTCTCAGCATCATGAGAAAGAAACTGGGCCGCTAATTCTGGATCTAATACTCTCTTTGTTACGGCATTGTATACGCATTTGGAAGCATCTGAATTTATACAATCGGATTCAAAGGCGTGATCAGGTTTCTCAGCATTTTCTGCAATTCTTTTATTTTTATTTTTGCAGCCAATCAACTCATGGTGCTGATCTCTCTTGTGTCAATGTTTCTTACGTTGAAAAATGTACAAAAGTCCTCAATTATTTTATCCATCACAGCAGCGACTAAGTACTTTTCCAATTCATCATTCACAATTACCTTGATATCTCCAAAGACTTATTTCTGTGTTCGATCACACGATCAGCACTAATTGGGAAGAATAGAACAATTGTTTTGTTGACAAAGAAGTTACCAATTTTGAATAAGTCTCAAATGGCTCCATCTTTAACTTTCAAACTGTGTATTTGAAATAGATATACTGGTCTTAACCGAGCATAATTTTGTGTATTGTATGCTAAAAGTACTTTGCAAGTTCATGCAGAGTCGAAAGGTGTAATTAAGCTGTTAATGAGTAGCTGATAAAAAGGAGCTTGGCTTGGTTTTCGAACGAATCATCTTATGATTGAAGAATACTTGAGAAATCTGAGCCCACACAAAGAAGAATTGATTGCCTCTTAGCACCGCCTCATTTTTTGATGATAAATAATGATCCTGTAGCAGCTCATTTATTATTAGCTAAATCATTCCCGAAGATAAACAAGTATTAGCTTCAGCTACAAAACCCTAAATTTAGCTGAATGAACAAAACGCTACTTCCTCAGCTACTCAATCGTGTCCTCTTCTCAAACCCAATTCACGATTCATCCCCACCTCTTGTGAATTAAATGGCCATGCCTTTACTCCTCAACAGTTATATTTATATTTTTTTCTAATTCTACTCACTTCAGGAAGCACACATTAGTTAAACACGTGTTTTTTGTGACTTAGATAGCCTGTACATAGTATGTTTTTCAGCGTCTGAGAATGGCCCTCAAGTTGCTCATATGTGATCACATATACATCGCCCACAACCTGTCAATCAGGTATTTCAATGACACCAGGTCTCCATAACTATTCCTTGGTCTTTTCTAAGCCTTTTAGATTCAAAGCATTTCATTCATCATTCGTACTTCATTCAAACTCTTCGTCCACACTCATACTTGACGCGCATATTTTCCATTCTGTCATGGCGACTTTCGTCTGTCTTTCTTCTTCCAACATTTCCATTGACATCGGCGTACGACAGGATAAACCAGTGGAGATAAATTTCTCTGTTTTCCACAACTACATAATCTCGTCGCTATACAGAACACTTTCACAAAGTCTTTTTATGGCAATGTGTTTTGTCTCTATATCTTTCTGTGCGTAGAACTGGATGCTTCAAAAGAACGATACAGGTGTTTGCAACCTTTGACCTGCTCAAATATGGTAGAATGACGAAGCTAAACCACTTCTGTCAAATTCGTCTCCAATTGTTTTGAATGAATTGAAAACGACACGCCATTCATTCATTCTAGAGACAAACTCTTTCATCACTTCATCTATAACTTGCTATCAGTCGCATTTGGAATAAAGCTGTGAGTGTATAGAAACTATTGTCTTTCCGACGTGTGAGATATTGAATCACAGACTCTACCAAACAACTAACAACTAAACAAAAAACATAGACTAAAGGTATTCTTCCCTTTTCACTGGTCTCTCTCTGTCCAATCCTGTGTCTACATCAATTTTTGGTAGAGAACATTGAAAATTTCGATGTGTAGTCCAGTAATTACCATCTAAAAACGACTTTTGCATTTTATTGAAATTCCTCTTTTTTTCTCCTGTTTTTGGGAGGTGCTTTAACGTTGACTGACTGCAACATCTATGCATCAATTCAACTTGAGCCCCTATTTTTTAACGTTAACCCCTTCCTTTTCGGACTATGGAATTAAATCAATATTCAAAAACAAATTTTATTAAATACTATCTGATTTCCATTAATACATATACAGGTGTACATAGAGAATTCAGTTCTTCATGGTGACTGAGTTTCATGTTGATGGTACAATCGTCAGGCCGTCTAATACTCTAGGAACGATGCTCTCTATGCATAGAGCATTTGAGGTCATGTTGAAGCAGGGAAGGATGGGATACATGAAACTTCAGGGTAAAAATAGTTGCGACTAAAAATGTCTGATTTTCGTTTGTATTGTGTACGCTTTTTAGTTTATCAAGTTAAAAAAAGGTTTCATTAAAAAGAAAAGAAAAAAAAACATTCATTCATTTGTTTAGGATTTAGGATTAGTGATAGCTGAATTGATTTGAAATGTATATTATTGTAAAATTATATTTATGGAGTGTTACAGTGTTTATATATTTTAGGGTTTCGAGTTGTTGTTGTTATTATTTGCGATCTCACTCCAGTTGCCTGGTGGTAACCGCTGGAGGTTTAGTGACAGTAAGTCTCCTCAGGTCTTCAGCCAACATCTCTTCTCTCCCTTGCCTATCATGGAAGTGCTATGGTTCACATCTCCACTTTGATTTTCTTTCCTCTGTTAGGCCACTGCTAACATTTAGTGGTGCAGTCCTTATATTTCTAGTACTTTCCTCAGTATCCATGCGATTCCTAGCAGTGCTTTGGTCTGTACAGTCTCAATCCTTCCTTTTATACCGAGCTCCTCCAGTCTCACCCTCAGTGTCTTTGGGACAGTTCCCAGTGCGCCTACTATTTCTGGCACTACACTGACTTTCATATTTCACATCTTCTTCAGTCCTCTCGTTAGATCTTGGTATTTTTCCCGTTTTTCACTCTCCTTCCTCTTAACTCTATGGTCTGCAGGTACAGCCACGTCTACTATTTGGCAGGTTTTCCTCTTCTTGTTTACAATTACAAAATCTGGTCTTTTTGCCTGGATGAGGTGGTCCGTTTGGATGCCAATGTCCTAGAGTAATTTGTGGTTTCCATTCTCCAGGACTCCCTCTGGTTTATGCTGGTGCCACTTTTCTGTATGGTTGAATCCCATTCCCATTGCTGCTGCAGCTGCTGCTGCTATTATTATTATTATTATTATTATTATTATTATTATTATTTGGAATCTCACACCAGTTGCCTGGTGGTAACCGCTGGAGTTTGAGTGACAGCAAGTGTCCTCAAGTCTCCAGCCCTCCTCTCCTAGTACTCATAGGTCGCAGTAATTCTGCGATTTACAATTTCGAACCGGTTGCCCAGTGGTTATCGCTGAAGGCTGAGTGACAATAAGTCTCCTCAAGTCTTCAGCTAACGTCTCCTCTCTCTTTCGCATATCATGACAGAGCTATAATTCGTTGCAGTACTTATATCTCTAGCACCTTCCTCAGTATCCGTGCAATTCCCAGCAGTGCTGTGGTCTGTACGGTCTCTATCCTCCCCCTAATCCTGATCTCCTCCAGTCTCTCCCTCAGCATTTTGGGGACAGTTCCTAGTGCGCCCACAATGACCGGTACTACCCTGGTTTTCATGTTCCACATCTTCCTTAACTCTTTTGCTAGGTTCTGGTATTTTTCCCTTTTTTCACCCTCCTTCTTTTTTACTCTATGATCTGTAGGCACAGCAACGTCTACTATCTGGCAGGCCTTCCTTTTTTTGTCTACTATTACTAAGTCCGGTCTTCTTGCCTGGATGAGGAGGTCAGTTTGGATGTCAAAGTTCCAGAGTAGTTTGTGGTTGTCATTCTCCAAAACTGCCTCTGGCTTGTGCTGATACCACTTTTCCACATGGTTGAATAACATTTGTTTGCTTAGTTCCCAGTGTATCATCGTTGCTACTCTATCGTGTCTATGTTTATACTCCTTCTGGGCGAGTTGACTACATTCACTAGTTATGTGGTTTACTGTTTCATCTCTTTCACCGCACATGCAGTATTTGCTGTTTGTCTGTGTTCTGTCGATTTTCGTTTTTATGTAGTTTGTCCTTATGCTTTTGTTTTGGGCTGCCATGATGAGCGATTCCGTTTCTCTCTTAAGGTTCCCTTTTCGTAACCACGTCCATGATTTCTCGTCTGCTACATCTTGTATCTGTCTTTTAAACTCGCCGTACAATTTTTTCCCTTCCCATCTTTCTTTTCTTGTTTGCTGTACTGTTCCATTGTTTTCTACTTTATTGCTTGTTGCTCTATCTCTCGCGCTCTTTATGATTTCTTCACTATTTGTCTGCACATATCTTTCTAGGACTACTTTAGCTCTCTGGACACAATCTTCTATGCTGATGAGCCCCCTGCCATCTTCTTTTCTCTTAACGTATAGTCTATCTGTATCATCTCTAGGGTGTAATGCTTTATGCATTGTCATAAGTTCCCTTGTTCGCCTATCCATTGATTGGAGCTCTTCCTTTGTCCATCCTAGGAATGGTCCTATATACCTAACTACTGACACAGCCCAGGTGTTCATTCCTTTTATTAGATTTCTGCTGTTTAATTTGGTTTCTAATATTTTCCTTATCCTTCTGAGGTATTCTCTCTTTATTTTCTCCTTCATCTCTTTCCGTTTTATCGTGTCACATTCAAGGACACCTAGGTACTTGTATCTGTCTTGTGCGGTCAATGCCCTAATCTTACTGTTACCGGGAGTACAATTCCTTCAGTCATTGAAAGCCTTCCTTTGTGCATCACCATGATAGCGCATTTTTCTATTCCAAACTCCATTCCTATGTCCTCACTATATTCCCTTACTTCGTTGAACAGAGTCTCAAGCTCTCCCCTGTTTTTTGCGAACAATTTTATATCGTCCATGTACATTAGGTGGTTGACCTTTCCTTTTGTTTTAGAGAAATGGTATCCTTTGCTGTTTTTCAGAATTCTGTTGAGCGGTATCATTGTTAGAACAAATAATAGTGGGGACAACGAGTCTCCTTGGAAGATTCCCCTTTTTATCCCTACCTCTGCTAGTTTGTCCCCTGCAGCTGTCAAATCTACTTTCCAGTCTTCCATCGAATTACCAATGAATTTAACCACCGGTTTGCTAATTTTGAACATTCTAAGGCATTCAAGTATCCAGCTATGTGGAATCATATCGTACGCTTTTTTGTAATCTATCCATCCCATTGCGATATTCTTTCTCCTTTTCCTTACTTCTCTTAAGATCATCTGGTCTATGTAGAGTAAATCGTTTGCCCCTTTGGTTCCTATCCTACACCCTTTCTGTTCTTCTGGTTGTAGTCCCCTTCTATCCATTGACATGTATATTCTCTCTGCTATTTGACCAGTCAGGATTTTCCCCATAAGTGGTAAGCACGTGATTGGTCTATAGATGCTTGCTATGTTCCCCTCTTCAGGGTCTTTTTGGATGAGGGTGGTTCTGCCTTTAGTCATCCATTCTGGTGCCTTGCCCTCGTTTAGACAATTTTGGAGTAGGTGGGTGAGTCTGCCGTGTAACGTTGTGAATTTCTTGAACCAATACCCATGGATCCCGTCGGGACCCGGTGCTTTCCAGTTGGCTACTTTCCTAAGAGTATGTTTCAATGTGGTTTCATTCAGTAATATTGGTTCTCCCTTGTCTATATCTTCTAGTTCTTTTCTCATGTTTCCTAACTATTATTATTATTATTATTATTATTATTATTATTATTATTATTATTATTATTATTACTACTACTACTACGACGACGACGACGATGACGACGATGACAACGACGATGATGATGGCTTTGATTTCAGTTTATGTAAATTGTAAATTATGTCAGTCCGAGCTTTATAAAAGCAAAAAAAAAAAAGAGAAAGGGGACAGAACTTTTACATATACAGACGATACAACACTTTCCTAAACGTACTACAATATATACATAAAGTTAGGTATGGTAGGTGTAGTACATACATTCATAATGACAAAAAGAATTTTATAATATGTGCAGTGAAGGTAAGAGCTATTTTCTGTATTTCACATTTAACGGACTTTCCAGGTATATTGTCTGCAAGCTCACTGGTCCCTTTTCTGAGTAATCCAAGGGCTCCAACAACAATTGACATTATTTTGGCCCTGAGTTGTCATGTTTATTGATTGCTATTTCAACGTCTTAATATTTGCGAGTTACTTGGATTCCTTGACAGCAATGTTTTATCTGCTGAGACAGTCATATCAACTAGTTGGTACGTTTTTTCTTTGAAGTCTTTAATAATAATCTCTGGCCTGTGTGGGTTTATAGTTCTATAAGTATGTATAGTGAAGTCCCATAATATGGTCACATCTATGGCTTCTGTGACTGGTGAAGACCGTTGTTCATACCAGTTCTTAGCATATGGGTCTTATAATGATCACATTCATTCCAGTGTAGAAACTGTCCAATTCTGTTGTGTCTCATCTTATATTCATTTGCTATAAGGGCCAAGCACACTGCTACTCCATGGCCAATTGTTCCGGTTTTATTCTCACTTTTCTACATTTAAGTTTAGCACCATTTCTCAGTCTGTTAGCCAGGTAGTTTTCTGATTTTTATTTCTAGTCTTTTTTCCTGGGCTACCAGTGGGTTTTATTCTGTTCTACATCATATATTCTCCTACAATATTCTTTTCTTATCTTTTCTTTCCCATTTTCCTACCATTGTTGTTGTTTACTGCCCTTTATTTATCGAGCTTTGGTGGGGGCCCTCTTCACTGTTAGCCGAGGGGGGAGGGCTTTTTCAAATAGACCCTACCCCAGGTACACCTCTGGACTGACCTTGTACACTGAAATAACTTGACATGAAAAATTAATCTGGTCCTTTTCTGCAGAACAGATGGTAGAGTTGGAAAATAAACTAATGATTTAACAATTCACCTAAAATATCTGTATGTTGCATCAATTAATCACCATAGCCTGCACGTGTGCCAGAACTGATAATCTAAAAAGATAGACATTATATCCAAAATCCTCACAAAGGGAAAAGGAATACCAGAACAAGATCTAGGCTTTGTTGGTCTGAAATGGCCAAAGGAACCCCAATCCCAAAAAACTAGAAAAAAATTGTATTTAGATGGTGCCTAGTGTTGTACTCATGAAACTTTTCAAGGTTGTAGTCCACAAAATGTGACCGAGTGCACTCAGAGAGAGAGACACACACAGAGGCACATAGAAGGATCAGTAGCCCACTTGGCTGGTTGGTCGGGCCATTTGTGCAGCTTTGGTGATTCAATTGTACCAAATGAAATGTTCTTTGGTGGAAGTATATTGATTAATTACTTTCTCGTCATTTATTTACTTCATGAACGTAACCTCTTTATGTATTTCTACTTTTCTGACGTCTTAGTAACTGCCTTTTAAAACACCACATAAAAGTACATATAGTTCCTAAATATAGTTTTCACAAAGATGGAGGAAAAGGAAGGAAAGAAACGAAAGAATGAAGAACAGAAAAACGTGCAAAAATGAAATATAAGAAAAATTGCTATTAGTTTCCTCAGCTAAGTTCATGCGTCACCAACATAAGATATGGAAAAGCATATTAACATGAAAATAAAATCAAGAAATATTTCGAGATCTTTTGACCCGCTGTATTTTTTTTATCTTATTTATTTATTTTTTTTTTCACTTTCAGTTGATGTTTTTTGTCTGGCAAGTCTATAGGACTCGAGCATATGTTTCCAGCATTTAAAGGTTGAAAGAGACACACAGACGGGCAACGGGGTAGAAGGAAAAAAGGTGGCACCAGTGATAGACCTCTGCCTGATTTGTTTCTCTGATTAGGTTATGTGGCTTCATGAAATATTCACTTTTGCATCCGTTTAATATTTCTTAGAATATGATATGGAAGAACAAGCGTAGAAGTTAGAATGTAAGGGAAGAAGAAGAAGAGGAGGAGAAAGAGGAGGAGGAATATGAGAGAAGGAGAAGAGGAGGAATATAAGGGAAGAAGAAGAAAAATATGAGGGAAGGAGAAGAAGAGGAATATGAAAGAAGAAGAAGAGGAAGAAAAAGAGGAAGAATATAAAGGAGGAAGAAGAGGAAGAAAAAGAAGAGGGAAGAAGGAGAAGAAGGAAAGGAATATTGGGAAGAAAAAGAGGGAAGAAGAAGAATAGGAAGATAAAGAGGAATATGAAGGGAGAAGAGGAATAAGAAGAAGAGGAAAACGAGGAGGATGAAGAAAATGAAAAAGATATCATTGATAAAAAGAACAAAGAAGAAAAAAGGAAATAAGTTGGGGAAAAAAATAACGAACAAAGAAAAATTCTCAGTAAATAGTATAAATTTTTGCTATTTATTTAAGAAATTTTATTTCATTCCTTCCAGGCATGTCAGAATATTTTATTGAAACAGCTTATTTCTACCTATTTATATCATGAACAGTGTGACTTTTCTGTTTCTCTGTCTGTAACAGCGGACTATTCCGCTTGAGGATAACACCTCTGCTGATAAAAGTATTTCCTATCCACCATTTTGAGAGAATGGATTCTTCCGCTGAAATGATTCAGTAGTTTCACCAAGAAAAATCATTTTGTAGAAATTCAAATATATCCAAAAGTTTCTCCATGGGGATTAACTCGTAACTTTATGTTCATTGATTTGCTGATTATAATACTAAGCCTCTCCAATTGCATTTCACTTACAGAGATGTTTATAATATCTAAGTATTATGAACATAGTCAAAGTTGCTTTGCAGCAGAAAGAGACAGATAATATGCGCATTTTTCTGTTGTTATTTAAACAAGCTAGGAAGTCAGACCATAGATGTGCTAGTTCTTTTCTTGTGTGAAGATTCCCATTTATTTCTGGAGATATTGAACAGGTTTTACAAAAAATTCAAAGGTGTCAATAATCTGATCAGTGTTGTATAATGCTATGGAGAATTTTTAAAATTAGATAAAATCAATGACAAGTATTATTCTCTCAGATTTTTTTCTTATGAACCTGGCATTGTATTTTTGATAATAGACCCCTGGAAAATGGGCAAAGACCTTTGATCTGATAACCCTAAGCCCAAACTCTGGTACGGGCTTAAAACCATTGGATGAAAGATTTAGTCGCAAAAAACATTTGCAGTTACCTGGGTAAATGTGTTACAATAAGTATTGCCTATAAAAGACTTGAATTTGGTCTAAATTCCAAATAGCTGTCAAATAAAAACATAAATCAAAGATAAAATTAACAGCTCATCTGAGTCAGGACACAATGTCATGAGAAAAAAATTATAAAAACAAGTATTTGAGCACATTTCATTACTTACAATATGTATAGTTTAAAAATAACAAGTCTGGATGGTCACACAATAGAAACTGTCACATAACCATTGTCCTTTGGTAGCATGCTATGGTAGGTGTAATCAATTGAAAAAAATTGGAAAAGGAGGTAATCAATGAATAAGTTTCTTCTTTCACCTTTTGTTGGGCAGTGATCAATAAAAAGCCTGACTTTTCAAAAAACAAGAAGGTACAAACTAAGGAATCAATTTAGCATTCACTTATATTGCAAACTGCCCCACCCCCAATAGTTTTTAGGGTGAATTTCTAAAAAAAAAATGTTATTTCTAGACAAGGAATGTTTTTTCTAGCGCCATTAGTGGATCCTGTTCACAGGATACATAGCCAGCCAGACCAACTTGAATACTGAAATAAACCTGTAGTGACAGTTTTGGTTGATGGTTTCTAATATTACGATTGCACAAATAGATTTGGAATAGTCATTTGTTAAGCTCGAATTGTTCTGATATCACAGTGACTTCTGGGAAGGAATCTTTTACCTTTAAAACACAATGAAATCAATGAGCACAAAAGACAATTAAACAAAAAAACAAGCAAAAGGAGAGTTAACCAAGATATCAAATATAGGAATCCAAGGGAAAAAGTTTGATGAGCAAAAACAAGGAGGCATGAAAGAAAAGATGGTTTATGAAAGAAAATGTTTTTATGTATTTTGATGAATGGCTGAGTTTGCAACAGTAATGGACGTTTGACAGATGTGGGAATTGGAAATTAAATGAAGATTTGGTTTCATCAAAATGGCCCAAGGAAAACTATCAGCAGAAAGAGTTGAAAAGAAAATGGTTTATGGTCAGGGTTTCACGAAGACATAATGCAATCAGTTTAAGAAATCAAACACAAATGTGTGTGTATATATATATATATATATATATATATATATATGAAAGCAAAGTGGGTATTGCATTATATATGAATATATGTACACCTATTTATACATACTTACAAACACATACACACACACACATATATATGTATGAAAATAAAGCAGGTAGTGCATCACATATTTGTATATGTAACAGAATCACATCAGCTTTCTGAAGACATGTATGAAACCTGTTAAGGCTTGTTAATAACTATTATACCTCAAAACCATAACTGAAAAGTTTGGCTTTTCTTTTTTACACTTTTCTCAAATTTATTTAACCATCATTGCTGAATTTAACTACCTATTTTCTTATATATATATATATACACACACACACACACACATATATATATATATGTATATATATATATATATATATATGTACACATATGCGCCTATGATGAATGGAACAAATGGTAGGCGAAGAGGAAAAATTTAAGAGAAAAGCAGGTCTCGCATCTTGAAAATTTGCATCATCACATGGGCTTGTTTCGATGCATTTTGACAGGTGCCAGCCATCTTTTTCTGAGAAAACTTGCTGTGGGGTAGAAAAAAAAGTGTGTTGGGGATATTCCTGTGCTGTGGGTTGTTGAGTAGGAGCAAGAGGGGAGGTGCATGTATATGTGTAGATGAGTCAAGTTTGGTCGGAAATAAGAAAGGTCGTTGAGAGGTGGGGTCAGAGGGTGTTTGTTATCTGCCTGTTGGTGTTGAACTTGTCTCAGATAAAGAGAGGCAGTGAGAGGAGGGGTCGGAATGACAACAGTTCCCAGGAAAGGTTTATTTCAACTGTTTTACCTTTCAGAATGGAGCCATGGTATCTAGCATTTAATGGATTGGTACTGACATATGAGGGGCTGGGTAGAATTAGGGTGTGTTATTTTTCTTTTAATCTTCTCAGCTGATGGTGGCTGACACTTCTTATTCTTTTTTAAAGGGTAGGTATGAGTATGCTTATACTATTTCTTAAATGGACTATTGGCTGTTAGTCAATTCTTGTATGTTAATGTTGCAATGCGTTGTGTCTATGTGATTGTATTTTAAAATCAATCCATTAAGAGGGTTTGAAGTCTAAAAGTGATCATACTTTTGTTTTATTGTATTGCATTAGGATATAAGGGTTGCTTCAATACATTTGCATGTCTAAGAGTCATGAATATTTCTGATTAGATGGGCTTGGTGAATGATAAAGTTGTGGTTATGTGTTTCCATGTTCCAACAGGGTGTTTGTCTCTTCATCCAGTTTTAGGGCTCTCTTGTAGATTTTTATTTAATAAATTTGAAAAATAAAATCGGCCAGATTTAGCTTAAAAGTAGCTTATCCAGCCAGCCAGCCTCAGCAACATCAGCCAGGCCTGTTCTTTCTATTATGCCCCCTCTTTAGTTGAAGAAGCTTTTTGCACACTGCCCCATAATCGTCAGGCAGGCCTGTTTGTGCACACAAACATTGTTGCAGACAACCAAATTTATATATATATAGGTATATGCACATACACACACATACATATATATATAACTAAGTTGAGCTTTTAATATCTATCTATCTATCTATCTCTCTCTCTCTCTATATATATATATAGATATTAATATATATATATATATATAATGTGTACTTTAGAGAGTGAGACAGACTCGGGAGTGAAGTTTTTGGTGGTAAGGTTTATTAATCCTTATATGTCAATAGTCCATACATGTTTCGGGATTCTTCCCATCATCAGTGGTGTGTGCTGTGTGAGTGTGTATTAAAATGTACCATGTGGAACCAGAGTCCACTGCCAGGGGCTATGCATTGTGGGTAAGTTTTGTTGTCAAGGCTACTAGAAGCCTCCTGCTGAATGGAAGAATGACCAGCAGGTATCAGGACTTTGGTAAAGTAGCAGCAGTTGGTCTTGGGGAGGGCAGAATGTGTCAAGGTAGGGGGTAGTGATGTGGAGTTGGATTTTTTGGTATGTTTGGGGTAGTGTAGAAGGAGGGGTGGTTAGGTCAAGGAGCTACATAGGTATCAACCTTAAAAGTTACTGAAAATGTTTTGGCTATGATTTGGACAGGGGTTATAACAGGCTAAGGTGAAGTTTTTCCTATGGGTCTAGGTGACTTTGAAGCTTCCATTATTGAATGTGTCTTAGATGTGGGTGTGAGGATATTAATGATAGGAGTTGTGTATATTAGTGTTCTGTGTTATGAGGGTTGTTCAGTTTAGTATTTAATCCATTAGGATATAGGGTTTTAAGTTTGTTGATCCACATGTCTTCGTGTTTTTCTAGAACTTTAGTTATGTCAATTGGAGTAGTTTTTTCTATTTTTTCTATGATGGTGAAGCTAGCGTCAGTGGCAAAATTGTGGTCAGGTGTGCGAAAGTGTAGTTCTACAGGAAGTGGGCTACGATTGTTTTTTGACTTAATCCTATGTCTATAATTGTTGAGTCTAATATTAAATTGCCACTCAGACTTGCCTATGTACTGTAACTTACATCTATTGCACTCTAGAAGGTATATAATGTTCTTACTGCGGCAGTTGCTATTGTGATATATGTTGTAACTCTCTTTTGTGGTAGTGCTTGTGAATGTGTTGGTGTACTTGAGGTGGTTGCAACATAGACTGTTTCTTATGTTGCAAAGTATGCAGAATTTAATTGTTCTAGGTGTTTTTTTGTGTACGACTTTATTGTTAACGATATTATTGCTACTGATCATGTCTCTGATGTTTTTGGGTCTGCGGTAGGAGATAACACATGGGTCCGTGAATGTTTCTTTTAGATCTGTTTTGATCGTGAGAATGTTCCATCTATTATTGATGATGTGTGCTAAGGGTGGGAGTGTGTTGTTGAAGGTTGTTATAAGGAGTGTGCGGTTGGGTTTGTTATTGTGGGACAGTAAAAGGGTTTCATCTCTGGGTATTCCAGTCGCTTTTTTATTTGTTTTTTTGTGTCATCTAGTGGATAACCTCGTTGGGTGAAGTATTGTATTAGGTTATGTTTGTGTCTGTTAAGTTCACTATTAGTAGAGCAGATTCTTCTAATTCTAAGAGCTTGTGAAAATGGTAGGCTTCTTTTTAGGTGTTGGGGATGGGCTGATTTAGAGTGGAGGTAATTGTGGGTGTCCGTGGGTTTAGTGTAGAGGGTGGTTTGGAGGTTTCTGTTGTCATCTATATATATGCGTGTGTCTAAGAAGGCTATGGAGTCAGTGGATGTAGTGAAGTCAAACTTAATAGAGTCATGTGCCGAGTTTAGATGTATAAAGAAATTATCTAGTTTGGTTTTTTCGCCTGTATCTATGAAAAAAATGTCGTCTATGTATCTACCATAAAAGATGCAGTCATTATAAATCTCTGGGTAAATGTAGGTTTCTTCAAATTTACCCATGAAGATATTAGCATTGGATGGGGCCGCTACTGTGCCCATGGCGCAGCCTTTCACCTGGAGGAAGTGTCTATAACTAAAGTTAAAGCTATTTAGAGTTAGAATGTGGTGCATAAGAGTGGTGATTGTTCTAGTGGTAGGTTCTTTAGTAGTTCTATTGTTTAAGGCTTCTGTCAGTGCTAGGATACCTTCGTCATGTTTGATGTTGGAGTATAGGGATTTAACATCAATACTAACTAGAACTGCTTTGTCTGGGATTTCTGTGATGTGTTTGATTTTGTTTAGGAGGTCTGTGGTGTCATGTATGTATGATTCGATTTGTGTTGCTAAGGGTTGGATGTAGTGATCTACAAATTTGGATAGTTTGGTAGTGTGGCAGTTCGTGGAGGAGATGACTGGTCTACCTGGGTTATTTGGTTTGTGGATTTTGGGGAGTAGGTAGAACCTTGCGGGTTTTGTGGAAGTGGGTTTCAGTATATTCTGTGTCCTTTTATCTATCATGTTGCTATTGTGTAATTCTGTTAGGGATTGGGTTATTGTGTTTGTGTATTCGTTAAAGGGGTCTTTGGGGAGTTCTTTGTAAAATTCTGTGTTATATATAGATATATATATAGATAGATAGATAGATATTAAAAGCTCAATTTAGTTCAACTCTGGTATCGGGCACTGAATGATGATTGTAATAATAGTTTGCTTATATATATATATATATATATATATATACATATACATATATATATATATATATATATATATATATATATATATATATATATATATATATATATATATATATATATGCACTTGTACCCATAAAAAACGAGTGTTATTCATATATAGAATACCACTATAAAAAGCTATTTATGTACCACTGTATAAATATTTTGATCTGTTTTCCAAATACTTTAACCTAACAACGACAAAATATATTAATGCAGTAGCAAAATTACCCTTTGTAAAATAAGATTGTTCAATTTTGCATCAATATGTTTCCTGGCTTTTTATATGTTAAAATATTCTGAAAATAGATGAATAATATTGATAGACTCATGTACCCACATGTAACTTGGTAAAATAAGATTGTTCAATTTCTCATCTACGTTAATATTTTTCTGCTCAAATAAATCACTGTTTTTTTTTCTTTCAAACTTTTTAAAAAAATTTAGCCCCATAATGTTTTTATAGTAAAACGATGCGACAAAAATACAGTGAAAAAGAAATCATAAAATTCTCGGTGGGATCAGAAAAAATACTTGCAAAATTTTTCAATCTATCATCAAGAGGCAAAACTGTTCTTGTTCTGTAATGACAATTTCTTTAATGTCATTTCATAAATCAATTAGTAGATATGTGGAATAAGTAGATAATAGTAGATATGTCAAATAATTGCTTTTTGAAGCTTACGTCAGCTATTTTGTTTGAAAAAAAAGCCCAAACCACCACTCAATAAGTTATCAAATGTACATATTATCTGTGCCAGCCGTCAAGACATAAACGCCAAGTTTGTTTGCAATATTAAACTCAGTATACCTGAGAATGAAAATCTTTTCCATTATTGAGAATAAAATCTTTGTTAGGGGTTTATATAATGGAGGATTTTTCTTTCTTTTTTTCTAAGATAAAAACATTTGCAATCTTAGGGAAAAATGTATCTTGGGTGTTGTGTAATCTGGTTTGGTTGTTCAGAAAATTTTATACAAAACTGTGATTAAAAAAATGCCTTAAATGCCATCTATCCACTTTCCGAGCAATTTTTGTGACACAGTGTAATTTACTCAAGATCTCAACAAGATGAAATAAATTTCATTAAGATTGGTTGGGTTTAACACAACTAAGGAATCAAAGTCACTGAATTGTATAAAAAATCAAGTTAATCATCTTAGGGCAGAATTCTAAACCTCGGTAGTTATTGGCTAGATCTAGCTGATTTTGTTCCTAATTTATCAAAAATAATCCAGATTGTCAGAAAGGAGCCAAAAGTTAATAAAAAAATTAAAATATCTAATGGGGAGATCAATTAAGAAATTGGAAAAAAGGGGTTAACAATGAATGTGTTGCTTCCTTCTCCAATCCTTGAATCTTTAAAAAGTTTGAATATTCCAGAAACATGTATGAGTGTGAACTAAGGACCAATTTAGCCTAAGTTTACATTGCAAATTGAACACCCCCACTAAAAACCTATTTGAGGGGGGAATTTAAAAAAAAAAACAAAAGCGTTTTTCTTACACATAACAAGGAGTGAAGGTTTAAATTTTCAGCCCTCTATCTCCATTGGTGCGACTTCTACATGTGATACTTACATAGCCAGCCAACTTGCAAACTGAAAAACCTATATTGACTGTTCAGGTAAAATTTTTGGTTGATGTTTCAATCAAATGTCCACTTTTATATGTAAACTGTCAATTTTTTTTCTCTCCCAAATACACATGTTCTGGCCATCTGAAATATTCAAATGGTTGAATCACTGTCACATGATTTACCCCCACCCCTTTTTCTGTAAGCCAGCTTAGAGGGTTGGATGGACTGTTAATACAGATTTCTCTCCCTTCGTCCTGAATTCCAAGGTTATCTGCAATGAAACATTTGTGAAGAAGTGATTGACATTGATTTATAAGGGTAAAAGTTACCTTGCATTAGAAGACTCCAAACATAACCTTCTCCTATATCTGCCAGTTTTACACTAAACATAACACTCTTACAAACTCCATTATACTCTCCTGATATCTCTGGACACATCTTGCTAACAAGTACACAGAAAAAGTCGAGATGAAGCACACATGCTCACAGACACAGTTCAAAATGATGGCAGTTTAAGGTATTCAGTAAAAGCCAAGCTGTATATAATGGACTTTTGAAGGGGGGGGGTGTTGGATACCTGTAACACAAAATCATTTCAGGCTCTAAAGTGTTATTGCAAAATGAAGCAATAAAAAAATAAAAAAATACGATTTACTTATTTGTGTCATCTGCGAGGAAGTATGGCTCACAGACACTATTAACATTATAAACTGTCTAATCACGTCAGGGAGCCGTTTTGAGTTACAGGATGTCAGAGCAATTACCAGTGTTTGTCCAGGAGCAATTTGTAGCCAGTTGGGACTCACTGAAAATAAACATTATTTACATAGAAGCATGCAGTTTTGCATACATATCAACTGAAAACGTTTTCTAGTTGTACAAATATATTCTGTAAGCAAGGTAGAGCCTGGTATTTGATTTTGATGCTGTCTGAGGTATCAAGAAAGAGTCTTGTCCTCATTTCGAAACACCACAGCCCAACAAATGACCCACCTGACCAACCAGCCAAGTGGACGGCAGATTCTGGACTACAACCTTGAAAATCCACATGTGCACCATTGGGCACCATCCGAATATGCTTTTTTTTTTGTTCTTTCTAAAAAGTACTTTTCCATGATTCTATGGTTATATTGGATTTGCAATGACTAAATCTGCTGTTGGTATTTTTTATAGATGGTTTCAAATAAAATAACTATTTACAAAAAAAAAATAGTTTTAGATAATTTTTATGATAATTAGTTCATGTTCATGCACAGGCCATTCTCTTCATTATAGAAGTGTTCAATTAAATTCTCATAGCTGAAACCAGTGGCAGATTAACTATGTAGCAAAAGTAGCATAGGCTACAGCCCCACATTTTCAATGGCCCCACGCTAAATGCTTGCTAGCTATCAATTCTGATTCAATGATTCTGCATTCGCTCTATTACTATAGTATCATACTGCCTTCAACTTTTACAAACGCCTGAGCATTTGAGGTCAGCAATTTTAGCTGATTATCATCTTTAATTGAGATTATTATTCCAACATGGTAATTGATGGATGTATGGAATCTATGTGATACATATACAACACATAAAACTGAAGTCATAACCACTGCTCTAAGATCAAAATGAAAACAAAGTAATTGAATTACTGAACTGTCAGACATATTGTCGTATCATCTGGCTCTGAAGCAAAAGGAAAAATTTAATCACTTTACTACACAAGTAGAAATGTACCTGTTTTAATGACTATTTTCTAAACTTAAATCCCCTTTATAACAAATGTCACAGGCCCTGATTTAATCACTGTTGCTGGGTTTAGGTTATTCATGACATTTATATATCTATCTAACCTAGACTTTGCCAAGCCCTAGAACACAAAGCCCTAAATTTAGAACACACCCTTCCCTTAATGAGTAGGGAAAATGTTTTTTTTCAAAATTTCCCTTTACATTAAGTTTTTAGTGGGAAGTTCAATTTGCAATGTAAGTTTATGTAAAATCAGTTACTAGTTTATGCTCACTTATTTTATTGACAATTCAGACCTTTTTTAGTGATCATAGCTCAACAAAAAGTGAGAGCAGTAACTTATTCACTGATACTCCTTTTTTTTCAACATTTTAATTGATCATCCCAGCACATGTGGATGGTTGTGATATATAATTTCCCTTTGGAATGCTAGTTTGTTCTCTTTTTAAGAAAGATATTAGCAACCAAGAACCAAAAATGACAACATAGGTTTTTTCAGTTTTCAAGTCAGTCTGACTGGCTATGTTTGATTTATATAGCATACATACAAGCTGCACCAGTGGAGCTACAGGGATGAAAATTTACACATGTACTTGTTATTATGTCTTCAAAATTTTTTTTTGTTTCTTAAACATTCCTCCCAAATAGGTTATTAGTGGAAGGTTGAATTTACAAAGTAAGTTCAGGCTAGGTTGATCACTATTTCATGCTTACCTTTTATTTCTTTAAATTTCAGACATTTTAGCGATCACTGCTCAAACAAAAAAGGTGAGAGTGTAACTTATTCATTGATCACCTCTTTTTTCTAATATTTTTCTATTCATCTAGCCTGCCAAAAGATATTGGTCCCATGACGGTTTCTATTGAGTGACTAATCAGACCTGCTTAACTAAATTTCCACTTCCTTAGCTTCTTGATACAAATGAACATTGACATTTTGAGCTGGAAACAGTAATTCCCTTAGTGGAAACAAGAACTTAAGCCAACATTTTTAATAGCTGCGTATTCATCATTCACGAAGGCAATCAGACTTGTTGCTTGCTTAGATGACCACAAATAATACAGCTATTGCTTAACAGAAAAAAAGGAAATAAGCTGAATTGAGCACCAACATTTGCAGCAAATTAAGTTCCGTCATAGGTTCTGGTCTCCTGCCAATGAAGAGGACGCTCAGACGAAAGGGTCAGTTCAGATGAAATCATAAATTAACGAGTGTTCTCATAAAATCTTCTAATTAGGAAGCCAGCAAAAATATTGGTTCTTCTAAGGAAACGACTGGTGTGCTTTATTGTCTGTGAAACTAAAGAGACATCTTGAAGTACAAATTGACTCAAGAACTTTATCAACTTTCACAATCGAATCACTGAAGCCTTACAAATTGGCTGCTGGACCAACCAGTCAAGTTGACCACAAATTCTTCTCTTTTTGCTTGTCTGTGTGTCTGTCTGTGTGTCTCATGGCCATATTTTAGGTTTACAGCCCACACTATGAGTATACCACTAAGTACCATCTAAAATGTTTTTCTTTTTATTTCTTCAAAGAAATTCTTTTTGGGTTTCTGTGGCCATTTTGAACAAACAATGCCCAAATCTTGTACTGGAATTTTTCAGATAATTTTAGATGAAAGATCTATTTTTTTAGATAATTTCCGTATAGTCTAGATAATTGATTCTTACACACATGCTGGCTGTTGTGATTTATTTATGCAAATCACAGATATTCCAACTTTTATTCATTTGGTCTCAAAGCCAGCCTAAGCCGTTATGGGGTCTTGAGCAGAATTTGCTTGGGGGGGAGGGTCTTCCACCGCCTCTTGGGTCCCTGTCATTGCTTTGGGGGGGGGGCCTTCTAATGGCTATGGGGCCCTTAGCAGCTATTTTGTTAACTTATGCCTTAGGCTGGCTCAAAACAATCTAGTCTTACCTCCTTTAAATACTCCTTTGCATGCACGTTGGAAAAATATCATCTGAAATGAACTTGATCTTCCACTAATGTTTAAAAAAAAAGGTAGACAACTCAGTTAGTCACCTTAGTCCTAAAAGATATAAAGGATTTCATAATAGTTGCTGATCTAACACTATTCATATTTTTAACAAAATCACAGATTATCTCGTATATTCTATATATGTATAGAATTTGTGATGTTTGAGATGGAATCAATGAACCCATTACAACCACCAGTTGACAAAAAAGTAAATATCTGTCACCAACATAAATGAATAACCATAGCCCACTCGTGTACCAGAATTATCTATAAAAATTATCTAAAATTATCTAAAAAAATACCAGCTTGAGATCTGGTCCAAAATGAGCATTAAAACCCATAAGTGCACTTTTTAAAAAAACCCAAAAGAACATTTCTGCTAGTACCCAGTGGTACTCATGCAGATTTTCAAGGTTATAGCTCCAAAAATGTGAACAGAAGAGCCAGGAGACACACAGACACACAGAAACACAGATAAGCAAAAAGAGAAGAAACTATAGCCCACTTGGCTGGTTGGTTGTGCTGACCATGGTGGGGCTATGTTGATTTGATAGCATTCCAAGGGGAATTATGAATCACTGTCATCCATATATGCTTCTTTTCACCTTGGAAATTAAGCACTTGTAGTCATAAAATCATTACTCTGATGAAAATATTACCAGTATGCTTTGAACCATACATGATTTAACCACCCCTAAAAACTGGTGTGATTAGTCACTCAATAAAAACCATAACTTGATCTATGTCTTTAGGCAGCATACCATACTACTGAATCCCTTCCAGGTAAAAACATTTTTATCAAGTGGAGTGTGTGTGCAGAATTTCAAGTTTCTCCTATGAACAGTTTGAAATTGAGCAAAGTCTAGATAGATGGATAGATAAATAGCAATGTCAAAACAGAAGAATAACCTAAACCTAGACGCAGTGTTCAAACCAGTACATTGTGAGTAGCAATGATTAACAATATATTGTATTTGGATTAGATACAGGTACATGTTCCTGATTAGTATCTTGGTTAAAGGGGTATTTGTAGATTCTTCCTTCAGTGAAAATTCAGTACTAGCTGTGAAGATCATTAGCTGCATAAATATCTTCTCACTTTCAGATCATAGATAAGAGTGCTTCCATCATAAATAATAGGTACTAAAAAGGGTCTATATTTCCAAAAAACAGATGGGCAAAAACTCATGAACAATTTAGCATAAGCTTACACTGCATGTTGAACCCCCTTACTCAAAACCTATTTTGTAGAGGAATATAAAAAAAAACATATCATTTTCCATACTCATTGGGTTAAGTGTGTGTGTAAAATTTCAAGTTTCCCTTATGAATAGGTAAGGCTGGGTGAAGTCCGGATAGATTTATACGTACGGTCTGTTGTATGTAGTGGTAATCAATGCAACCAAAGTTTCAATTTAGTTATTTATACAATACAGAAGAAATTAAACTACAAAAGTTTTCTGATATCCTAGCATTAATTTCAGACTCAGATTTTTAGATTCAAATCAATAGTTCTGTGGCACAAGGAACTATAGAAAAATATTTCTCAAATCCTTATGAGTGCAGCTTAGCATGTGTTAGCTCTTCGAACAAAAGAAGAGGGGACCATTAGTTTTAGAAGGTATTGGTTGTGGGATAGCAGTTTGAAAGTAGCTTACTCTTCTCATTGATTGACTCTTCAAATAAAGACACCCTGAGCAACAGCACCAGCGACAGTGAAATTTCATGTATCTGAATTTGAATTCCTCATTTTTTCACTCTTGTCTGGCTTTTGTTTTTGCATGTTGTTTTTATCTCTATGGCTGTTCTTGTGACTTAAACGGAACTGTTTGATATGCAATAACCCCTTGTCGAATTTTTGTGTTACAATGGAAACATGTTTTCCACAAGGTTATACAACATGTGCCAATTTAAGAACAGTGAAGAATCACCATAGCCTCACAAATGACCCACCTGACTAACAAGCAAAGTGGGCTACAGATTCTTCTCTCTCTACTTGTGCATGTATACGTGTCTCCAGACATTCTTGGTCACATTTTGGGGGCCACAACCTTAGAAATTCACATGAGTACACTATTAGGTATCATCTAAATATGCCAAGTTGAGAAAAGTAAAGAAATATTTTTGCTTGATTTTTGATCAAAGACAATTTCTTTTGCCAGTCTTATGAAAGTTTGCTATTTTCCCTGAATATTCTTTGATTTTAAAGATTTTCTCAGAAATCGGCTTTTCTTTTAGAACTAAAGATTAGAACATTTTAATATTGAACATGACAGAAATATCAAAATTTTCAAGATTGAATTCATATATGATTAATTTTTAGACTACTATTTGCTTCCATCTCAGTTTTCCAGTTGCGTTTCATGGCAACTTTTTCTCAGCAGTTAGTTAATGGCACTGATCGAAAGTGAGGGTAAGATTTGAACTTTCATCCCTCAAGGATGTGCAGGTTTAGAAAGAAAAGTCTGCTTGAGTAAAAGTTGCCTTTAGGAAGCAACTTAAATATATCTGTACCTCACATAAATGAATCACTGTAGCCTGTGCAAGTACCAGAACTAATTTTCAAATAAAAAAAACAGATCATTTATCTAAAATTATCTAAAAAGTACAAGCACCAGATTTGAGCATTGTTTATCCAAAATGATAATAGAGACCCCAAAGAACACTTTATTGAAAAGACAAAAAATCTGTTTTCAGATAATGTCTAACTGTGTTCTCATGCAAAATATCAAGGTTGTAGACTCCAAAAAGTGACCAGGGGTGCCTGGAGACACACATACACTCAGACACAGACAAGCAAAGAGAGAAGAACCCTTAGCCCACTTGGCTGGTTGATACAACCATTTGTGGGGCTATGGTGATTCAGAATTAAAGAGAAATAGTCGTCATAAAAATTGATAATAATAATTCACAATTCTTCATCTAATAAAGACAAATAATAGAAATAATTGCTGTATTAAATATCTTTGTTTCTTGCACATTTGTGAAAAATAAAAATTAAGAACACTGAAGCAAGCAATTTAGATAGAAGATCAAAAAGAAAAAAGTCCTGTGTAACTCAATTATAACTGAAGAGTTTCAAAGAACTTATAATCTTCTCAGCCTTTAATAACATTTTCCTTATCTTAAAAAGAAAAGAAAATATTTAACAGTAGAAAAAACAATACATTCATGAAGATAAAATTTGTGGAAGAAAATTGAAGATGGATTTGATAATTGGGTTATTGTTATTATATATATATATATATATATATATATATATATATACAGTTATTATATGATTGCTGAATAAGGATTTGATGCCTGAATCCTTTTGTTATATTCTCTCATTAAAGACCGTTTTTAGTCTCCATAGCAGAAGTAAGTGATAATTACCCGTGGGGTCATTTTTTCATCTGAATTGATTACAATGATATTTTTCAAATCAATGATACCTATATATATATATATATATATATATATATATATATGTGCTTGTTTAGTCTCTCAATAGAAACAATCACATCATCTTTTTGTAGCATGCCATGTTGGAAGTGATCGATTAATAAATTTAAAAAATGGCTGATCAAGAAATAAGTCACTTTCCTTACCTTTGTAGGATCATTAAACGTCTGAATAATAATAAAAAAGCTTGAACACAGCCAGGCATTAATCAGGGAACCCTTTAGCAAAAACTTACATTGCAAACTGAACCTTCCTCTGGAAACCTATCTGGAGTGGTGATAAGGGAGTGAAAAAAAAATTTCTTGTAGATGTAATAAGAAGTAAATGTTTAAATTCTCAGCCTTGTAGCTCTATTGATGTGGCTAAACATCAATGTATCACACATCCAAGCTACGTCAATGGAGCTATAAATGTAACCAGTTGGACTAATCTTGAAAATAAAGAAACCTATTTTGATAGTTTTGTTTGACATTTCAACAGCCTCACTAGCTTCACACTGGACATTGACGCAGATTGATCCCCAGTAATGACAACCAATTCCTGGGAATGTCCATATCCCTTAACCAAAACAACCCCTAAAATACTCAAAGCTGCTGTTACTATTTTCACCAAAAGATCCAACCAAAATATAATATTCCTTCACACACGGAAATGTACTGTTACCCAATTGACTTATTACTATGGACTCCTATGGACTTTCATTGCACTTTTCAAAGTCAAATAGTTAGTGTTTAGTATGTTTTCAATGGAAACCTTGTCTTGAAACCATTAAAAAGAACACACATGATACTGAGATGGGAACCCTTCCTGAAACATGTGTAGCATACTGATAAATTGATTTGGTTTTCAATTGATTTACTAATAAAGACCTCATATACATCTACTCCTGAGTTAGACTCATTGTTAATCGTTTCTCTCACTCTCACTCTCTTTCTAGTTCTATATGAAACAAACCCATCACACCTTAGATTTGTATTATATTATATCATATTCCTAATTCATATCATGTACATATATACTTATATATATATATATATATATATATATATATATATATATATATATATATATATATATATATATATATATATATATATATATATATATATATATATATATGTATTAAGAAATGGATGCATATGGTCTGACAGAATGATTATATATTGGTTTATATTATATAGACACTCATATATGAAATAATCTCCCATCATTATACAGTTGAAGTATCACTCAAACTAGATAATATTTACATTAACCATGTAAAGGCAGGAGATCATTTCCAATAAAAGTCTCTATATGATACAACGCAATTTATAATCATTCTGTCGGATCATATGTATCCATTCCTTAATACATAACTGTCGCATCGAAAAGAGATGAATAGCAATGTGTATTTAGGATGAAAACAGTTATTTGAGCCTTTACATTACCAGCAGCTGCTTAGCTCAATTGTAAGAGCAAAGCTACATTGAAGCGGTCATCCTATCAGTTGCAGCTCGATTTTCTTTAATTGTACATTCTATTTATGTTGTCAAGTTTAAGTGATACATAAACCATGTAATGATGACAGATCATTTCAAATAAGAGTTTCTATACAATATAATGCAATTTATAATCATATACACACATACACACAATATATATATATATATATATATACATATATATATATATATATATATACATTGTGGATTCGCGAATTCACATTCTACTATTCATTTCCAGCTCTACTCTCAAACAACTTAACTCCATGAGTAAAATGTTTGAACATCTATAAGTATCTATTTACCTTTATATTAATTCACCCAGCTCAAACCGTTCAGAGTAGAAATGAAAAATTTTGCACACACAGTCCCTCCAATGAATAAGGAAAATATTTCTTTTGATTTTTTAAGTCCCACCCCAAATAAAGTCTTAAAAGTGGATTTCAATTTTCAATGTAAGATCATGCTAAATTGGATCTCTAGTTTGTGCCCCCAATTAATTTTTGTTTTTTTCTCCTATTTGATCACCCTTATTTCCAATTTTATAATTGATCATCCTTAACAGGATATGCTGCCAATTCACCTCTCCGCATATATCACATCTGTGATTCATGTAATTTGTATCAATTTATTGTTGCTCTCAGTAATCATATATTAAAACTAATCCATGTTTTCATAACATTCAAGTAAAAGCAACAAAGAATAAGAAAGAGATTGAGATGATACAAGCATTGGGTAGAGAAGACCAGATGCACAAAGGGAAAATGTTTAAGCTTAGTTGTCAACATCCATAGAGTTTTCATGGGTCCAGCTTGTACTTGACAATTTTGTTATGTCTAAAAACAGACATTGCTTTGACTTACAATTGCAATACCCATTGACAATTACTGGCCACAATTATAAAAGATATTTTACCTCAATAATAGAAAGGTAATTTGATATTTAATATACCCCAGTGTACCCCCACTTTCTATCACTTATTTTGTCCCAATTAAGACAAGCAAAAAGGGTAGTTATGCTTCTTCAATGGACAATATATTCTCCAGAGTAAAATGTACTTTCTGAAAAGTGTTGCACAGCAGTAGAATAGCCAGATCGATCATACCAAACACTAAAATTTGGCGAATTCTGGGGAAGGTCTATGTCCAACGACGGACGTTAAAAGACTGATGATGATGATGATGATGATGATGATGATGATCCACCTCATTAGTTTAGGTACTGTTGTTGGGTTTTGGTTATTCATGTGTTCTGATATTTATAGATGTATGCATCTATGAATCTGGACTTCACCTTTAAATTTTGCACACATACTCCCCTCAATGAGTAGGGAAAATGTTTTTATTGATTTTTAAAATTTCCCTTCCAAAACAAGGTTTTACTGGAGATTTTCAGAAGACAAGGATGGGTACAAAATAAGGGACTATTTTAGCATAAACTTACATTGAAAATTGAAGCACTACTAAAACCTTATTTTGGCGGGGAATTTTCAGAAAATCAACCAAAACATTTTCCCTGTTCATTGAGGGGAGCGTATGCACAAAAGTTTCAACTATGAACAATAAGGTCTTGGCTGATTCTGAAGACATAGATACATACATATAAATTTCATAACATCTGAGTAACCAAAACTCAACATATCTAAGCCAGTGATGTGGGTAGCAGCGAATTGTTAAATATTTCATACAATACTATCGATTAGGTGTGTATATATGTGTATATATGTGTGTGTATATATATATATATATATATATATATATATATATATATATATATACATGAACACATGCATATACATAAGTATACATACAATGTTTATTGATAGAAAAAAGATTTCAACTAAGTGGAAAATAACTTCAATTTTAAGAAACTATTTATTTGCTTACATGTGGGATTAAGTTCATAGGATTCATGGTTTTAATTCAATTTGCATTAAAAAATATGATCTTGCTACTGTTTTGTGCAAAGTTTCAACCTTTCTCTCTATTTTTGTTTGAATCTGAGCAAATTTATTTCCATTAGATTCTTTTAGAGAAACATTTGATCAACCCTCTCTTGGCTCAAAGACATTTATCAACTTTCTGCACTTTCGCACAAACTCCTGAGCATCGATAAAGAACATTTTGTGAGTCCCCAAGCTTTGCTGTAGAGTAGCAGATTGGCAACTGAGAGATTTCACTAGAGAGCTTGCAGGCTAAAAGGGAATCAGCAGCCATAAATTCAGGCCAGTACGAGGGTGAAAATGCTGATTTAAGGACAGAGCAGAAGGCCTTTCTTCCCAGAGCAGTCAGTTTAATTTAGTTATAAAATCTATAATAGAAACATGATATAAATACTGATTCCATGAATACTAAAGAAAGTAGGTAATAAAGAGAGAAAGAAAGAATATATTCCCGTTTATCAAAATTATGACTTCTGCTTTTTTTATTTACTTTTGTTTTTTAGTTTTCTTGACATGATAACTCTAAATGCAAATGATTCAACAAGTTATGAAGGAGGAAACCTCCTTCATTCAATCAAACGACACTAAAGTGATCCCTCCAGGGTGAAAACCAGGTCAAAATATATGGATATCCTGGGATGCCCAGTCAAAGAAAGTCCAGCATGTAATTTTTTATTCATAGCAATGGGGAAGACTAGATGGATTCATGCCTTTCCAAAGGGCATAAACACAGAGTGAATGGGATTAGCCTCAACTGGAATTAGAACTTGGTTCGCCAATTGCTTTGTCTGCACTGTGAACTACAATGCCACTTGCACTTCCATATTTCTGAAAACCTGATGCTAAAATATTGGCAAATTATTCTGTTGTTCATTTGACCTATGAAAATAATAGCATGAAATAAACAAAAGATAAAGTTAAACAGCTGAGTCAGGCCTTATCCAAAAATCTATGAGGAACGCTAACTATATATCAATATCTACTGGGAATAAGTTTTCTGATAAAGAACGCAAAGGAGGATATTTATTTTTGGAGTAAGTTAATGCAAGAATGTGTTAATTTCTAAAAGGAATGAAAATATTCAGCCATTTTGAATTTTTTTACCTTTGAGAGAAAATTGGAAAAAATCAAAGCAAAGAATTAAATCAAAGGAGTTTAGATGAAAGGAAGAGGAATTGAGGAGGGGGAGAGATTACATCAGAGTAAAGGAAGTAAGAAGGAAAAAGGAGAGTAAGGAAAAAAGAAGAGAAAGACTGAAAAAGAGAGGGAGAAAGAAAGCAAGAAAGAAAGTGAGAGCAAGAGGGGGAGAGAGAGAGAGAGGGAGAAAGAGGGGGGGAATGAAAGAGAGAAGGAGAGAGAAAAAGAAAGCAAGAACAAGAGGGATAAAGAAAGAGAGAGAGAGGAATTCAGTAATTCAATTAAAGACAAAAATGATGGAAGAAGAATTGAAATAGGTCTGTTAGTCACTCGACGTAAACTGTCATGTGACCAACGTCTTTTGGCAGCATATAACGTTGGGGGTGATCAAATAGAAAAATGGAGAAGGGGTGATCAATAAAAAAGTTACTGTTTCACCTTTAGTTGGACAGTGATCACTAAAAAGTTTGAATTATCAAAGAACGAGCAGAGCGCATGAAAGAAAGATGAAAGAATGAAGAAAAAAGATTCTTAAAAAATACCAAGAATGAGAAAATGGAGAATAATCAGGAAGACAAAAACAGAAAAATAAAAAGATTAAAAAAATTCACCAATAGTTTGGCTGATTTTTAACCCTGTGGGCACTTTCTATTAGAAGCATGAAGTAAGGTTTTGTGGAATATTCTCATGTTTTCATTGTAGTTTAGGCTAGAATATAGCTCTACTTGGGTCCCGTGGGAACTTTTTATTAGAAGCATGAAGTTGCTAATTTTTCTATTGTCTGGAGTGTATTTTTCAGTCTTGTTCTGAACTATAGTAAAAATGCACAATTCATTACATGGTTTGGCGCATTTATGGAAAAAAAAAATCGTGTGCACAGATGGGAGCAAATCAAGAAATTAATGTAATTCACGCAAAAATATCTCTCAATCAAAAAAGAATTTCTGTATCCATCCAAAATTTAATCACTTTCCCCTTACAATGTGGCTTATCTGTCCATGACATTTCATTGAAATTCATTGAGAAGTGTCAGAGATATAATATGGGTAGATGGGAGTGAATACAGAATTATATTTTTCAAAAAAGCAAAAACATCACCCAATCAAAAACAATTTCTGAATCTACCCCCGAAATTTAATCACACTTTCTTTTGACCTTGTGGCTCATCTTGCAACAAAATTTCATCGATATCCAATCAGAACTTTTGGAGATACCTTGTGGACAGACAGGAGAGAGAATACAGAAATGTATGAAATATTCAAATGGGAAAATATCTCACAATCAAAAACGAATTTCTGTATCTTCCCAGAAGCTAATCACCAATGTGGCCTACCCTCCCACAAAATTCAATTGAAATTCATGGTGAAATTCATGAGATATCGTGTAGACAGACAGGAGCAAATATGGCAAAAAAAGGTGAGGAATTAAGGATGGTATCTTTTTGCTAATCTTAACAGACAGTCTCCAGGCTCCTGAGGCAGACACTGACTTGAGTTTATGAAAATGCTAAAGAGGGTGCAGTACAAAAATGTGTTAATGTCATACGGAAGGACTTGCATTTACAGAGATGTGCCTCTTTGGGAACTTTGAAAACCATAAAGACTTTGATGATCTGTTACCAGAAGAGCAAGATGAAGACATTGAAAAACTTGTCATAGTGTTTCAGATATATGGAGAAACCTGATGCACCATTTTTTACACTGAATGAGTGAGCGTGTGAAAAATTCAATATAGAAAAACGGTGGCTGATACATGAATTTTATTGTTAATGCTTTGAATAAATTAGATTGTTGATATCTGTAGAATTGATTGGTGTTTGGGTCAAATAAAAGTAACAAACACTGATTTTTTCAAATTTTGATGTTATGTAAATATAGATTAGTTACACCCTTAGTAAACTACCCAACTTTCTTTTCTCCTTGCTCCTTTTCTACCCTGTCATGAAAGTACTTAACTTCCCTTCCCACCCCTTTTTCTTCCCATCTCTTCAGCAAATTACCTACATACTTTTTCTGCTTTGTTTTTTTCTAAATATTATAAGAAATATCTTAAATGAAATAGATTATGTTCCAAATAAAATGATAGCATTAGACTGAAAACAAAGAGATCTGGTTGCATGAGGATACCCTGATGGTCATAACAATGATCTGAAAATGATGAGATCTAATTGTATGGAATATCTCAGTGGTGATAACATTGGGCTGAAAATGATGAAGTCGGACGGTATCTCAATGGTTATAACATTAGACTGAAAACGATAAGGTCAAACCATATAGGAATTAATAAAAGGTAATATAATATCATCATTGGCAGAAGCATTCAACGTCCATCATATAATATGGTTCTCCCCCTAGACACACTAGACCTCACAATCATGGGCATCATGGTGCCAATAATCTCTGAACTTATTTTTTATCTGCAACCATCTAGCATATCATCATTGGGTTCCACATTGTGAGTCGAGATATCCAGCCGTTGCCTAAGATTCTTGCAACATGGCCTGCCCATTGCCATTCTAATGATTAGATGATATCTCTAGATCCTGTTTTCTCTCTGTACTGTCTTGTAGCCTATGATTTCAAGCTTTGATGTTAAGCATGATCCTTTCCTGTGCACATTGCATGGTTCCTAATTTGAGAGCCAGTCTTTTAGTCAAGTTTCATGCTTCATCGGTTATTATTGGAAGGACACATCAGTTGTAAAGCATTCTTTTCAAATGTAATGGAATCTTTTAGTTCTTGAATGTTGAGCTTGCCCAGCCGAAACCTTGCGAATCCAAGTTGATTATTCATTTGATTTCTTCTTCTGTTGAGGATTTCATGGAAATTCTGTCCCAGAAAAATGTTATGGTCTACTTCAAGTTAGCATTTCCAATTGTATCTTTGTCCTCAACATATTTGTTGCAAATGATATTGGTTTTACTGAATTTAGAGTCCTACTTTCTTGCTTACTTTATTCTATTCATTTAAAATTATCTGGAATTAATTTATCAAAGATCTTGGCAAGAAAGACGATGGCGTCAGTGAATCTGAGGTTACTTAGGTATTCACCTTCAATTCTGATTCCTCTATTTGTCCAGTCTAAATTTTGGAACTTCATTTTGAAGCAACCTATAAAGACTTTGGCTGCACAGATGTTGTCTTGTTTTACTTCTTTCTTGAGCTGAAAGGGTTGAGAGTTGTTATGTAGCTGTTGTAGTTGTTATATAAGGGAACTGCTAAGTTGGTTGATATGATGCTGAGCACTGACATATTTGAAGTCTTCTCCTTGGTGCATGATTGCATCGATATCTAAGGATTTTCACCCAAAGGTTTTCAGGGAGTTGACAAAAAGTTCCCCAATTGAAGATTCAATATAGATTATATAAATCAAAAAATATTATTTAACATTTCTTCTTCCATAACAATAAACTAATTAAAATATTATTTATTTCATTTAAAATATTCCTATCTTTATTCAAAAAAGGTACTGGGTAAAAAAGAAATTTATATATCTTAGTCAAGGGAGGAAGGGAAGTTTGAGAGTTCAATAAGAGGGTAGGAAGGTTGCAGAAGGAAAGTGAGTTAGGTAGTTTACTGAGGGAGTAGGACAGTTCTGGCATTTGAATCTCATCCATGCTTGGTTACATAAAATCATGTAGCAGCGACAAAGATTGGAAAGGATAAAGGACACAATGAGAATAAACGGGCATACTTTAAGAGAAATTCAAAGGCATGAGATAATACTTAGTTTCAGTTAAAGTGTCGGCAACCATGGCATTCCCTGATGGGTGCAGCTTGTGATTTTAACTGTAAGAACATATAGATAAGGTAAACCCAGCAAAATGTCTGTTGTGGGTGATTAATAACAGCTACAACAATAACAATAGCATGCATAACAGATTTTAGATATGAAAAGGTCTTTATTATTTACTCAACCTCATGGGGACCAATGTCTTTTAATAACATGTTGTGTTGGGGTGATCAATTAAAAAACTTGGAAGAGGAGTGAACAAAGAATAAGATACCTCTACTGCCTTTTCATTTGGCTCTAAAATATCCAAATTTTCTTGAAACATGTCCGTAACAGTTTCTCATCAAATTTCTCTCCGCTGATCATGGTTCATATATATATATATATATATATATATATATATATATATATATATATATACACATATATACATATATATATATATATATATATATATATATATATATATATACACACATATATATATATATATATATATATATATATATATATATATATATACACACACACATATATATATATATATATATATATATATATATATATATATATTCTTTGATTCTTTTATTTCCTGTACATTTCTTCATTTTCATGAAAATTTGTTTTTATGGGATTTTCCCTACTACAAAATCTCTGCCTCATGGTTTCTTCCATGTAGAGCAAAGTATATGATAGACATGTTCTGTTAAGTCAGATTGTGATAACTACAAACTAAGATTCATTTTGTTTAAGATGCTTTATATATAGGTGTTCCTTAATCAGTGTGGTTATTTCAGTCTAAAATATTCTTGTATTTTTGGAAACTGCACTGTTTAAAATATCATCATAATTTGATGTGTTTAATGTGCTTGTACTTAATAATATTAACTCATACAGCAATACTTATAATACATATATGCCAAAATGTGCACTAATCGAAACCACACTATTCAAGTAATTGTTACCTAAACAACAGTGAATGCAGTAGGAAAAGACCAGACTCAAGATGGTAAGACAAGATAGAAAGCTTAGCCAATAAGACATAGCAAAGATTAGCAAAATCATGCTTGTCAAGGAAGATATCTGTCAATATCTGTCAATGCAATTTATGTCGTCTTCAAATTATTGTACAATGTATAAATTGTCTCTAGTTTGAATCATCAGTTGTTTACCACATAACTGTTTCTGGGATTGAATAAACATAACAGTTATATTAATATGACACCCCAGCAGTGTTGATCAAACAACACCTCCCTTCATTATATAGTTTATGCCATACACGTAGTTTATCATTTTATAAGGTTTTATATGTATTGTACATTGATATTATTTTATACTAGATATTTATTTTTTGAAAAAGACTTACTTACGTAGGTTATCCTAAAAACGTTCTTAATGATGAGGGATCAGTAAGTATAACAACAGACATGACTCACTTTTCATATCATTTCTATTGATGTTCATATTTATATAAATATATATATCTATATGTTAATACATATATCTATATGTTAATATATATATATATATATATATATATATATATATATATATATATATATATATATATATATATATATATATATATATATATATATATGTGTGTGTGTGTATGTTCATATATATGTATACATACTAAAAAGAGAATTCTTGTAAGAAAAGAAACTTGAAATATTAGGAAAATTCTTATAATGCATACATCTAAGTTATTATTGTATTTGCCTGGAAAAACTTTTATGTACATGAACCTTCATGTAAATACTGGTGTATGCACTAATACCTGTACATGAGGAAATTTGAATCATGAAAGTGTATTTCACAGAACAAAAGTTCAGCAAACTACCTTTAACAGAATTCCCTGAAGAATAATTACAAAAACTCAAGGTGAGGGTTATTTTCATCTCAAAAACAATTTTTCAATCTATATCAAATATATTGAACAATTAAATCATAGTCAACTTCGAATCTTTACTTCTTCATCTTAGAAAAAGTAAAGCCCTAGAATCATTTTCTTTTGCATGTAACATTTTTCTTTTTTCAAATATTTTTTTGCTGTAAGCAAAATATACAAGTTATATATTTTATCATGAAAGTTCAGTTTGAATTCTGGAGAAGTTAAGGTTTTCTTTCCAGGTAAATGAAATAACATCATTTAATAAGTATTATAAAGTTTTCTTCAAAGTTACCAGATATAAATCTTTGAGTGTTTTTCTTGTTATTGAATGAAAAAAATAAAGAAATAAAAAAAAATGAATGAAAAGTGACTTTTATATGTAAACTTTAGGATGGAAAAGAAAACATAGATTTAAACATTTCTAACATTAATAAAATTTGTTCTTGAAGCACATTCTTTTATTAGATTTGTTGAACTTAAAGAAACTGTTTTTTTTCTCGGGGCAATTATCAATCTAACATCAAACATGTTTGAAACTCACAGCCACCATTACTGTTCACCATCGCCCTTTTGATTTTCACATGCTGTATGTAGAGAACCTGATGATAGAATATTTAAATCTTCAACAGATTTGGTTAGTCACTCAATAAAAACTGTCATGTGACCAACTTCTTTTGGTAGCTTGCTAAATAGAGGGTGATCAATTAAAAAATTGGGAAAAGTAGTGATCAATGAATAAGTTACCTCTTTCATTATTTGTGAGGTGGTCATTTCAGAAAGTCTAAATTTTCTAAGACAAGGATAAGTGCTGCCGGACTCAAACTAAGTGACCAACTTAGCATGAATTTACATTTTAAAAATAACCTCCGCTAAAAACCTATTTCGGGATGAATTTTTAAAAAATTCTAAAAAATCATTTTTTCGAAACATAATGAGGAGTGATGTTCATTTTTTTTAGCCTTCTAGCTTCACTAGTGTGACCTGTATATATGATACATAGCCAGCCAGCCAAATCTAAGAATTGAAGAAATCTATGTTGACAGTTTGGATGACAGATTTGGTCGACAATTCATAATACCATTTTGAAGTTTTAGAAAACATATTCAGTTTTCAGAAATAAAAAGTATTTAAATATTTTACTTTATTACTTAAAGATAAAAAATACATATCTGTAACTTGGATTAATGGATCACTTTAGCCTACCCATGTACCAGAATTAATAATCTAAACAATTATCTAAAAAAATAGATCTTTCATCTAAAATTATTAAGAAAATAGATCCTTTAATTCAAATATCTAAAAAATACCAGCACAAGATTTGGGCATAATTGTTCCAAAAAAACTAAAAAGCACTTTTTTTCTGGAAAGTGTCTGGTCCCAACATGAGAGATTGTATACCTGTTGTTAAATTAGTTAAAGGGTATTAGTTAGAGAGTATTACTTGAAGAGTATTGCTTAAAGAATGTTGGATTGTTGCTTTTGATGGTATCAAACTGTGTGGTATTCTCTGTGATGGTACTTCTTAATGTAGAGTCAAGTTGTTGGTAAGTTTTGAAAGTCTGAAGGCACCTATGGAGTATCTTTGGTAGAGAATATGTCTTCTGTGAGAGATGTGTCGTGTATACTGGAAAATCTCTGTATGGCTGAGGAGAGAACTGGAGATGAAAACATTTTTTTCCTTTACCCTTATCAGAATAACAATTCAAACTCTTATCTATTCTCTGTGTCAACTTAGAAATCTCTTATTTCAAAAGAACAAACAACTGGTCTGGTTAGTCACTCAATGGAAACCGTCACATGACCAATGTCTTTAGGCAGCACTGAAGAGTGTTTGGATGATTAATTGAAAAATTAGCAAAAGATATGATCAACTAGTTAGTAATTTCTCTTGTCTTTTGTTGGGTAGTGATCACAAAAATGTCTAGATTAAAAAAAAAGCAATCTTGAATACAAATGGATACAAACGAAAGGACCTATTCAGTGTAAACTTCTGTTGCAAACTGAAACACCAGCCAAAAGCCTAATTTGAGGCAGAACTAAAAATAAAAAGAATCAGTGCAACCTGTGTATGTAATACATAGCCAGCCAGCCAGATCAATTTAAAAACTGAAGTAATCTATGTTGACAATTTTGGTTGATGGTTTCTAATACTTGGATGAAAAGCATCATATGTAAGAGGAAAGTTGGTTTGTCTTTTTGTATGAACATATGTTTATATTAACTTTCCAACATCACTTACCAGATTTGAAGCTTATTTCAGATCAGTGCATCACAGTCCTAATCTGTAAGAATCTCTCTCTCTCTCTCTCTCTCTGTGTCTTTCCCTCTTTGCTGGTCCTCCCCAATATTTGTATAGTGTTCTTCTATCTAACTCCCTGTCAGCATTTCTTTGCCTTCCACAGGTCAGATGCCATGACAGGAAGACAGTATCCAATCTTATTTGGAAACATCCCAACCATACGAGCATGAAAAGACACTTCAAATGCTCCATTTTGTAGCAAGAATAATAATTAGTCCTGTGGAAGCATAAAACCCAAAAAGAAAAATTTAATGCAGGATTTTAAAAATAAATCACAGAATAAGAATCCTTCAATGTTTTTGAACTCAAATGAGCGTAAACTTTTAGTCCACAGGGATTATCTTGAATTGTTTGAGATTTTTAAAATTTTTTCTATTGATTTTCTTTTCTGTTGGACAATATCATTATGAGAGAAAATTTCAATTTGCTTCTCCTGCAGTGAATTTTTATCTTGGGAGCAGAGTATTCATTGAAACATGACTGTTCAAAATCTGCTTCATTGGAAACCTGAATCAGACAAAAATGGCAAAGAACAGTTTTGAAAAAGTAGAATTATTATGAAACGCTCCTAGATAACCCAGGATGAATAAAACCTGTGCAGACAGACATTTATTCTATAATCAAATTTCTTTGCATCAAATAATATGGCTGTAAACTCTTGGGACAAAGCAGTTGTGATTTTGTTAGCCTCAACCAGAGATGTCTGCTTGTAAAGAATGGTCATGACTTCATTTATAATCTTGGTAGCTATTTGCTTCAATTCTGTAACTGTTATTGTCATTCTTAACAATACTATCTTTTCAGGAATACTGGGTATCTTTAAGCATTGTTTATTTATGTCTATGTTCTCTTATAAGCTTTCTTCTTTTAAAACCTTAGCAATTCATGGACAGATGCCAAAAGAAAGAAGAAAAACTTAAGCATCAAATATCGTTTCAACACATTTTCAACAACATTGCACTTGAATAATCACCGTTAAGGTGTGAAACATCCTTTTGAGGGTTAATTCATATCAAATTAGCACACCTTATATGCTTCTTTAATTAAGCAGTGATGGTAGAAAAATTAAGTTAACTTAATGAAGATACAAACAGTATGATTTAAACTATAAATTTACCATTTACAAAAAATCAGGTTTGCTTAGTCACTTAATTGAAACCATCATATTACCAATATCTTCAGGCTGTGTGCAGTGTTGGGGGTGATCAATTGAAAAATTGGTGATCAATGAATGTGTTACTTCTCTTGTCATTTGTTTTAGATGGAGAGGTTATTTACTATATGATTATGATGCTGAACTAGACTCTTAGTTTGTGTCTAGCAAGTGAAAATGCTGCAATCTAATTATTATGACATAACAGCTTTTATTCTATCCACACTTATTCTTGCAAAGATTTGATTTTAAGTGGCATCATATTCTAAGGATACAATTTTGTACAAGTTTTTTCCACATGTTTATCAATCTTCAGAACACTGAACATTTTTTTTGGGGGGGGTCTATTTATAATGTTGGTATACTGCTGAACTTGACCTTTCTTTCTCTCTATCATAGGAAACAAGGGCTTTCAAGTATTTCAGTTACTTCCTTTCAATTCTTTGATGAAATCATTTTTCCAAAATTCAAAATCTAAGGATGGGAGGTTCTATGGGGGTCAAAATTGTGAAGGAAATTTTGTCTTTCATTTTTAGGGATCAAATCAAGAGGAAACTTTCCTATTTACTTCAAAAGGTCAAAAATGAAAACAAGCATTTTTTCAACTTTTGGGATTCTTACTGCATGGAAATATCCGAATGGTTTCAACATTGAAGTTGAAAGAATGTGGTATTACTGCATGAGAATATTCCAGCGGTAGGAAGGGGGAGGATGGGGAAGAAAGGTAGTTTGATGAGTGGATAAGAAAAATTTTGCCTATGAATCTAATTAATGTTTGTATATCATTTAAATAAAATCATGAACTGGCAACAAAAAATAAAAGGAATAATGGAATATGTGAGAAAATACAGGCATAGGGCGTGAGAAGGGCAGAGGCATTAGATAATGGTAAATCTTAGCTATCAACAGCCAAGGAATTGATGGGCATTAAAATGTCCAAACTTTTGGAAAACAAGCATGGGCACAAACTAAGGGACCAATTTAGTATGAACTACATTGAAAATGAAACTCCAGTACAACTTAATTTTGAAGGGGAATTCTAAAAAAACAAAATTAATCATTTTCCCTATTCGTTGAGGGGAGTGTGTGTGCAAAATTTCAAGTTTCAACTTTGAATGTTTATGGCTAGAGAGAAGTCCCAATACATAGATAAATATAAATGTCAGAACACATGAATAACCTAAACCCAATAAACAGTGTTGTTGGTGATTAAAGATAAATCATCAATTATTCATATTGTGTTTTCTATTCTTGTAATATTGAGCGCTATTGAGGGTAACACAACAAAATAACAAAAAAAGTTAAAATATATGTATATATATTAATAGTTGTGTGCTTGTGTGTTTATAACTGAAATATTATGCATATTTTCCATTGTCATCAGTGGTAAGCTTCAAGCTTAAGCAATGGGCTGTATTTTCTAGGTAAACTGTTTTTTCCTGATGGAAAATTGATGCAACACCATTTTCTAATCTCCTTAAACTTTGCCTTGTACCCATCTACTTAGACTTTGTAAATATCAATAATTAAAACAATTCAGTGCTGTTTAAGACTCTTCAAAAATCAAATAAAAACTGATTGCAAAGCTAAGATCTGTCTCCATTAAGCTATTATTCCTGTAATTGTGAATTCCAAGTTTGGCTGGGCTGCTGGCCGATTCTGAAGAGACCATGAAGAAATAGACCAGATAATGGAAGACTTAGTTAGGCTCAACTTTGAGGTACAGATATACAAAAGTTTTGAAAGTGCAGAAGAGAGTTCATTCCCAAGGAAAAGTACCAACAAAAAGAATGAGAACAGCATTCCTATTTTAAGGAAATCATGATTCTATTTACAACTTTTTGAAGATAACCCAAATGAGATACACTACTCCAACCCAAAAGTATGGGATCAGCCCCCTTGAAGGATGTTCACTGAGCTTTTTTACTCATCAGCAATTAATGAATCGTAGATATAAAACAAAACAATTTTGTTTTATAGCTTGATATTCTAGCTTCATGTAATTAGATTTAAATATTTCAATTTTGGCGTATAAAAGGATTGTGATACATGTTTTGCTGCCCCTCCTTGGGTTTTTATAGCGGCCTGTATTCTTTTCAGGCATGACTTCCACTAATGGGAAGCAATATTTACGATCAAGCTGTTTTCAACTTTCTGTACACAGATCTGCTTTATGGGATGGAGCATTATATGGAACCGTTTAAATAAAATTTCCACCATAGATTTTCAAACAGATTAATCGCTGCCTATATCATCGAGATGATATAACTTCCCTACAGAAAAGCTTTGCCGCTCTTTGTTCTGTGTCAAGATGAATTATCCTCCTGAAAAATGACAACATCAACACCGAACCTATTTCCTATCAATGGAATGAGAAAAGTGTCCCAAATTTCAATGTGCACCAGTGCATTGACTGCTTAAGTGACGATTACCATCTCCTCTGGTCCTTTACCTGACATGCGACCCCCGTATCATAAATCATCCCTACTCCATGATTGCTTCTCTTTAGCCCATTGTAACCCTGTTTTCTTCTGTTCAGGTGTTAGAGCTGGTTTTCATTTTGACTTTTCTGAATGTAAATTCCATTCCATTCAGCCGATTCCTTACAGTTCTGTCACAAACACTGATTCCTTTTTCTGTTTGTTAGTTTTTTATTTGTTTTGTATTTTCTATTTCCAAGGCGTATTGCTTTGAGTTTTCTATCAAGATGCATCAGCGTCTCCTAGGGTCTACCTGTACGCTTTCCTTTATAACCTTCTTATTTTGTTGATATTTGTATCAAATCTAAGACGCACCTACCTATTTGTACATGTTCTAATGCTATTTAGAAATAGATATATGATCCAGATTATCATAAATAGCGTTATATCATATTGAAACTCTATTCGGAATGATCTCCTGTTGTTACACGGTGAAAGTATCATTTCGCTTAGACAACGTAAATAGAATTAACAATTAAACAGCTGCACAATTTTCCTAAATTGTTTATTCTATTTACGTTGTCTAAGCCAAATTGTACAAATTGTATTGTGTAATAATGGGAGATCATTCCGAATAGAGTTTGATATAAAGCAATTTATGGTCATTCTTTTGGATCATATATCCATTTTGTAATTATATAACTATTGCATTGAAAGAAACAAGTAGAGCAGACATAGATCGTGAATAAACAAACATTAAATTTGGAATTAAAACAGTTATTTAGACCTTTGCATTACCAGCAGCTGTTTAGCTCTATAGTAAAAGCAACATTACAGGAAAGTGGCTACCCTTTCAGTGGCAGGTTCAATTCCCGCAGCAGCCTCATTTTCTTTAATTGTTTATTCTATTTACATTATATAAGCCAAATGATACATTTACTGCATAATAACGGGAGATGATTCAAGCTATTTTACTCATAGCTGGAGGGGAAAGAGGGATTCATGTCTTTCCCAAAGGCATAAGTGCAAAATGAACGTAAACAGCCTTGATCAGAGTTTGAAGTTGGCTTGATGGTTCCATAGTCCACACTCTTAACTACTTTGCCACTCGGACCTCAGAGAGTGGTATGTATAATAGGAAAAAACTGATTAGCGAAGTTTAAGATCAAATATTCACTTTCCTTGTAATGATTTCTCAGTCAAAAAAAATGAATTTATCAAGTGATGTTCTAAGAAAGGTGGATTGAACCATAATTTTTCTAGTAGCATTGTATATATCTTAATTTCCAAAATTTACGATTCAATTTGACTGTCTAAAATCAGTCTCGTTGAGCCACCATAGCCCCACAAATTGCCCAACAAACCAGCCATGTGGGCTATGTGTGTATGTGCGTGTGTGTGTGTGTGTGTATCTGGATGCACCTGATTGCATTTTTTGGACTACAACCTTGCATGAGTTCACCAATACACACCATTTAAAAACAGTTTTTTTTTTTCATTTTCCTACAAGTGCTTTTGTTAGGTCTCTATGGATATTTTTGAACCAACAATACCCAAATTTGAGATGATGTTTTTTAGATTATTTTAGATGAAAAACTATTTTTTCAAGATAATTTTAGATTAAAGACGTTTTTCCTAGATAATGTGTTAGATAATTCTTTTGATAATTAATTCTGGTGCACACAGAAATTCATCCATGCAAGATATGGATATATCTCATCTATCTTCTTGAAATTTATTTAGTTTAACACAGCACTGAGCCAAACAAGGTGATTGAAAGATAATGTTGAGCCAATTTTTTTAATGGGGAGTGCCTTTCTGAGATGAAAATATTGACTCAAAAATCTTGGCTCAAACACTGATCTCTGACACTCGAGAAACATACAATTATCTCAGAGGAAGTCCATCATTTCAGAGTCTAATTTCCTCACAACACAATTTTTTCCAGATTCAAAGAATCAGCTAAAAGGAGGTTCAGTTTGTAACTCAATAGAGGCCGTCATGTGACCAATGTCTTTTGGAAACGAATAAAAAAAAATGATTGTCTTTTTGTAGACATGATAAGGAGTAAATGTACAAACTTTCAGCCCTCTACCTCCATTGGTATGGCCCCTATGCATGTTACATCTTTATATACTCAGCCAGATCAACTTTAAAAAAAACTCATGTTGACAGTTTTGGCTGATATTTTCTGAAAACAGACTTCACACTGGTGAGCAGTCAAGTGTTTGAGTTGAAGATGTTGAAAAATACACAAGCTTTAAATCTAATGATGTAGAAAAAAATTTGTTGGCCTCTGAAGAGAGAAAAGTGAATTATTTTGGTCAAACAACAGAGAGTGAATCAGATTTCAAAGTAACTCTGCTCTTTGGTTTGGTATTCATAGAACATTTACTGAACACAGGGTAATTGTAACAGAGTATTTGTCATTAGGAGAATCAGCAACACTACGCTATATGCAATGAAAAATCTTTAGAAACTTCAAGCTTTACGATACAAAACATAGGATTTGCAGAAGTTAGTAATAGCATTCGGATGGCTTATTTTCTTTCGATATTTCTGCTGTTCAATGTGAGATAAGGTGGTGAATAGGTTACAAGCAAACATTTTATTAAATAAAATAATTATAGACAGAGCTTATATGTTTTCTGGATTAGAATATTGACTCTGAAGAGGCAGAGTTGATTTTAAGGTTGCTGGCTTATATCAGTGATTCTGAAATTAGAGATACTTGGCTCCCAGGTGAGGAATTTCTAATCTAAGGGGAGAAATTTTAGCCAGAAGAGGAATTTGGGAAGAATTTAATGAGGGGAGAAACTGAGAATGAGGTGCACTAAATTTATCTGCTTATGTATGTCATAGAGTGATAAATAATGTACATATCAAAGGAAAATAAGTTAGATAAATCTTGTCAGAAGAAAATATAATTCAATCTAGGGGAAATAACCTAGATAAGAGTAACCTTATTATCACTCTTCTGTAAAGAAGTCCAACAAAAACTCTTCATTCAAATCATCTAAAAAGATGTCTCGGAACACAGTATCTTCAAACGCCGACAAGAAAGTTCACCAATACTTGGTAGAATATTTGAAATTTCAGATTGTACCTGATGCTACTGATAAAACCCAAACCATCCTGTTTATTATACTGGACATTCCTCTGCAATGATCCCATGAAACCAGGAAAATTGGTGGAACACCTCAAGAGTGTACATCAAGAAAGTTCAGAGAAACCACTTGAGTATTTCCAAAGATACAAAGAAGAGGGGGTTGTAGAACAAACAAATTACTGAAAGATTTAAGTCATAGACCAGAAAGAATGAACTAGAACTCTAAGCCACCTATGAAGTCAGTTTTCTTATGGCTAACATATCTAGACTGCACACAAGTGGTAAAGAGTTACTGAAGCCAGTTTCTCTACATATAAACTTTTCTTAATATTCAGCCTTCTAGCTCCATTGGTGCAGCCTGTACACATGAGATATACATACATACATAGTTAGTCAGTCAACACAAACTTGAAACAGGAAGAAACCTAAGTTGACAGTTTTGATGACAGTTTTGGTTGACGGTTTCAGATAAGATCTGAATTTGCTAACATTGTGCACTATAGAAATTGAACCATTGTTACATTTGAGTAGGTTTTTATTCCATTTTTACATGTGACAATATTTTACAAACGACATAATTTTTACAGGAATGCAGCTTCAAACTTGATTCAGTTGACAAAAAAATTGCAACTGGATTTACCTTTGCGTTTTCTGTGTCACAAAACTTCTACTGATCTTGTATTAAAAACTGTCAACTGAAACTGTCAACATCAACATAGTCAACATAGGTTTCTTCATTTTTCAAATGGATCTGGCTGACTAGTTGGCTATCTATGCACAAGTCATGTGTACCGATCATACCAGTGGAGCTGCTAAGCTGAAAATTTACTCCTTACTCACTATGGCTAGAAAAAACACAGTTTGTCAGAGTTTTTTTTCTAGATTCTTCCACAAAGTAGATCTTTGGTAGTGGGTTTAATTTACAATCCAAGTTCATGCTTAATTGGTTCTTCAGTTTGTTCACTTTTGTTTTTCTGAAATTTGGACATTTTTAATGATCATCGCCCACTAAAAAGTGATAGAAGTGATACATTCGTAAATCACATCTTCTAATATTTTGATTGATCGCACCAGGCATGACATACTGCCAAAAGATGTTGGTTATATGACAGTTTCTTTCGAATGACTAACCAGGACTGTTTTTTTATAACATCTGCCTAAGGAATATTCTATAATATGAGAAAAATGCTTCATAATTTGTCATTATTTGATTATTTTACACTCAAAGCACAGAAAATATTGTGAAATCTTAAATCTTTTCCCAAGAAAGATTTGATAAGTTGATTTCATTTATCAAGAAATTCACAAATTTCAGATTTTTTGGAAATGCAATATTTGCGTTTTTATCGAATACTCTGCAAACAGTATACTTCTAGCTATGTTCTGTGTCAGTATGTTCACAGTAATTTGAAAGGTCATCAAAGTGCAAAAGGCAAAAGGAAGGAAAAGAAAGAAGATACACTTACTTATGAGAGGAGAGGAAAAGGGGTGTGAGGATCCAAGGAGAAAAAAGAGGTTTAGACTGGAAGAGGGATTATTAACTCCTCCTTATTCCAGTGTTTTAAAGAAACACTGTTTTTCTTCTTTCCGTCTCTTGGGCAGTTTTGTGATTGGATTTCATTGTAAAAACCACTTACTTCCCGTGTCATAGCAAAATTGCGTTTTCTTCAGTTTTTTTCCACATCCCTTACTGGTTTTCTGTTGTAGCTTACCCATTGGCCAACAGGGGAAACATCCCGACCTCTTCACAGGGAATCAGCAAGTCATCACGAAAGAAATATCGTATGTCAAGATAAGGTAATTTTCTACCCTTGTTTATTCTTTTCTTTCCTTTCTCAATCAAACTTTAATTTGAAACAAAAAAAAGACAGTATTTTTAATTAAAATTCTTGTATTCGGGATACAAAATTGTCGCATCAGCAACAGTAGCTGTAGCTGTAGTTATATCACCAGCAGCCAGCAAACCAACTCACATTTGCACTGCGGATTAGCATTTTGTGTTTGCGTATTCACATTCCCCCTTCCTCTCTTTCTGGAAATTGTTACATAAAGACTGACAGCTTGCAAATTACATTGAGGATTGCTAAACCATCGAGAACTCTAACTGGTAGAAGTATGCAAATAATTATGATGAAATCTAGATTTACTAAGCCTAGTTTAGTCTGGCATAAGATTATCAGTGTCAGGCACCTAGTGTGGATCAAATTTGCAACACAGTCATAATGGTCTGCTACACTAGTTTGCTAATTATTACCCCATCACAATGAGTTCTGTAAATTAGTGAGCTAGCTCAAGACCTCTGTGAAGCGCATCATAAGAGGATTGAACTCTGCATATCAAAATAATAGAGGGAAAAATTGGACACAGTTGATTAGAAAAAATGAATTGTAAATAGAATCAAAATTTATTAATATAGTGTGTGAGTGTTTCTGGCGTAGGATTGGTACATAGAAAATTCATGGTGCAGGTACCCAGTACACGTTCCATTAACTCTAATGTACCTTTTCTGTCCTCCTGCTGAATTGCATTCATTGTCGCAGATGTGTCAGGTGTTCTGATCAGTAGCATTTGATAGTTCACCTGTTGTCTCCTTTCATAGCTTTGTAGATGACTTTTTTCCCAGCTTTGCTGAGGCAGACCCTCCCACGGATAGACCAAGTTAGTTTGATGTGGTCATCTTTGTGAACAGGAAGTTCAGAGTCATACCCTGGGGAAACCAGGGCACAGTGGAACAGAAAAAAATTGTTGGTTAAAGCTAATCTAATCAATATATTTGGGTAAAAAAAAAGAAAGATCACTTCTGTTGGCAGCAAAATAGATTATATAGAAACAAGACAGTAATATCACTCTAAGTTAGCAGATGATAGGCACTCACTGATCCACTGAGCCCCACCTCTACTTCACACTGAATCCTCCCTGGGGAACAATGAATCAACATAAGATTGAATGATTCAAAGAATTTCCTGGGGAAGACCAGCCACACATCTTTATTTGTGTATTGTAGACTATGTTGCAAAAAGTGATTGTAAAAATCCCTTTAATACAAAATCACATTCACATAGTATCAGAAGCCATTTCAGATAAGAAAAAAGAAATGATACAAAAAGTAAAATTAAAATGCTCTTTTAGTTTCCTTGTAAATTACATGAAATGAATTGCTAGGATCAATTTTTATCAAAAGATTTGTTGTGGTTCGGTCCCAAAAGTGATCCACTGTGCCCTCATTCACTATGCTTTGCACATACCCTAGGGAAATATAATTTTACATCTCTCTAAAGAGACAGCTCAGTGATTACAGTTTGGAAAACAAATAATGTTCATACTATCTTGAATAAATAAAGAAACTACCAGCTGACAAGTTGAAGAACTTTATACATGTCTAAACAAAACATTTGGAGGCAGTTATTATCGCTAAAGGGAATGTGCGACCAAATGGAATGGAGCCAATATTTTTAGCTGGGTAATATTTTTGATTTCTTCTTTGGAATTACTGCTTGTTAGTAGAAACATAATGATTCTTTTGGCCAAATTACTTTGGACAACCTATCAAGATATTCTGATGATAAAAATTTTTTTGATTTCCATTTATTTCTGAAGATATCATGAAGGTTAAACAAATGAATTCAAGGATTACAATAATCCTGACTGGCGCTGTAGGAGGATATCTACATAAGTATTTTAAGAAAACAATGAACTTCATTTTTTTTCTAAAAATACATGATTAAAAGGAAAAACTATGATCCTCAATTTTGTTATTTTTATCAATGTCATTCCAATCGAATCACCAAAGCCCCATGAATGACTGACCAAAACAACCAGCTAATTCTTTCAAATCATCATAGCTTCACAAATGGCCTACCCTTTGCATATCTGTATGTGTGTGTGTGTGTATGTATGTCTCCAAGTGTTCCAGGTCAGATTTTTGGAGCTATAACCTTAGAAATTTGTACGAGAACACCAGTAGGCACCATCAAAAAAAGTTTTTTTTTTGCTTTGCCAAAAAAGTGCTTTTATTGGCTTTCTATTGTCATTTTGGATAGATATGCCTAAATATGCAGAGACAGGAACACAGAAGTGCAAAGAAATGAGAATCTGTTGCACACTTGGTTGGTTGGCCCATTTGTGGGGCTATGGTGATTCAATACATTTTATTTAATATTTGAATACTCTTATAATTAAATTTTCAGCAGTTTTGTTCAGTAAATCTATGAACCATTATACTTGCAACAATCCTAGCCAAACAGGTTTCTATGAATGCCTGCAGATTATTTTTTTCTTGGGGTCTTGTAATTTTTTCAAAAAACTCAGTTGTGCACACACATTATTTTCAGTGTGAGAAAGGATAATTAAGTTCTTTGTAACCAATATCTTTTTCAAGGTCACTTATGAAGGAATTCATATTCTGTGATGTGATAGTTGCTTGGCTGAGACAGTCCCCTCCCCCCGTAATGGTACCTCTGGCCTCCATGTGGTACTACTTAGGTCATTTTGCTTCTTTCATCCGAAATTTGCTGCTATGCCCTTTGCACATATTTGTCTGTACATCAGGGTTCCCAGGTTCTAATTCTGGAGTCGGTACTTAGATGCTAGATTTGAAAGATTAAATTCCTTGCTCTGCATTGCACAAATCTCATGGTATCTATGCTGTACTTTTACCTGAGAGATCAAATTGTTGAAGTAAATTCCAAATGTGGGCGGACCCAAAGTGATATGAAAGTAAATGGGTTGAGGTGATTAAATACATATTTGATATACCAAAGGGTTCAGTTGGCTTGGTTTATTTTTATCTGACAGTGTTATATAAATGTGAGCTCCAAGGTCCTTTTCAACTTGAGTTGACTCCAGCGTGTGAAGAGTTTTATCTTCATTGGTCATCTTCTGTTGATGCTGACTGTTGGATTTCCCCAGATGCACGACTTTGCATTTTGATAGATGGAAACAAATGTTTTATCTTTTCTTTCAAAGTCTTTTCATTTTCTTTAAGCATGACCGCTATTTTTTAAATTCTCATGTTGAAATGCAATTTCTAATGTCACTGTTGTTGAGATGTTCTTTTGGCCTTTTTTCAGTTTGCTTGACTTGATAGCCAAAATAATGTGTCATCGCATTCGGTTTTGCAAAAAAATAATATTTTTTTTCAAAGATTTGTCCTTTGACAGTTTCGTCTGTTTCAGAATTCTACAATGATCAATCCATGAAGGAAAAATTTTAGGAATGCATTTTGTACAACGACAAATTATCAAATAACCGTAGCCCCACAAATTGCCTGCCCAACCAACTAGCCAAGTGGGCTACAGATCCTTTTCTCATTGCTTGTGTGTCTTTAATCACTTCTGGTCATATTTTTGAGGCTAAAACCTTATAAATATGCAGGAGTACAACACTGAGCACCATCTAAAAAACAGTTTCTGGTCTCTCTCTACAGTCATTTTTGAAAAAACAATCTTCTTCAGGTATTATTCAGATAATTTTAGATAAAAGATCTATCTTCCAGTTAATTTTAAATGATTTCTTAAATAATTAGTTCTGGAACAGGTGCAAGCTATGGTGATTCATTTATGTGAGGTATGGATATTGCTTTCATTTTTTCAAGTTTATTAAATGAGAAAATGTTATCTTTCATCTTTCCATCACAACTCATATGAAAGTAGAATATTTAGTTTATTTACTTTTTGCCGGTTTTAGATGTTTATGATATTTTTTGATCCATTTTGACAGTGTTTTTTCCTGGTAGCAGTAATTATACAGGCTTCCACGCCAAAAGAAATACATACAAGGTCTGTCCAGAATCTATCCAGCTTAATGATATTAACAAAACAACAGCCTTCTAAGGGCAATCGTACCTAAGTCCCTTTCAAAATACTCACCATGGATCATCACTCACTTATCCTAATGACCCTTCTATTCTACAAAACAGTCTCCAAAGTCCTCTATTGGGATTGCCATTGGCTGCCTTGGCACTTTTTCCTTAATTTAGCCAAAGGTTTGAAATATCTTTGAGAAGAAGTAGCAGGTAGCCAAATCTGGACTGTAAGGGAGGATGGGTGTCTTTGACGGAAGACAGACACAGAGAATGGAATATTTCATAGACATGGAGAGAATGGTTCACCAAAAATCCCTGCCCGAGGCACGTTGCTGATTTACTTTATTGTGCATGTGACTGTCGTACAGTAAGCAAGCTCATTCAATGGCATCTCATTGTCATCCCATGGGAGAGTTTCTGTTCATTAATATGCAGTCAGGTCCTGGCTGATGAGTTGCCAAGTTACATCAAGACATTGTGATTTTCAAAATGGCTGGATACTTTCTGAACAGATCTCGTGAGAAAATGTTTCAAAATTCATGTTTTTCAAGTGTTGAAATCCTCCAAAGCAGCTTATCATGAAGTCACTTTGAAAGAATTGATCTGATCAACAAATTGATTTTTGATCTGATCACCTAAGTGAAATAGAGTCAAAGCTGATCAGTACTTAGGTGAGTAACCACTAAAGAATGCTAGGTTCTATAATCAGATTGTGGCCTTGTATAAGACTAAGAAAGATCATCCTAAAGAAGACAAAATGAGTTTAACCGTAGAAAATAGCTAATTTTGGAATCATGATATTATACAATATCAGTGGAAACCTTGAGATAATGTCATGGCTTGACATAATCAAGCCCCAAAGAAACCAATAATAATAAGAATACATAGTTCAGAATTTCTCTAAAGACCTTCAAAGTTTTTACCAAGTTACACAAGTCGGTAAGTTTATCTCCACTGATCAAAACACATTGACTCAAGAGACATCATTACTTTATTTGTAATGGTAATTATTCTCTTCTGAACAAGAGAAGTTGTTCAGTGATTATAACAATGTTGAACAATGAACATCCAGAGGGATTCAGTGCACCTGGCTTGAATAACACTGGGAGTCTAAGACAGAGATCTTGCTACCACAACAATCACTGTTTATTTCATTATATTCATGTTGCCTGCTACTGCAGCTGTTACTTATAACAAGCTCTGAAATTTGATTTTTGTTGTCAAACTCAAAAACTACAGTTGAATATTTTTCTACCGTAACAACTGTACGCATGACAAGAGCAATTCTCACCAAAATGAGGACTGTAAACCAATGTTTGAATTTCTCATATGGTGTTTTGAACTCACAACAAATTGATTGCCAGTAGGCTGTTTTACTAACTGAGCTAAATTGACAAGACTTAAATATTAACAAAATTTTATCGTACAGATATATTTGCAAAGGCTTATTCGGATAGACTGATGATGATACAAGAGAATATATATTTCTATGATTTTCATATTTATTATATATATAGTACTGTCAAAATTATTGTGCACTTCAAAATTGACTTCAAAATTCAAATTCCGTTTTTGAAACTCATTTAAACTACAGAGATATAAGAAGCAATTCATGTATACATGTATTTTTGATTCTGCATTCATTCTCGTATTCTGTACAAGGAGAATTTAAACCATTGTTGACCTCATGTTACCTCATCTTATCCCAGGATTGCAGCTGATCTCAGGTGAACTAGCATATCCTTTTAAGAGTTTGTGTTTCATTCTGTGTGTCCATCTAACCTTATTTATAGTAACAGGTCTCAAATCAAATACGTGACTCTTGTAATGATTATCATGCATGCTTGTCCAATATTATCATCATGGGATCTGGTAAAGATTTTTGCCCAAGGAAAAGTCTCCAAGTGGAAGTATATCCAAAAGATACCTCCTTAAGTTGCAATGAAATTGCAAAATTAGATGAGAATATTAAGGAAAAGTGTATTGAACATAAATCAGAAACAGAAAAATGTTGAAAATTTGTCTCCTCTAGGTCAGAGAGTGTGGACGAAAGCGTATCTCAACTCAAAGACGAAACAGAATGTTTGCTGCACGTGATCATTTCTTTTTCAAATTTTTTTCTATTCATTATGCTCAATATCGCTTGCAGCTAAGAGATGTCCATTAAATGATGGCTTCTGTTGAATGACTGACCAGGTCTGTTTTATTGTATAATGTTTAATATATGTGATAAATATTTACTGTTGAATTATGTGCAATGATGAGGAAAGATGTATATGATAAATATTTGTTGAATAAAACAAATGCTTTTTTCTATCATTATGTTACAGGATTATTGATGCATCTTTAACTTACTTTTACACAAAACTACAAATATCTGACTCTCAGGGAGAACTGAACTAACTAGAAATGATCTATAAGACTATTTTGCCAATCATAACTCTATAGGAAATACACTGCGATTAACACATTTTAAATATCTAGCTGAAAACCCAACCTGAGGGAAGGATTTTTCTCTGCAAGATGTCTGCTTTATTTGGTTAAAGAAGATGATAAAGATTCAGTTTTGCTAACCAGATGGGTACAAAGTAAAAGATCAGTTTAGCATTATTTCTACATTATACATAGCACCCCCTGCAAAGATCTTTAGAACTTTGAGAATTTTCAAGAATTTATATGCTACAAAATATGCTCTAAAATTCCATCAGTAACCATAAAAAGTTTTCTTGAGTTATTCAATAACAAACGGACAGACATTTCATGAAATGAAGTAAGACACTTTAGTATATCAAATCACCGTAGCCCCACCAATGGCCTGACCAACCAGCCAAATTGGCTATGAATTCTTCTTTCTTTGCTCATCCCTGCGTGTGAGTGTGTGTGTGTGTGTGTGTGTGTGTGTGTGTGTGTGTGTGTGTGTGTGCGTGTGTGTGTGTGTGTGTGTGTGTGTGTAAAAATTGTTTTTTTTAAAAAGTGCTTTTTAGGGTCCCTTTGGTAATTTTTTTTAAAGTAATTTTTTATGAAATATCAGTTTTTTCAAGTAATTTCAGGTAATTTTTGAGATAATTAATTCTTGTCCACGCACAAGCTCTTCTGATTCGTTTATGTGAGGTACTGATATTATCTGATGGCTATAAATCCACCCATCCTCAAGTTATGCAAGAGCAAACAGATAGACATTCGGTGACTTTGAGTTTTGTATATATATATCATGTACATCTAATTATATACCATTTAAAAAAAATCAGAGCAGTGAACTTTTTTTGTTCTACTGAAAGTTGGCTCAACTCCAAAGAAATGTGAGAACATAGCAGAGACATTACTGTTTGCCTAAAAAATCAATGCCTGAAGTGATGGGGGTGGGGATTAGGAGCCGGTATGAAATATTAGACATCAAAACAAGTTTCAGGAGACAACAGCAAAAGAAAGTGTTACAACTTAACTGGTTATAGCTTGGTGCTATAATAGGTTAAAAAAAGGAAACTATGAATAAAGAAAAATAAAGTTTTCAGACCATGGGAGAACTTTTGTTCCTTTTCCTCAGAAGCTGTCAAAATAATAGAGTGTGGAACTTTCACGTTCCCTCTGTTCTTGTGATGACAGATGTCACATAAACTACGGCAAGGTTTCAGGAAGAAAGGAAAGAAATTGGTCAGGTTAGTCAGTCAATAGAAACCATCTCATGACCAACGTCTTTTGGTAGCATGCTGTGTTGGGGGTTATCAATTAAAATTTGGAAAAAAAAGTGATCAATAGATAAGTTATTGTCTTTGCCTTTTATTGAGCAGTGATCACCAAAAAAACGTCTGAGGCGGACAAAACTAAGTGATCAATTAACCCTGAGCTTATATTGCAACTGAACCCCGCCTCCTATATGGTGGTAGGGAAGTTGGAAAAAACCCTCTCCGCTAGACATAATAAAGAGAAATTGTTAAAATTTTCAGCCCTTAGCTCCATTGGTGCAGCCTGTACATCTCATACATACATACTTGGCCAACCAAACCAATTTGAAAACAGAAGAAACCTACATTAAGAGTTTTGGTTGACAGTTTCTTCAAGGCCTAAAAAAAAAAAATGGTAGATAATATTCTCTCATTTTTAAGATGGTGATTCAGTGATTCAATTGATAACAGTTGCTGGGAAAGATTTATCGAAAGCCATAAAATCGAGGCTTAGGTATAGCATAATGTTTGAGAAATATGAGCGAGAAAATACAACTGACAAAAAGTAGGAAATAAATGCTGTTGAGAGAGAAAAGAGTAATGTGTTCAATAAAAAGGATTGATCCATGCTGTTCATAAGAAAAGGAGAAGAAAAGGAACTCTTCTATATCTACATTTGGTAAAAGGAAGCTTTTATTAAACTACACAGATCATCGACACTTAATTCCTGATAACTTGAAAAAAAAAATATCAGAGATTTTCTAGCAAAATCTTTTTAAAAAAAATGAAAAGATAAATATACGTTTGGCTCAACTGCTTTCTTTTCTTTGAAGCAAAATATGAAATTCTTTTGAGGTTTATGCTTTCTTTTCAATCACAGCTACTCACAACAGAGTGGTTTAAATACTGTTGCTGGGTTGAGGATACAAGATTTCTTATCCAATGACTATTATCAACTAATTCTTATCTGCAATTGGAGAATCGATAAAAAATTGTCGACAAAGAGATTATCATTCATTTCTCCCTCCGTGAATACAAAACAGTAGGGAAGAGCTATCAGTTTATCAGCAGCAGTTTTGGTTATGCTTTACAAGAGCATTAGTAATAGAGATTGATGTGGTCTGACTTTCAAATGTATGAAAAGTCTTTCAGCGGTACAAAGCGTCAACATTGCTGTAATAAGCAAATGCATCATAAAACTTAAAAGAAAAGGAAAAAGAAAGTTTTAAATGAAGCTTTTAAAGATTTATTTAAAACCTTTTTTCTGCCCCTCTTTCATGTTTTACTATGCATCCACTCATTAAAGCAATTCATTTGTATCTATGTATCCAAAATTTGCGCAGCCCTAACCCTTCATAGAAGAGTTTTTTCTTGTAGATTCCACTCCAAAATAGGTTTTTAATTGTGGTCCCATTCACAATGAAAGGTATTTTTTTGTAACTTCAGACTTCTTAGTGACCTTTTAGCCCAACAAAAGGCAAGAGAACTAACTTATTTATTGATCATCCCTTTTTCTGATTTGTTAATTGATCCTCTGCAAGACGGCAAGTTGATTATAGACATTGGTCACATGATGATTTCTATTGCGTGATTAACCAAAGTTTTTTCTTTGAAACCAAGAATTTATGGTCCAAACCATACTGGTAGTATTTTCATCAAGGTAACTCAATTATTGTACAGTTCAATCTACAATGTAAAAAGAAGCTCATATGGATGGCTGTGATTCATAATTTCCCTTGGAATGCTAATTTTTTTCCTTATTTTTCAGCCTTTTTGAAAAGATTTTCTTCTTTGCATCCAAGTGCCATAAACTGATGTCTTTCTCTCGATTCTCAAATAAAGATCCTTTCTCTATTTGGGGAGGTCATTTCATCCTACGTATTACCATACAATCTGCTATGTGTTATAGATCTCCAATACTGTTAACCACAAGAAAAACATGAACTGTATAGCAAAAAATCTACCCCTCCTAAACCAAAAGAAGCTTGAATCCTAGGAGGGGTAACTCATGGTTAGCCATGATTGGCTAACAACCCAATGCCACAATTGATAAGTAAATCAATCAACACCGTATATTGATATAGTTCGTTCCTGTTTTGATTTTAATACTGGAACTGCATCACTCAATGACAAATTCTTGGCAGCATCTAAATACAGATGCAACATCAATTATTCAGCATTCAATATTCCAAAGCTCTGTCTAATTAATAATTTTGCCAGATCAATTAACTCAGGTAATTTCCAATTCAATAACACACCTCGGATCCACCATCCCATCATCACTCAATTATCCATGGTATTTTTACTATCTTTCATAAATTTTTCACAGTCTGTTCCTTCTATTAATGTCCACATAGAATTTCAGTACAGATGAGCATCACAAACCTGGGAACTTCAGGATCGAGGGTCTCCTGAGTTATTTGAATTCCCAGGTTTTTAGTGTGTCAAAGGCTAAGCCTACTTGGAAGACAGAGTTGGATCATTAACACCACAAATTTAAGAGTTCCCTAATATTTTAAAAAAATACTCGTTTAATTTTACGTAATCTCACTGAAATATCTTCGTTTCGTTCCCAAACAATTATCAATACTTTTTGATTTTACGAAAAAAAAATATTTGCTGGAAATATTTTTTATGGTTTTTTCAAAAGTCTCTCATTTAATCAATAATATTCATGCTACGAAGATGGTTCGAAAACATAGTTATTCAGAGAGAACCGTATTTTACTAATCGAGAAATAAAAAAAAATCCGAAGTTTGATAATTATCTAATATGTAAAAATAGCCGAATTTCTGATGTTCCTGATTTCTGAGTTCGTGATGCTCATCGTCATTTTATACTTTACAGTTCTTGGAACTACGGACCCTATTGTCGGTCACTCTTTATCTTGGACGACGATGGAGTGTGCACCAAAGACTAGCCTAGGATTGAGCTGTTGTGTCCTCCTTGATTGTACTGCCCGATTCTCGAATGACAAGCTCTGATACAACTTTTACAGGCGTAGTCAGCACTTGGCTTTTTGAGCTTTGTCACTGTTTTTTTTTTTTTTCTACCTGCTCTCATTTCATTCTTCCTGCCAACTGCTCGTTTAGATACCTGCTTTATTGCAAATCTTCATCTGCAGTGGTCCGTGGCCTGTATCGCCACCGAGCATATAAACACAATTCTTTCCCTCTACGATGGACGAAAAGTATACAGGGTTTCATCTGGTAGGACAACATTCCAAACAAGAACACCTAAGCACAAGCGGGATTACTAAGTTTGTATGCCTTGTATCACTGAAAGGCATTTTCGATGTTCCAATCATGTCAGCCATTTGCAGGGTGGATGAATATCAAAGGACATGTTGTATAGGGAGCTTGTCGCTGGCTCCAAACCTGCAGGAAGACATGTTTTTCATTACAGAGACATTTGTGAATAAGATTTAAAAGACAGGCAGCATCATTGCGGCAAGCTAAGAAGCTGTGGCCATAGATTGCAGCAGCTGAAGAACATCCATATAGTCTTTGGGCATTATATACTTTCATTTATACAGCAGCTGAAACATGGAATCTAACCAAGAGATAAACTCGCAAGCTGAGAAGAATTCAACGCGCACATGAGAGAAACATGCTTGACCTCACGTGGAGAGATCACAAAATAGCAAAGTATATAAGGAAGAAAACGAGAGTCCGAGGCATCATAGAATCTATTAGAAAACCCAAATGGCAAGGAGCAGGCCATGTTGCAAGAATAACAGACAACCAATGGACATCAAGACTCACAACATGGATCCCGACAGATCACATGCAAAACCGAGGCCAACAAAATACAAGATGGAGATGAACTAGACAAATTTAGAAAATAGTGGCTCAACGACACCCACAATAAAGAAGTGTTGTGAATCCTGGGGAATGTCCAACCTCAGACGTTAAAAGACTGATGATGATAATGATGATATACGGTACTACTGTTATGAAAGATGATCTTGTTAACAAACATGCCGAGATACGTATTATGAAATTGCTGAAAATGGAGGATAATAATATCTTTTAATCGCAAGTATATAACATTATAAACGGAGAAGCTGCTGTTGAAATCTGTACATGGGTATAGTCATTTGGGCTGCATGCCACGTTGAGGGTGATCAATAAAAATGGAAAAACGGGTTGATCGATGAATAAGTAACTTCTTTCGGCTTTTGTCTGAACTTTCGAAAGATAAGGGCGAATGCTGCCAGGGACCAAATAAGGGATCAATTTAGTATAAGCTTACGTTGCAAATTGACCCCCAACTGAAAATGGATTTAGAATGGCTAATTTGAAGAAAAAAATAATAGGTATTTACTCGGCATAAATAAGGAATAAATGCTGAAATTTTCTGCACTTTAGCTCCAGTGGTGAGGCCTATGAAAGTGATTCCGTTTTGGGGCGGATCTCGGAATTATTTTGCTATTGAGCGATTTTTAAAAAATCTGCAGACAAAGGGTTTAAAAGGTAGTTAAGAAGGTTAGATATAATTTCAAGGGGTAACTCTATATATGTTCATTCAAAGTTCTCTCCCTCGCTCTTTTTGTCAGTCTATTTCGTCTACTTTTTAGCTATACGGCGAAATCGCGTTGGATGGGTGACCGCCTTGGAGTATCAGGTGCTGTTCTACAGCCACTTATTATTCTCTATCGCCGATTAACAGAGCATCTTGTCAAGCCCCGGACCTGACTGTGCACCTGGTCTTTTCCCATCAACATACTGCTCCAAGGAAGACTCATGACAGCGCGCTTTCCTAGGAGCTGTCGTACTCGTACTGAGTGGCAGCAATAATTCACAGTTTTTAGTTTACGTACGATGGTGGTAGGGGCATGCGATCTTTGAGTGCTTTTCAGCTTTATAAATCTTTGTCACTGCATTAGTGGGGAAACATTTCTGCTCATTTGTACTGAATGACTAGAATTCAGTTCAGTCAGGTCTTGCACTATTGTCGATATATTCAAACGTTCGCTTAATAATTGAATTAGAGACTGTAGGATTTGAAACCTGATGTACAAAAGCCATTGTGGAAGTTTTGATAGCTGCTTACGCTAACTCCCAGAATCCACGGATGAACTGTTAGGATCTCGTTAGGCTAACATCCTTATTTTCAATGGTCTGCTCTCTAGCTTTCATTAGTTTTATATAGGAATAGAGAAAGTGGAAACAATGGTTTAAAAATAACACATCTGATTAGTCACTGATTGGAAAAACGTCACATTGCCAATGTCATTTAGCAGCATGCCATACTGGGGGAAGAATTGAAAAATTAGGAAGAGGGAGGGGGATCAATGAATAAGTTACTGCCATCGCCTTTTGATGGGCACTGATCGATCACTAAAAAAGTCTGGGGCGGACTTCTTTTGCTTTTTGTCGGACACTAATCGCTAAAATTCTAAATTTTCAAAAAACAAGTATGAATGCCACTAGATACAAACTAAGGGGCTAATTTAGTATAAAATTCTATTCAGGGGGTAATTTTCAAAAGATAAAAAAACGTTTTTCTAGACATAATAATGATTGATAATATTTGCAACCTGTATTCATGAAATTCACGTACATACATAGCCAGCCAAACCAATGTAAAAACTCAAGCAATCCAGGTTGATGTTGACAGTTTTGATTGACGGTTTCTAATGAGTGTACTAGTGGAAATGAACAATCAAGTCATGATGATAGCTCTTCTAAAATAAGATATCAGACGATGACTTTATCATATTCTTTCTGAAAATTCCGATTTTGTAGTTCCAGGCCAGTCGGAATCAAAAAGGGCTAAAAGGGTTGACCCCACCCCTCGAATAATTTGCTGATATATGTTTCTTATTTATTCTTGAAGATATATATATATATATATATATATATAGTCTAGAAAGTTTTACAGCTTTAAATGCTTAACATGGAAAAACTTTTTCAAATTTTTTTATGGCCCACTTCAGTCACTTATTTCCCAATATCTGTCAATTTAATTAATGTATTTTTCTTCATTGTTTCTTTATTTCGCATATATCTTTTTTTTATTATGGCACAATTTATACGTTGTCTCTTGTTGGAATTATCAGTCGTTTACCGTATAACTGTTTCGGGAATTTCAAAAACAAAACATTTATGTTAAGATTGCACCCCAGCAGTGTTGATCAAACACCACCTCTCTTTATTATATAGTTCATGCTATATAAGCAGTTTTTCATTTTATAAGGTTTTATGTGTATTGTATATTGATATTATTTCATACTACATACTCATTTTTTTAAATAGGGGTTACTTACTTAGGTTACCTAGAAAACGTTTTTAACGATGAGGGATCAATTACCAAAACAGAAGACATGACTTGCTGTTCGTGTCATTTCTATTGAATGTTCCCCCTTGTGAATATTAAATCCGTGGTGTCGGTTTTAATTTCAGACTGCATGCAAACCAACTTATGATATCATCATCAGGAATACTAATTACGCAGAAATAACTTTTTCGAATTCGATTCTCAACAAATATATTCAACCGAAGAATTTGACAATTTTTTCATTTTTTTCATGAACCCTAAAGTTGATTTTTCCACTTAATATAACATCAAGCTTCCATTAAATGTTTTTTTTTTAATACTTTTAACCATCAAATAAAGTTTCCTTATATACATGGTTGAAACCAAACCACTTCCTAGGGGGTAGTTACACCTTAATGGGCGATTCCATTAATATACTTGGACAATTGGTTACATGTCAGTCCATATTCGATTTCCCACCTCGCCCAACCACCTATCAGTCAGACATTTGGCCTGAGCCAAATGTTTTTCCCTTTTCCTGGTTATAGTCAATACAATAGTCTTTCAAACTTACGAAAACTGGATCCATCTCTTTTGGTTACGTAATTTCTCCAGTATTAATACAATTTTATTTATTCTAATATACACAATTCATTTGTTCTATTTTCATACTCTCGTCATTATATTGTTTGATTTTTGTTAATATTTCACTTTGGTCAAGCAAATAAGTTTCAAGGGGATCAGGATGTCTGATCATAGCTCTATTAAATTGTTTAAAAATATTACTAATTTCACCGCCTTGATTAACCATTCTTACAAGAAAAGAAACGATTTTCGGTATAGAATCAATAAATCCACGATTTGCTCGAGCGATTCCCAAATATTCTGACAATATTGTTGCGTAAAATACATCATATGGAATACTTCTGGTTCTACAAGGCAGTCTCACTATACGGAATGGGAGACTATCTCGTTCATCAAAAAAAAATAAAAAGTAGATGAACATCTCATCGTCGATTTTGATATCCAAATCTGGGAACGTTGCTTGCATTCTTTTGTGTTCACATTTTAATTCAAGATCCTTAGGATGTACATTACTATACGATTTTCCTGATTCTCCTCCATCATTGAAAGAAGAAAAGTCATCTGTAAAATGGGTGCAACCTAAAAATGAAGAGGCTCGTTTTATACTAGTTTTTATTAGAGATGACATGAATATATATTTGTGTCCATGTAGATACAGATTTGCCCAGTAGGGGACAGGATCAATTCCCATAGGGACACCTATGATCCGACGAAATATTTCATTTCTTATTTTAAAGTAATGTTCCCCTATGAGATGACTAACGACTGCTTTAATAGTAAAGCACGTGAAGTAATTCCTGCCTTTTTTGTTTTACATCAGAAAGATTTTGAGTTTGTAAACCCAATATATTCTCTATTTCTTCTTGCAAATGCCAAGTCTATTATTTTATTTAATTCTTTATACATACATGTGTATGTGTGTGTGTGTATGTATGTGTGTGTGTGTGTGTGTGTGTGTGTGTGTGTGTGTGTGTGTGTGATAGACCTACCTTTCAAGTGTCGATTTCAGTTCGATAAAACAAGGGGAAAATCTTCACCACTACCCCAACGCGTATGGTTGTTTTGGAAATACACGATTTATCTGTGACTTAAGTAATGTCAATTTTGTTTTCAAACATTTATGGTCGTTTAATTGAAAATGAAACTGAACATAGGAATGCCGATTGGGGGGGGGGCTTCTCTACCTTGGTCTCATTTTCACAAAAGACTCTAAAAAGATCCATTCCCATAACGAAATCTTATTTGAATTGGAATGGGAGTTGAATTGAGCACCTTGAATGGAGATGGTGAAAATTAGTGTATTAACTTCCTCTATTAACAAATCAAAATTTTCAATACTCAATTATTGATTTGCTTGATTACAAAAAAAACTGTAAGTATAAACCTTATATAATTCATTCAAATAAGCTTTCCTTCCACTTATTCGAGTTCACTCAATTCTAAGGCAGAGAATTGCTTTCTCGATTTATTTTTAGGCTTGGTGTTGACGAGATCTTAAAAGATTTCAGTCATGGAGGTACTTAATTTTTTATATCCTGTATCCTTCAATGGATTTTTGATTCAACGACCGTGATATCGAAAACAAACCCTGATAAATTGACTCTGGCAGAGGCAAAGAAAACAAAATAATTCACACCAAAAGCGAGAAGTGAGCTCCAAGAAAGTAGAGTGCAGGGAGCGATCAGCGAAAGGATCTCAGAAACAGAAGTACCCACCCAACCAATGTCTACATTTGAACAAACAACCAGCGTCGTATCAGAAAATCCAAATGTCCATATAAATTTATTGACATGATTAAACCACGTACTGGATTTTAAATTCCCACCATGGATACATGGAAAACAAAATATGAAAAGATCTTCCATAACATTATGGTTTGGCAACTTCAAAGGTTTGCTCTATGTCACAGATTCTAACCTAGCATTCTGCTTTACCTCTATTAAAGCACTTCAACACAAGACGATATCCGCAAATTTGCTTTCAAATCGACATGTTTCCAATATTAGAAAAAATGCATAAGCAAAAAAAAAGAAGGATCCCAACACCATGAATTATCTGAGTGTCACAGAAAGGCTGCAGCAAGATAATCTCAACAGTGAAAGGAGACGTTGGTGAAATAATTTTACCCAACATGCACAGAGAGGAAGACAATAATCACAGGACTCTACTCGTAATACTGAAAGATATATTGTATCTTGCAATACAAGATCTACTTCAGCGAGGAGACTGCGAGGCGGCAGAGAAAAGTGGGACAGACTCTAATTTCTATCTGTTGCGAAAACTGAGTTATGACAAAGACCCTTGGATGCTTGCAGTAAAAGACATTCAAATTCACATCGGCCAAAATGAAATGCTCGACATTATCGCCCAACGATTACTTCTGGGAATTGCACAAAATATCAGAAATTCCGTGATTTATACAATGATGACTGATAAAAAGTGCTGACACCTCAACCAAGGAGCACCTGTCTTTTTTTTCTTTTTTTTGCACCCGTTGGGTTGATGATTTTATTGTCTGCAAAGATCTTATTAGCATGAATCTTTTTCAAGACACTGGTGCAGATCAAATTGTGATATCTCGCTAAGGATGAATGTGAGACTTGATGATGCGTGAAGCCAATAGTGCGATGGTACTGCAGCGATGACAGGATCAAAGACTGGTATTGGGACCCGAATCGATGCAATCAATGGTAAATGCTTTTATAGCCACTATCACGGACATGCTCTAAATTTAGCTGTTGGTAATTCGATCAAATTGGGTGTTTAAAGGGAGTCTTTAAAACGTTTCATGAGATATGAAAGTTATGTGACATTGTGAAATCCCCTAAACAAAATATGAAGCTGGATGAAATGAGAAAGCAAACAAAAAAAGATTTCACGAAGATCCATGCTCTTTGCCCAACGAGGTGGACTGTTCGTAACGAGGCCTTTGGTTCCGTTTTGAAGAATTACGTCGAGCTAATGAAATTTTGAGACTGGTCTATTAAAAATCTCCGTAATACTGAAATGGAAGCAAGGATTTGATGTGTCCAGGCAAATATGCCAACATTCAATTTTTTCAATGGATACTCTTTTAGAAATACACTTGCTGAAGCAAACTGATAATCTCAGTTGAAGCCTACAAAACCCTAATATGCTAGCTGCAGAGAGCAATTCTAAATTATTGTATTAAAGAGAGATTTGACAAGCCAGACTTTCGAAAATGTGTTTTTCTACTGAAGATATTCCTAGAAGCAACCAGGAAGCAACCATGAGAAAAAGAGGTCTGCTCCATCTACAGCGATGATGTTAACAAAAATAGGCCAGAGACACAGCTGCTTCTCTTGCTTCCAATCGCAGGAGCTTTTAAAGTTGAATTAACAAAGTTCATTATCAATGATATAGTTAGGATTATGACACCCCTTTACTTTTAGTTATGTATGTAGTACGAAAGAATACTCTGGGTTAAATATCCAAAATGTCACTCCCGACGACGATTCACTAAAAAAGCTTTCGGGACATACGTAGTTTCTATTCTTTGATAGTGACCATATATACGATCTTTATATATAGTCTTTTGTCACTAATCTTCCTCGATGAGAGAATCTGCAAAAACTCTATAGTTACTAAATGCTAACACTGCAACACTTTCACTAAACTCATTTTTGGCGACAACGCAAACACTGCACCTATTATTTCATCCCTTTTAGCTCCTTCTTGCACCTAACCTAAACTAAACGCCACGTGATAATCTAAATCAGTCAAACATATCACTCATTATAATGAGCACTACTAATCAGGCTCCATCCAGTAGATGAACCAAACGGTATTAGAGTCGATACGCCACGTGATCCCTAAGTTCTTATTCTTTCCTACATTTCATTTATATGTATAGGAATAACCCTCTGAACTAGACAGGCTTCTTCTCTCCACGATTGATTGTATCAATGTTTTCTCATATGCCTTCCATTTCAAGTCCTGTATTGTCATAAATGTCTATGCATTAAATATACGTTTCTTTGTTAAGATACTTGTATGTGTCTTCCTCCCTCTGTTTTATCCCAAAGTCCACAATCATACTTGGCTCGCATATTCTCCATGCTGTCATGGCAAACATACATCTCCCTTTCTCTTTCAACGTACCCAGTAACTGCAACACGTGGCGCTAACAACTAAACCACGTGGAGGCAAATTCTTCCGTCCTAAGCAACATCTCGCTACACTCAACCTACAGCCTTTGCTACTCCCCCACACACAATATAGAAATCATAATACCTATAACTAGCGAATTTCCGACATGAAGATACAATAGTATCTACATAATGTTTAAGAGACTACCCTATTCGAGTTGCCATGTTGGAGGTGATTAAAGTTGCAAAGATTCTCCCAGTTTTGACAGCAACCAATGCCATGAGGGATTTTCCTTACTATGAAACAAGTAAAAAAATACTTTAGGTTTACAGCCTCAAAAAGTAGAATGAACAATCTAATAAGGCTTCATTTACAGGAAGAAAGAGTTGAAAATACGATCTTGATTGGTGTATCAAACAAATTTGTTGGAAGAGTAAAGAGTTGAGAGCAGATTATTGGACATTTTCCGAACAGAGATTTGAGTGAGAAAATAAATCTAGCACATTAAGACACACAACCATAGTTCATCATCATCAGCCTTTCAACGTCCGTCGTTGGACATAGACCTACCCCAGCATTCGCCACACTTTTCTATCGTGGGCGTCGCGGAGCTATTACTTTCTGAATTTGTCTAGCTCGTCTCTCCATCTAAAATTCTGCTGGCCTCGGTTACGCATGTGATCTCGGGGGATCCACGTCGTGAGTCGCAACGTCCACCAATTGTCGGCCATTTTTGCAACATGGCCAGCCTATTGCCATTGGAGATTTTTAATGGATTCTATGATGTCCCTGACTCTTGTCTATTTCCAAATGTACTGTGCTGTCTTGTGGTCTCTCCATGTGAGGCCCATCATAATTCTTTCATGTGCATGTTGCATAGTTCTCAATTTGCGGGTCTGTCTCTTGGTTAGGTTCCATGTTTCAGTTCCATATGTGACTATTGAGAGGATGCATTGGTTATAGACCCTTCTTTTTAGGTTTGATGGAATCTTCTTATTTTTGAAGGTTGGGCTTGCTCTGCCAAAGGCTTGCCATCCTAGTGTGATTCTTCGCTTGATATCTTCTTCTTTTGAGGGTCTCATGGTTATTCGCTGTCTTTGGTAGATGTAGTGGTCTACTTTCTCCAGTTCTGAGTTTTTGATTTTGAGAGCAATCTTTGCGTTTCACGATCAGGTCAATGCCTTTCTAATTTTTTAATCCCTGATTTTTGAATTGAAGTGTCTTTGCTCGTGTGAATTGCACGGGGAAAGTAAAAACCAGAACGAAAACTTCTGTGAATCAATATAAAAAAAAAAAAGTCAGTCATAATTTTTCATTCAATTTGATCAATAAAAGAAAGAAATCTATGGATGACTTGAAAAATACATTGTTTTCTGACAGATTTTGAAGTTCTGTTTTCAAAAACTCCCTAGGAAGCCTTTTGTTCGTAATTATCTTCCATCAACTAGATATCATCATCTATCCATCAATTAAATTGGCCACTTTCTACAAAAGGCGTATTTTCAAGCGATCTCAAGGGCATGGTCTGAAAAAAATCTCTTCGCTTTGCTAACAGCCCCGCCTCTCAATTTCGTTCCGAGTTCATAGTTAAAAGAAAGTCATGTCATTTTATGTTTTGTGTCTTCAGTGGTGCCAACCAAGCTGTTCTGAAGCTAATATACCTTTGAGCCAACCCGAAAGTGGGAAGGTAATATCTGTAATCTAGGAACATGCAAAGAATGTGTCTCTTCGAAAAAAGAAGTAAATCTATTTTTTTTTTTTTTGATAAACTGAATTGATCTTTTTACATCGTTTTACACTTATTAAATCATTATAATTCTTCTTTCCCTTTCCGTTCATTTCAAAACGGGTCTGGTTAGTCACTCAATAGAAACCATGACGCTACCAACGTCGTTTGGAAATAGAAAAATTGGAAAAAGGGATGATCAATGAAAAAGTTACTTAGTTCACCTTTTGATGCACAGTGATCAATAAAAAAAAGTCTGAATTTTCAAAAGAACCAGAAGATCTATTTGTGATCAACTCACGTTGCAAACTGGATATTCCTTTAATAATGTATTTAGGGTGATTTTGCAAAAGAAAACACGTTTTTTCCAGATATAATAAGGGGTAAATGTTTAAGTGTTCAGCCCACTAGCTCCGGTGCTACGGCCTGTATGCGTGATACTTACATGCAAAGCCAGCCGCACCAACTTGGAAACTGAAAGAAACCAATGTGAACAGTTTTGGTTGACGGTTTCTAATATGTTATGAATAATTTCTCATCTCTCAACGCATTACCTTTGAAATTCCTGCTGTAGGGCTAACTTAATAGATTTTCCTCTTTACCGTGGGTTGGGATTTTTATCTTACATTGAATAATTTGCAATGGATTACTGCAATTTATTTTCTTGCCGTGGACAAGGGCTTTTATCTAACAATGGATAACTTTTAATCTTCACTATCTTTCGCAATTAATATTAAGTCTTTTTTTTCACGAAAAATGCTTATTTTACTGAATTGTAATTATCTTAGGAATTGCATTATCATCTAAATCAGGGCCGCCCATTTTTCAAGACGACCCATTCATTATCTTAGAAGCAATAGGCCTAAGACTTTATACATTAGACTTCAGTCATAATCTAACTCGACCTATGAGGTTTTATATTTTTTAAAAATTTTCTATTACGAAGGAAAATTAATTACTTTGCAAGAATCAAATGAAATACGATAAATAAAGTGAAAAAAACAGCTTGAAGTTTACGACATTCAATTCTATCGAATGAATAAATATTTATGATTCTCATTAGCATATATCTGAAAGAAAAACGGATATATTTCGACTTTTTATGCTATCTTCAAAATTTAAAACAAAAATTTCCCAATGCATTCAGTACTGAGAAAAATCAATCATGAACTTTTTAAAAGATTCTGCAAAAATGCGATCAGGGTATGTGCAACCCGTGCAAAATAATTTAAGTCACACAATCAGAATAATACTCTTCCAAATCGCGTTCAAAATGCCGTCATTACAAACTGCATGGGCAAAACCAGCAAAACAACAAAATCTGTGTGGAACAATACCATAAAGTAAATCACTAAAACGTGACAAAAACAACATTTGTTTTAGTGATGGAATTGAGCCGGAAGTACAATTTTGTATACAGATAATTATATAACTTTAGTTACATAATTTTTCGTTTAAAATGTTTTCAAATACTTCCACGACCCTCACCCCAATAATATTCTTAAGACTCCTACTTTGAGAAGCCCCTATCTAGATATTCAAATGATCTCTTGAAAATCAAATTAGAAACTATAGGATTTGAATCCTTACAAAAGCCATTTTTGAAATCCTGATAGCCACTTTACGCACTTAGACATTTAAGATCAGAAAAAAGAAGAAAAAAAGCATAATTCAAAATCAAAGATTGAATATTGTGTGTACTGTTTAATGCATTTACACAAATTGGATGGAAAAAGACTCCAATAACAAATGCGAAGAAATCTTACGAGACCTTTTACAGCTGAAATATCTCGCTTGGAACGAACAACGTCGCTGTTTATAAAATGAAGAAAATGATCATCGTTTTTATGGCTTTCTCAGTAATTGAAATAGATATTCCTGAAAAGTGAAATATATTTCATTATATAAACACTCCTATTCTGTATAGAATTTAATTAGTTTGAATGCATTGGCGTATGCTGCTTTGTGTCTTGGGTATGCTATGAGCTACGGATGTACAAAAACGAAAAGATATTTTAGTGTCTGAAAAAAGCAACGGATAGTAAAAGCCTTTTCGGTACAATGTAGGGAAGGTGGTCCTGTTCGCAAATTGTAAAGTTGCACACCCTTTCTCATTCGATGTTACAAATGACTAACAAATAAAAGAAAATAAGAGAATAAAAGAAAAACAAAATTCAATTGGATAATATCATCTGCTGGTAATAGTCTAATCCAAATTCTATTTTCCACAAATTTACTAATTTCTATAATCGGGACCACCTTCCCAACATTGTGCCAAAAAGGCATCAAGTGTCTGTTGCCTTTAACAGAACTTAAAATATCATCGTGCATCCGTAGCACACAGAATAACCAAAATACAAAGTACCATATCCCTCTGTTTTATTGTTAAGTTCACAAAGGAAAGATATAAAACAAGGATGTTTTGAGATTAGAAAACGCCAACCAAAACTGTCATCAAAGCTATCACCATATGTTTCTTCAGTTTTTAATCTAGTCTGTCAGGCTGAATGGCTACGAGCGTAGCGCGTGTACAGGCCGCATCAATGGGGCTAGAAGGCTGAAAATTTAAAGATTTACTCCTTATCATCTCAAAAAACGTTGTTTTTAACTCCTCCGATTGGTTTTCACAGATTTTCAATTTGCAATATAAACTCATGCCAAATTGGTCACTTGGTATTTCCCCACTTCTTCTTTTCTAAATTCAGATTTTTTAGTGATCACTGCCCAACTTATGACAAGCAACTTATTCATTGATCACCTTTGTGTTCCAATTTTTCTATTGATTACATGTTGCCAAAAGATATTGGTTACGTTAGGGTATATAATACACTAAATAACTGATATCAAAATACAGAAGTAAACATATGCCTATATGCGAACAGATATATTCTAATGCATATTAAATTACAAATGCATATATTTACATATCGTACTCACGCACATACATGTATCATATACAGGCACACAAACATGCATATATATATATATATATATATATGTATATATATATATATATATATATATATATATATATATATATAACAAGCTTTACAGCTTTAAACACTAAAGATGTAACATATCTTTTTTAAAGATTTTTAATGTTGTTTCAGTCAATTATTTCTAAATATCTGTTAATGCAATTAATGAGAGATTTTCAAAGGGTTTTATGTTTGACACAGAATTCAATGTTATAGTATTATATGTGGAATTTTCTTTTAGGGATTATCAGTTGTTTACCATGTAACTATTTTATTCAAAGATGCTTCCCCATCAAAGATGATAAGACACTACCTTCCCTTCAAGATTTGATTTTTATGTCTAGCTTGCTGTATTGTTTTTAGGACCATGTCATAATACATGTTGTGTGTGTTTTTTTTATACGGGACCTTGTTGCAATTTATTGTACCAGGATGTTATTTTATATTACACCTCATTTAATTTTTTTAAACAAAGGGCTTGCTCACGTGAGCAAAAAAACGTATGAATTTGATGAGGGATCAGTAAGTATAATAACGAATCTGACTCGTATTTGTTTCACTTGTGTTGCATATTTACCGATACAATATATATATATATATATATATATATATATATATATATATATATATATATATATATATATATATATATATATATATATATATATATATATATGTATAATCGCACAAAAATATTGAAATTGGATTGTCTTGTTAAACAACAAGACAAAAGTCTGCTCTTACAGAGAAAGTTCTGTAGAAGTAATTTTTCTTCTTCCAATTACTTCAGAAGGTATGGGAACCTTGACAATCTAATCAGTGACATCTACTCCTCGGAGTTTGCTCTTCAATGTCACACTGAATGATACCCCATCATTACAGAGAACCATTTTTCTCTTATAATTTAGCCCTCTATATATATAGTTTTAAGTTGCAGCTGTCATCCCTGACTCGACGTGATAATATTTTTATTCTCAGTTCTCTAGCCTTACCACATTGAATATATATATATATATATATATATATATATATATATATATATATATATATGAATGATCATATCATCTTGAAACTTATTTGAAATGCTTTTCAGTTTTTGTACGGAGAATGTATCACTTGGCCTAGACTACGTATATAGAATAAACAATTGAAGAAAATTGGGATGCTGCGGGAATCGAACCTGCAACCAATAGGGTAGTCGCTTTACAACGAGCCAGGTAGAGAAAATTTAGACCGGAAATAAACCAGATGAGAATTTGGAGTGATAAACATTTATTTGGGCCTTTGCATTACTGGCGGTTGATTGGCTTTATGGTAAAGTCGACCATCAAATGAACTTCAACGAAGAAAAGGTCATGTGCAGCAATTACATCAGAAATAAAAACACAGTGATCAAACCTGCAAACTGAGAATAATAGAACGTGCTCAATATTGCATGGAGAGATCACAAGACAACTCAGTAGAGCAGAGAAAAACAGAAGTCAGAAATCTCATAGAATCCATCAGAAAAATCAGACGATGATTAGCTTGTCATGTTGCAAGATGGCAGACAACCGTTCGACGTCATGATTTACAACATGGATCTCCAACAGGCAGAAAATAAAATGGTTTGATAAACTAGATGATCATGATAGAGGGGTCCAGCGAATCCAGGGGAAGGTTTATATCCAATGATGGCCACTAAAAGACTAATGATGATGATGTGTACAATTTGTTTTTTGAAATTCCTCCATGAATAGGTCGATAGTGAAGGGGGTCCAGTTTGTAATGTAAGTTTACGCTAAATTGGCGCCATAGTTTTTGTCCAGCTTCATTCGCACTTTAAAAAAAATGTTTTTATTGGATGACTAACAAGACCTGTTCCTACTGTGTTTGCTGCCCCATGGACACCAATCTGGTAAACTTTTACTCTAGCTGTTGTCGTTCCATCTTGCTAAGTGCCCAGCCCATATCCATTATGATCGTTTGACCATTTGCATGATATCCTTCACTCTGGTCCTCTATTGAATCCATGTTGATCTGTTTCTAACTCTTAGGATCATCCTAGCATTGCCCTTTCCATAGATCTTTACGCGATTTTGACTTTACTTTCAAGTACTTTTTTCAAGTTTCCATGTTTTGAATCCAGACATCATAGCTATTATCATGCATTCATTGTACACTTTACATTTTGAACATATCAACAAAGTACCTATTAGTATGTCTCTATTCATACCAAATAATTTCCAACCAATTGTCATATGTTTTAACTAACTTTCATCATCTTTCTCTAGCTTTACTATCTGACCTATGTGAATGTTTCTTTATTGTTCCTAAGTCTTCTCCCTGAAGTAAACTGGAGGAGACAAAACGATGCTCAAGGAGAGAACCTTATCTCCTAATGAGATAATATAAAGACGATTATGAATTCCCAGGCAGTGATAGAGAACGGAAACCGGGCCTTGTGAAATAGTGAAAATGATATAGAAGAATAGAATCAAAATCTGACAAATACAATTTATGATGCAGCTGAGAAAGCAGAACAAACGAAAACACTAACGCAGGGAAATAATTGAGGACAATATCAAAACTAATTTGAAAAAGAAGAAGTACGGAAATAAAAAAAAAACGGAGACAAAAATCAAAGAAGCAGAACTGAACAAACTATAAAATAGAAGAATAAGAGAACAAAGAAAAAAAGGAAGGAAAACATGGATAAAATTGTAGAAGCAATCAAAAAGAAAAAAAAAAGAAGGGAAGACTTTGAAGCACACTCGATTCGTGCACCACCCTGGCAAGAAGACGGATGCTTGTGTTAAAGGAAAGAAAAGCCGAAATTATCAAGAAAAAGTATATTCAATATTAAGAATAAACGAAAATTATTATGGAAGCTTGTATGCTTAACAAAAAGAATATACACCCGACCGACATTCCAATAGATACTAATGATGTTCCAGACCTAACAGCAAATCGAATAGCACTACGAAATATGAAACGTGGAAAAGTCCGTTGGCCAAGATGGTATAACGGCGGACTTTTTGGAAGATGCAGTAAAGCCCTCCCAAAAAGGACTAGCACAACTATTCACTCAGGGCATATGAGAAAGAAATATCCAGCAAAACCTCTAGGAATAGCGATATAGGAAAGATATATATATATATATATATATATATATATATATATATATATATATATATATATATATATATATGATAATGAATTCAGTATTTACTCCCTTTTGCATTACCATCTAGCATATGTAAACTATTCTAAAAATTCTCCAACATCATCATAAGTCTTTTATCGTCCGTCGTTGGATATTCCCTAGAATTTGCTACATCTCACTATCATGAGCTTCAAGGAGCCAATACTCTCTGAAGCTGTCAAGTTCGTCTTGTCATCTCATATTTTGCCGGCCTTGGTTCTGCATTTGATCTCTGCAGATCCATGTTGTAAGTTGTTAAGTCCAGTTGTCAGCTATTTTTGCAACATGGCCAGCCCATTGCCATTGAATTTCCTAAATTTTTTTCTGATATCTCAGATTCCTATTTTTCCCCAATACAATTTGCTGCCTTGTGGTCTCTCTCATGTTGAGTATGATACTCTGACGTGTACGTCTCATGGTTCTCGATTTGTGGGTTATTCTCTTGGTAAGGTTCCAAGTTTCTGCTCCATGGGTGACAATCGGGAGGATGCATTGGTTGTATACTCTTTTTCTAGAACTAATAGGATTTTTTCATTCTAGAGGGTTAAGCTCGCTCTACCAAAGGCTTGCCATCTTAGAGTGATTCTTCCCTTGATATATTTTTTTTGATTTCATGAAGATTTGTTGTCCTTGGTTGATGTAGCGGTCTATTTTGTCCAGTTTTGCATTTTATATTTTGATCATTGTGTAGTCATTTCCAACATGTTTGTTGTATATAGACTGACAAACAAATTAACCAGGTGGACAGTCAGGCTCCAAATGTGCCTGTCCAACAATAACTTAACGATTAGAAAAAAAACATCTTAATTCAACTAATCATTGTTTGTCTTTTATTGAAGCTATTTGTTTCATGAGGAAACAAGGTATAAACAATAATTATATGAAAATCATTGACTATATTCATATAGAAATAGCACTGAAATAGACTTCAGGAAAATACAGATAAGATAAACATTAGAAAAGGAGTGGGACAAGGGGATACAATTTTGCTCGAATTGTTAACTTTTGAAAGAAATTCTTGGAAAATCAATTAGGAAAAAACGGACTAAACATAAAAAATATCTTAACCATTTAAGATTTGCTGATGAACTTTCATTTATATCAGAAATATTAAATGAATTACAAAATATACTGAGTGATCTAAATAGGGAAAGCCAAAAAATAGAATTAAAGATAAATGAAACGAAGCTATATGTACATATATATATATATATATATATATATATATATATATATATATATATACATATACACATATATATATATATATATATATATATATATATATATATATATGTACATATATGTACATATTTTTATGTATATGCTCAGATCCAGGTTTGATTCCTGGTATGAGTGATATGGTGTAAAACTCTTCATTAAGACAAATTTCGTTGTGCACTCAGCAGCAAATTGAGTACACCTTAATCTGTGTGATTAAGGTGGAATAAATTAGGATTTGAGTTGTATCCTCATCTGTTTGAAAGAATGTAGCTCATGAAAGGAGAGCGTTTGGGTCACCTCCAACTGTGGTCAGCCTATGTATACACAGCCGCAACACCTCAAGTGGCAGAAATATGAGAATACATTGAACGACAGAAACCCAAGTGATTAGTTATATATATATATATATATATATATGTTAGGTAGATCTTTATTCAAAAAAGTGCTCAATACTATCATTAGAGCAGTTGTAAAATTGAATATCCTCCTTCAGTGAAACAAAATGTCCAATCTGTTATGAACCATTGAAAAAATCTTTACTTTAGATTGATGTATTGATAGTTGATGAATATTTTGTCCAAGTCTGACAATTATGCAGGATCATTTGCAAGAAATACCTTTTTTCCTATTGGTCAAGTCCCAAGTCCTTTGAAGATATATTATTTCATATGAATGTGGTTGACAGTGTCTCTGTGTGTGCACATTTGTATCTGCATTTGCCAAACACAGATATAAAACCAAGAAGTCATTTCACCAAGAAATACTGAATCTGAATATGTCTCCAAATAAAAAAATGTATTCTGTCTTCTCCTTTTCTTTCAAAAGGAAGGAAGGGAGAAAAAACATGCAGAAAATCTGGCACAATTTCTGGTGCTATGCCAGACATCTTCCCGAATCGCATCAAATCTCACAAAAAGCAGTAAAGATTTACAGAGTATAAAGGTAAACGTATGAGTTTGGGTCGAATTGAGATTACCTAATAGGTAGAAAGATATTTTGTAGCATTTTCTTGGCAAGCAAAGATATTTCTTTTCACTGAAGTTGGCAACAGTAAATGTGTTTACTCTGCCTTCTAATACGTGAATACAAATATCAAGGCTCAACTCATTTTCTCATTCAGGATGCAAATTGTTTAGATGCAATCGTATAAGATTTGCCAAACTGTGGCTAAAAAAGCTGAAATATCATTCTTTATAAATTGATTTTTATACAGTTTATATTGGCAGTCAATAACAGAATACAGAATTGCGAGTAAACAATTTACTATTGTTATTACCTTTTCACATAATTTGTGATATCAAAGGTTGGATCTGATTGTAAATGATAAATTGAAAATTCGGAAAAAAGGGGTGATGAATGAATAAGTTGATTCTTTTGTCTTTTGTTGGGCGGTAATCACTGGAAAAAAGTCTGAATTTGGAAAAAAATAAACAAGCGGGAACAAACTAGTGATTAATCTAGCAAAAACTTATGTTAAATTATCACTGACCCCCCCCCCTCTACTAAAAAACTCATTTTGGAGGGGGCAAAAATATATCGGGGGGGGGTATATTTAGATAATATCTTAGTGGCAATAAGTTGAAGTTACATAGTGGAATTCAGTTGGGTTTGCATGAAAGAATTGCACTACATCATTATCCTTTATTGATTATAAGGTTTCAAACTTTCTTGTCCTCAGTAAGAAGGCCTGATCCTTAGGTGTTGGGGGGTCAAATGCCCTGCTTATCCTCACCCTTAGTGCACTGCCATGGTAGTGAAAACAAATTATGATAGCTGATAAAAAAAAAGAAACAACACGTCTGGTAAGCCTCTCAATATAAGCCATTATGTATCCAACATATTTTGGCAACATTGGAGATGATCAGTTAAAACATTGGAAGAAGGGGTGATCAATGAATAAATTACTTCTCTCACCTCTTGATGGGCAGTAATCACTAAAAGATCTTAATTTTCAAGGAACGAGCAGGACAAAACTGGAGACTAATTTAGCATAAACTTACATTTCAAATTGGAACCCACCCTGCTGAAAACCTATTTGGACAAGGGAGGACTTGAAAAAAAGACAAAATTATTCTATGTAGACAGAGTAAGGAGTAAATGTTAAAATTGTCATCCCTGTAGCTCAATTAGTGTGGCCTGTGGGCATCATATATACACCTATAACCAGCTGAACTGCCTTGATAACTGAAGAAAACTATGTTGATAATTTTGATTTACAGTTTGTAATAATCAGATCTGGTATTTCATCTGCTCTTATTGCTGTCTGGGACTTTACCGTTTCTCCCCTGCTTAGCTTTAGTTGATTTTGGTGCTAAGAAACTAAATATTTCTGGGGGTAGAGAATTCTCTGTCTGGTAATTTACCCTAAAATTAGCTATTTTTGAGCTAAAAATTGTTTTCTAGAGTGTCTTTGAAAATTTTGAAGAAAGAGATTGCGTTCACAACTTATCACCGTAAGAAAAGACAATCACGTTTTATATAAATGCGTTACTAATGATGGAAATCCCTAATTCATTGACGCAAAATAATACAAGTTGAAGACCCCGTATACATCAGAGTACTGCAACATATCTACCAACACAGCAATTCCTTCATCATGTTACTGATCCCTTTTAAGTAGAAAAAGGAGTGTAACAGACAAGGTGATACCAGCTCACCCAAACTTTCCACAGCTAGCCTTGAGATAATCTTTGAAAAACCTAGCATTAGAACACAGAGGAACCAAGATGGACGACGAAACTTCAAATTTGCTGATGACATTGCCTTCTTTACAAAGAACCTTCACAATTTTCTAGTATTGTTAAACAAAGTAAATGAACCATGCAAGAAAGTTGGCCTCCAAGTGAAATTTTCCAAAACAAATGTCATGTACAGCAAATATGTTGAGGACAAGAGCATAGTGATTAAAATTAAAAATGCAGAGCTGGAGAGAGTAGAACACTACATCTGCCTAGGACAATGAGTCTCCATGAAATCTTCAAAAGAAGAAGAAATCAAGTGAACAATCACTCTAGGATGGCAAACCTTTGACAAAGTAAGCTCAACTTTCAAGAACAAGAAAATCCCACGACTCCTAAAAAGAAAGGTTTACAACCAATGTATCCTACCTATAATCACCTATGCAACTGGAACCTAAATAAAACATAAACCCTCAAACTGAGAACCATGCAATATGAACACGAAAGAATCATGCTAAACATCACATAGGGACCTTAAGACAGCGCTACATATTAAAGAAAAGAAAAGAATCCGAGATATCATGGAAACTGTTGGGAAAAAAACTCAAACAGCAATGGGCTGGACATGTTGCAAGAATGTCAGACACATGTTGGACATCAGGACTCACAACGTTGATCCTCAGAGATCACTGTAGTCTGGCCAAAAGTAAATAAGATGAAAGGAAGGGGATTGTCACAATTATCCCAAAGTCATGGTCTAATGAAGCCTCTAGAATTACTTACTCTTGATTGATGATCTTCATTAGTAAAAGTGAAACAACTCTTGGTCAGTGTCTGGGCACAGGAAGGACAACTAAATATTTAGAAAGAAAGAAAGATAAAGAAAGAGTGAGATTGAATAATCGGAATTAACAATGTGGTAAAGCAAAACATACGTGAAAGGTTACTTGGTAAATATTCGCTGATCATTTCCAAGAGAATGAACTTCTTTAATAACTCTATGACAATGACAGATTACTGGGGGAGTTGAAATCAAAAGTTCTCTCCGTTGATATTTTGATGAGACTACACAGAGAGGAGAAAAGTTTCTAAAAATTACTTATCACAATAACGATTGACCAACAAAAGTAGAATTAAAAAGTCTGGTTAGTCACATGATTGACGTTTTTTAGCAGTCTGCCATGTTGAAGGTGATCAATTAAAAAATTGAGAATGGGGATGATCAATAAATGAGTTACTTCTCTTACCCTAGGCAGTGGTCACAAAAAAAAAATGCCTGAACGCTGCCAGACACAAAGTAGATGACCAATTCAGCAGAAACTTAGATTGTAAACCATTTATTTTGAGGAAAGGAGAAATTTTCAGCCCTATAGCTTCATTGGCACAGTCTGTATACATGACATACATACATGGATAGCCAGTCAGAATCATTTGAAAACTGAAGAAACCTTTTCTTTTAGTTTACCCCAGCTAATGGAATTGGAAGATGTATTTATCTATCTGTCTATCTGTCTGTCTGTTTGTCCACACAATATCCGCAAAAGTTCTGACTAATATTCCAATGTAATTTCGTAAAAAGTGGATCATGTACTGCAGAACAATTGTACAAATTTCGGAGTAGAATCAAGAATTTGTTGTTGATTGAAAGATATTTTCTTAATATTCTGCCCAAAGAAAGGTTAAAAACATGCAGTTAATGAATTTGATAAATCTAAATTTAAAGCGGAAGCAATTCAATATTTGTACATTTATGGTACTCTCCCTTGTTTTATGATTATTCAATCTTCATTCAGTTTTTGGTTTGGTGTGTGGCATCCAGCTGAAAAGTGCAATTAGACAGAGAAGATTGTCTTCTATCTTGATTGTATGGATGAAGCATGAAAAGGTTTGTATCTAACTTTCAGCAGAAGTAATGGCATTGATTCTTGTTCAAACGGTTAATCTCTTTCTTTCTTGCAACAAGTGTAGTCCTGTTGACAAGGGTGTGCGCTGACTCCAGGCCGAGAAGAGCACAATGACTAAACACTTCACATTTTGTGTACTGAATGCAGAGCAATTCGTTGGTAGAGAAATGTCCTGTTGTGTGGAGAGTGCTGAATACCGCCAGGCACAGCAAAGAATCTCATACAAACAGAGTAAGGAATAGACTGGGGCTCACGTTCACACATACTGGAGCTTTGTGGCCTGGTGTGGTTGGGTGGTCTGTACTGTGATATGCAAATGCCAACGGTGAACAGAGAGAGAACCATTCAGTGTTGAGTGTCTCTAAACACCAGTGTTTGCATTTATATTGACAGAGGCCAAATGCAAAATTGCAGATCTGTCAGAAACATTCATATTCTAGCCTGCAAACAAACAGAAACCAGACCCGCGAAAGAGACAAGACAAACTGTAGAATCTTCATGTTATGTACCTATTCGAGACCCATGTCTCTCGATAGAACACTGGGGAGGAACTTGGCTTGCTAATATCAATGTCACTTCCTGCTGCAACTGTTTGCTTGCCTCGTTGATTGACATCTGCTGTTTGACGCTGCTGGATTTGTCTGAAAAATTTTGTTGTTCTTCAACTTGTTAAGCCTGCATGTTGTCCTGACATTCTCCGAGATGGTAAATTGGTGAAACACGCTTTATCATGCATGAGATCAGTGATGGAAATGGAGGGAATGGCGTATACCTACTTCTCAATTTCTTGCTTCTTTGTATTTTCTATATCTACTAATGGAATCTTTAGTATACGTCTACTTTTCAAAACCAAGCTTAAGCATTTACCCAGTTTCCAAAACCCAGCTATACCATATAACTAATTCCGAAAATTCAGCTTTCCCTAGTTTTCTATCACTGCATGAGATACGATATGTATCAACAGTTAGCAGGAATTTTGCATACAGCTTTTGAGCGAACAATTTTTCAACATCTAATCTGGATTGTATGAGTTGGAAAATATGTAATGTGGCTTTTAATTAACTCAAAGGTAGATGACCCATGGCCAATGGCTGGATCTGGCCTATTAAAGGATTTTCACCAGCCTGCAAGCAAATATTAGGATACTTAGCTTACTATCTATGTTTTAAAGATCTTTTGCGCCTTTTTAATGGATTCAAAAGATGCACCAATTGAAATAAATTGTGACTAATTTGACTTCTCTAATTGTGGACATTCTTGATTTTGTAGTCTAAAACCAAACATAAACAAAAGATGCCTTCATTAGTGTCTGGTTGTATTTTTGTATGACTGTAAGGTTGTCACTCAACTACTTAGCAATTATGCAATATTTTTATATACATTCAACAATAATAGTAAGGGCATAGGAAGATAATGTCAGCAGTGGCAGTAAATATAAGGAAGATACTTAACTATCCAGCAATTTCATTGTAGCTTTGAAAATATGCAACATTTGAATAATTATAGTCAACAAAGGTGGTGGAAGATTCTATCCCTTTTTATATTTGTGTGTTAGTGTTTTGGAGCACTTCTGGCCATACCGTTTTGCCTACAGACTTGAAAATTGGCATCAATACTCCACTTATACATATATATATATATATATAATGTGTACTTTAGGGAGTGAGACAGACTCGGGAGTGAAGTGTTTGGTGGTAAGGTTTATTAATCCTTATATGTAAATAGTCCATACATGTTTCGGGATTCTTCCCATCATCAGTGGTGTGTGCTGTGTGAGTGTGTATTAAAATGTACCATGTGGAACCAGATATATATATATATATATATATATATATATATATATATATATGTATTCATCATCATCATCATCATCATCATCATCATCATCATCAGTCGTCCACTGCTGGATAAATACCTTTCCAAGCTCCCATCATTGTGTATATTTTTTCTCTATAAATCTGAGCGATCATGGAATCAAAATAAACGCAAATGATCATTTCGGTTTCAAACGGTGCACTGAATATCTTTCATTCAAAACAGAAAGCATGCAGAGACCTTTTGGATACAGTGTACCATTCAAGCAAATACATTCTATCATAACTCCTGCTAAAGATGAAAATCAACCATAAAATATCTTTTATTGGCTTCAATAATAAAAACAATTCAGCAATATTTAGAAATCTAGAGTTTTATAGAGTTTAATCTTCCGTATTGCCGTGTTCCTCTGCTATTTCCTTTCAGCCTCCATGTTATACATCAGATACACTCTTTGTCCTTTTTGGAATGACAATTAGGATTCCAAATGCCTGAAAAAAAAAACAACATTTTTCTTTGCATTACGTTTCTGATGAACAATCACTTAAATGAGCAGAAAGTGATCAAACACTGACTTGTAAAATATTTATTTTTAACTGATCATTCTGCTATATGACTGGCAGTATCAGAAACTGTCACCAAGACTATCAACAAGTTTCTGAAAGTTTTTAGGTTGGTCTGGCTGTAAATTGTTTAGACGTTTACTCCTTATTACATCTGCAAAGAATTTTTTTTTGTTTTGTTTTTTTAAATTCCTCCCCCAAATATGATTCTAGTGTAAGTAGTGGGGTGGGGGTAGGGGTGGTCAGTTTGCAATGTGAATTTATGCTCAATTGATCCATTAGTTTATGTCTGCATGTTTTTTTTTTAAATTCAGGAGCAACTAAGTTAGTATCTGAATTGAAAAGTGTGAGTTATGAAGGTAGGTTAAGAAAGTTAGGGTTTAACAACATTGTAAAATACCACCACAAATGTTTAAGATCTGTAATATTGTGTAAATATGTTTTATTATGTGTGCTTATGTATTAAAGTATATATACTGACGCATTTCATCACATTCTAGAAGCATAGTTCTATTCTAATATCTTAACTACTATCAGATTTTTTTTCACACAATTTAAAATACACTATTGTGTTGCGACTAACACAGTTTATGGTTTTTTGTTTTTTTGAATAGGGGACAGGAAAGAGAGAATCACAATGAATTTTGCGCTTTTCATTTCTTCATTCTGTTCTTTTGAAAAAACACCCATTTCATCTGCTTTTTGCATATTCAAAATGCTCTGATTTGAATTATAAAAAAAAACAAAACAGATTTGCTCAGTCATTCAATAGCATCCATCACGTGACCAATATCTTTTGGCTGCACGCTATAATTTGGATGATCAATTAAAATATTGGAAAAAGCTGTGATCAGTCATGACTTTTGTTGGTGATTAATAAAAAAAGCCCAAATTTCTTTTTCAAAATTGTGGAGGTAGAATTTTAAAAAAAAACAAAAACATACGAAGGAGTAGAGTTTGAATTTTCAGCCCTCTAGATCAATAGGTTTGGTCCTTATGCATGACACATGGATAGATAGACACAGGGCCAGCCAGACAGACAGATTCCTACGTTGACAGTCTTTGTGACAGTTTTGTTTGACATTTTCTAAAAACTGGAAAATATTCTTATTTCATTCATAGCAACAGATTCTGCTGTGAGTAAAGCCGTAGCCAATCAGACGAAAAAAATATGAGAAAAAAATTTATTTTTGAATAGAAAAAGAGTCTGATAAAAAAAAAGGCAACAAACCCCAGAAATATCCGAACACATGCTAGCGTGCCATTCATGTTTCTGTTTTGAGGGCATATGGTATGTTTCATGTTTTTTGTTTTTGTCCTTTTCTGTTTCTTTGGAGAAAGAGAACTGCATGAGTTTCTCAGTTGGAAGTGTTTGAATGCAACATTGACTAAAGTCAATATTCCCTTCCTCACTCGAGGACAATGTGTGAATTTTGTTTAGCGACACCAGTCACCCATTTCCTCCATTTTGGTTACTGGGTATCAGAATACAAAATGAATAAATCAGAGAAGAACAGGAAGAAAAAGAAAAAAAAAAATGTAAAGCATATTTTTGACTGCTTCAATAAAACCGTTATAATGAGATAACTTGCAGCATGGCTACTTTTTTTTCATGTTTAATAATATGGTAGAAAGAAGCATTTGCTGTAAAGCAGTATGATTTTTGAGAATATATAATCACCTTTTTTTGAGGTTAAAGCAGCGGGATGTTTCCGTTGAAACATCTTAATTTTGGTTACAGAAAGTGCGTTGTTATGGTTGTAATATGTAAGCTCCATGTATTTCATTTGTTTATTTTGCAGGGAAGTGGTGAATACACAGTCACAGTTTATGTTGAGCCTGAAGAAAAAGAGAAGTGCGTTAAATTTGTAACCTTGGCATCGATAAGCATTATGCTTTTGCAAATAACAACTTTTGATTGCTGAACCTCAGAAACTTGTATTAAGTTATACGTACAAAATTTCATTTTCTAATTGTGAGATTAAGGATGATATAAGCAACAATAGATAGTGAATATTTAATCAAAGTATAACCCCTTTGCAGCAATAACACTTTTCCAATAATCCTCTAATGTTAATATGCAATCTCTGTGAAATTCTTTTGGTTTTGTAGTTATGAATTCAATAAAAGTATGAATTACAGCTTCCCTATTATTTATCATTTTATCATGGATATGAAGTTCTGAATGCTTAAAAATGATAATCTGTTGGAAGAAATGTCAGGTGAGTGTGGATTTGGCACTCTCATGGAGCATTTCATTCAGTTCAAGTGGGACCAATTTTTCCAACATTTTAACCATTTCTATTTTTTTGAAATGATATGATATGATCACTTTTGGATTTCTAGAGCCTTGTGAGAGTGCTAAAACAATTGTTGGTGGTTAGTTTGTCCCTACTGTTGATCATATCTCATCTGAACAGCTTTGCCAATTTCGATAAAAAAAGAAAAAAAAGTAAATAAAAACAGAATTTCATCGAGACTTACTCAATGTTACCATGATATCAAATTTCTCCAATTTGCAATCAATTACCATATGACTACACAGTGTTTTACTCATAATCAAATAACTGTTACCCCCCAACCCAATCGGGCTAGGACCTTGAAAATTTGCATGAGTAGCTAGACACCACCTAATGAACGTTTTGTTTTTTTTCTTATAAAAAGTGCATTTCTGGGTCCCTGTGCCACCAAGAGACTAACCTGCAAACTGAGAAACATGTAACATGCACCTGAAAGAATCATGCTCACCTTCATATGAAAAGATCACAAGATAGCACAATATATTAGGGAAAAGCAGAAGTCAGAAACATTGCGAAATCCATTAGAAAACTCAAATGGTAATCAGCTAGTCATGCTGCAAGAATGGTGGATGACCGATGGACATCATAACTCACAACATGGATCCCCAGAGATCATATGCAAAACTGTGGCTGGCAGAATGGGGAGACAAACTAGACAAGGTCCGGAAGTATTGGCTCTACAATGCCTTTGATGAAGAGGTTTGGCAAATTCTGAGGAATGTTTATGTCCAATGACAGACGCTAAAAGACAGATGATGATGCTAATGCTCATGGCCAAATCTTGTGATTGTATTTTTCAAGATAATTCTAGATGAAAAAAGGCCACTTCTAAAAACTGATACATCAGAATTGCTTTACATACTTATACAATGAGAAATATCATTTTGTTAAATAAGAATGTTATAATAGTAGGTCTTGTTAGTCACTCAATAGAAACCGTTGAGTGACTAACGTTTTCTGGCAGTACTTTGTGATGGAGGTGATCAATTAAAAAATTGAGAAAAAAGGTGATCAATAGATAAGTTATTTCTTTCGCCATTTGGTGGGCATTGATCAGTGAATAAGTCTGAATTTTCAAAAAACAAGCATAAATGCACAAGGCATACAAAAAGAGATCAATTAAGCATGAACTTACATTGTAAATTGCATCTCCCATTAAAAACATTTAAAAAAAAAAAGAAGTTTTTTCTTGACATAATGAGTAAATGTTTGAATTTTCAGCCCTCTAACTCCATAGGAGCAGGCTGTACACATGATACATTCATGCATAGTGTATTTATAGTGATCGCATACATATATACGTACATATATATAAACATACAATCTAAAAAAAAAATTATTATGACGGTTTCGGTTCATGGTTTCTTATAACTAATAGAACCAATCCTTTTCAAAAATTGTCTTGTGCACTTGAGAATACTTCAATTATTTGTTATAAGTACATTTTCTGCTGATCGCACTCCAGACGAAATGTATCCATAACAAAGTATCTCATCTCCTGTTCATCAATGGCTTTATGTTATTGGAAACCGTCAACCAAATCTGTCATAAAGACTGTCAACATAGTTTCCTTCCATCAATGAAGTTATAAAGGTGTATGTATTTGGTCATGTCTGTTAATCTTCTAATTTGTCCGTCTGCCCACAGTGTTCTGTAGAAAAGTGGGTGGTAAAACTTGGGGTCAGATCCACTAATCCTTTTTTTTGATTGAATGATATTTACCTTTTTTTTTCATCAATTACATTTACATATATGTCCATGACTGTCGACACCATATCTCAAATGATTCTCAATGTATTTCTATAAGAATCTTTCAAGAGTTGGACAGTAGGCTACGGAAGAACTGATTACATTTTTGAGCGGATGCATGCACATTTATTGTCCCAATGTCATAGTTATATTTCAAACCACATAATATTACGATGAATTTGTATCTGTCAAAACAAAATCTCCGAAAGTTCTCTATGGATTTCTATGACATTTTGTGGAGGGGTGGACAATAGGTTATGGAAAGAATTATATAAATTTTAGGGCAGGTCCATTCACTATCACTACCCCTGACAATTTATGCCTGTGATGCTGCTTCTGCTTGCCCAGCTGGATTCAACTCATGACTCCCAGGTAAACTGCAATAATTGACCAACACTTTCATCTACTAGGCAGTTGGCCTGTAGGGCATGAGCTTGATCAAGTAATAAAGTATCTAAAAGACAAATAAATTGGATTGAAAAATACAATCTAGCCCAAAATTATTTTAAGTGATGTACCTTGTCTCTAGGGAAAAGAGAAAATTGAGAATTATATATTTTATCCTGATGTTTTGTATCTATACTGTGTGGCATTGTAACTGCATCTTATGTGGTCTCAATGTCCACAAGTACCTATGTTGTCTGATGTTTTTTTTTTTGTCTATAAGCAAGCCAACACCAGTGTCTGTCAGAGCACCAGCCTAATTGTGTTTTTTGCCTTCACTCTCTCTCGCTCTCTTTCTTTCTAACAAGCCTGTAAAGCATAAGGGGCAAGCATCAACAAAGAAGAAAAGCAGTTGGTTGTAAGGGAATCTTTTTATTCCACTTCTTGTAACCCCTTATACTCAAGTGTCGGTCTTGATGGATGACAATTTAGCAGCAAAAGAGATGGGGGCAGGTATTTTTCTATTCTTGAAGTGGTAACGTATCAAGTCTTTTTACATCTACAACCATAGCCAGGACCAGATGGGGTCCAAAAACTGTGTGTCATTTTAGAACTGAACTGGGACTCCAGAAAATGAAAGATACAAAATTATGCTTTCCAAAATCATGCTCAACCATAACTCTGACACAGGTGACCACAAACTTTCAATCAATCAGGATCCATATAGTAACAAAGTATTGCATTACATCCAGGACTTGTGCACAACTGGCCAGTAGGTCAACATTTAAGACATAGACCTAGGTAACCGTCCTGTGTTCTATGCCCATTTATGGACATATCTCATCCCAGCAAGTTCATGTCTATTGTTTCCTTTGTGTTTCCAGAGATCCAAAGAGATATCCACAATACCTTAATCCCAAGAATTAAAGATCCTTTTAAAAAAAGATTTAGATATTCAATAGACTATAAGGATACTTGTAAATTTTACCTAAGAAATAGGATTCTATCTTGTTACAACCATCTATATTCATACATTCATATCCCTGATATCAAACACACTTTCAAAAGCAATAACAATTTATATATATACATACATACATATATATATATATATATATATATATAGTGTCTGTCAAGAATATTGGCATCCTTGCTCTTTATATATAACCTGTTCAATATCTTCAGAAATAAATGGAAATCTATCAAATTTTTGTCACACAATGTTTCCATAAAGTATTCAAAGTTATCTAACAAAAAATAATTTTTTTCAACCCATCGAATCCCTATAGCC
>OY735213.1:61241524-61303796 GCA_963457665.1 Thysanoteuthis rhombus | reverse complement strand
TCTGAGTGCTGCTGGTCATATTTTTGGGGCTATAATCTTGAAAATTTGTATAAGTTCATCTTTAGGTACCATCTAAAAATTTTTTTTTTCGTTTTTTCTCTCTATGGTCATTTTGAGACAAACAATGCCCAAATCAATTTTTTAAATGATTTTAGATATTTATTTCTGGTACATACGCAGGCTATGTGATTCATTCATGAGATATATGGATTTTGTATTTGGTAATTTCAAAGAAAAATAGAAAATATGACCGGGGCACCAATAGTGGCACGCTTCCTTCATATTTGGTTGCATACTCCCTTTGGCAACAATAACTGCCTTAAAACGTTTCTTGCAGCCATTTATAAGCTCTTTGCACTTGTTAGATGGTAGTTCTGTGTAATTTGTTCAAGCACTTGAATATGAACAGGATTCTTGCATGTTTGGTACACATTGAAAATCTGACCCAAGATTTCTGCTTTCACCAAAGATTTCCAATGGGATAGAGAATCGGACTCATTGGCCGACAGTTTAAAACAGTTCATTTCTTCCTTTTAACCATTCTTATTATGCTTTTGGATGGGCCCTTAAGGTTTTTATCATGCTGAAGAATCAACGATCTTTGGACAAAACCTAATTTTCTTATACTGAATAGCATATTTCATTCTAAAATCTCCAGGTAATCCTTTGTTTTCATGATCCCTTTGATATAGTTGAGGCCTCCAGTACCAGAGGCAATAGTGTGGCCATATTACATAGTGCATCATCTGCTATGCTTAACTTTAGGTAGAGTGTTCTTTTTCTTCTGAAAGAAATATAAAAAAAAGGAATGATTGATCTTTGCCGAAGTGCACCTGAAAAAACAACAATCCTTTTTGGAAAATATTCAGTAGAGAAACGTTACCAGAAGACAACTTTTTATAAATGTACACCAGCAATTTTTTTTATTGGAGAAATAAAGTTTATACGCCCAAACCAAAAGTTAAGTATGATGGAGAATCCATAATGTTATGAGGCTGCTTTGTCTTGAATGTATCAAAGAAATCACAAAATCAAAGGATTATCAAGGAATTTCAGAACAAAACTGGTCTCGTCCAGAGATCATTGGTGCCTACCATTCATGGAAGGCGTTCTGACAAGTTCAAGACACTTATAGATGGCTGTAAGAAACGTTTGCAAGCAAAGGGGGCATGCAACCAAATATGAAGGAAGGGTGCCATTATTACTGTCAAGGTCATGTTTTCTATTTCTTCTTTGGAATCACTCCATGTAAGTTGAATAATAATGATTTTTTTGTTGAATTACTTCGGACATCTTATTAAGATATTCTGATGATGAAATTTTGGTAGATTTCCATTTATTGATATTGTACAGGTTGTATAAAAAGATTCAAGGGTGTCAATAATCCTGAGTGATGCTGCATTCATGAACAGATGCATGTATGTATGTATGTAGATAAACTGTACTTATGTGTACAAATAAACTGTTTAAGGACACACACACACACACACACACACACACACACACACACACACACATATATATGTGCTTAAAATCTTTATCTATAAGATAATGCATATGCTTAAACATGCAAACCTATAAATGCATAAAAGATGATATATATAAATACATATATGTAAGAGGACATTTGATTTAGTTTTATTGAAAGAGAATTGTATGATAAGATCTAGAAAGAATCCAGCAAGACTAAATAAATCAATAAAAACTGCAAGAAAATCTAAAATTGAGGCTGAAAGAAGAGAAAATCAATCAGAATAAAAGAGTAATAAAAATGGAGGAAAAGGGATGAACAAGTGTGAGAGAAAGAAGTGCTGGATGGAGAAAGCAACAAACAGAGGCATAGCTGAGGGTAAGGCTATTTGAAAAATCCCCCAAACCGATGATGGAAGGGGGGGGCCACAGAAGCTTTATAAACTGGTCTGTTTAGTCACTCAGTGTAAAATGTCACATGACTCAACAAATTTCGACTTTTTCGTGTTGAGGGTGATCAATTAAGAAATTGAAAAAGAGGCAATCAATCTATCAATTACTTCTTTCAACTTCTCTTGGTTATTGATGACTGAAAAAAGTCTGAATTTCCAAAAAACAAATGCAAATACTGCTGGACACAAACTAAGGGATTGATTTGGCAAAAACCCACATAGTAAACTGCACCCCCCTATTAAGATCCATTGGGAAAGGGGGTTAAGAAAAATGTTTTTTCTAGTCATTTATTTCATTTTTCAGTTATTCTTTGGAAAGAAAAATGAGGGAAAAATTGATAATGAATGGAAAATGGAAGAAAAATGAATGAAAAATGAAGGAAGAATTATGAATGAATGAAAATCAAGTGAAACATGAAGGGAAAATCAGGAATGAATGAAAAATAAGCGAAAAATGAAGGAAAAATTAGGAATTAATGAAAATGAGAGAAACATGAAAGAAAAATTAAAAAGGAATATAAAATGATCGAAAGATGGAGGGAAAATTAATAATGAATGAAAAATGAGTGAAAAATGTAGGAAGAACTAAAAATGAATAAAAATGAGTAAATAATGAATGGAAAAATAGGAAAAAATAAAAGACGAGAGGATGAAAGCAAGAAAGGAAAAGAAAACAAAAGGAATGAATGACAACAGTGTGAAAAGAGAGATGAGAAGTAGAAAATTAAGAAATAGGTTATGTATGAGAGAAAGAAAAGGATATTAAATGACATGAAAGAAAAATGGAGGAAGAAAAAAAGTGATAAAACCGGAGCAAAAACGAGGAAGGAAGAGTGAATTAGAAGAGGAAAAAAAGCAGGAAGGAATGAAGAGGAAAAGGAAGGAAAATTGGGAGAAAAAAAAAAAACTGGCTGCAGCAGTATCAAACTCCTCTCCAAACTCTCTTCCATTTGAAGATGATTACTTTTCTATATGTCATAAATGAAAAATTATAAACGTATACATCTTTTTTTATAATTGTATTTATTCCTTAGAATGAAATAAGCCCTTATGTATCTGTATGATAAATTTTCGTTGATAAATATGACTTGCCAATTTAGCCCAGTCAGTAAGACATCCTCCTAGCAATTGCTTGATCGTAAATTCAAATCATGCTAGGGGAACATATTGGTTTACACCCCTATTTCGGCAAGGATTGTTCTTGTTATGGTAGAATAAATAAAGTCAACTCCAGTTTTAGAGTCTGACACTAGAGAAAGAAGTATTGGGAATAAATGAAAGAGTCATGAAGGTTGATATAAAAGAAAAAGTGAAAGAAAACTTGAAAAGAATGGAATATCATAAAAGGGAAAAAAACTTTGAAGCGGAATGCAAAGCTGAACAAGAAGAAACCCATGTAATTGTTGGTGTGTCTTTGTTGTATATAATAAAAATTTTGCTATTGACTCATGGGAGAAAAAAAAAGCTTCAACTCTTTTAATTCATCTTCTGCTTTCATCTGTCGGTATATTGCAACCTGTTGTTTTTGGTTCTGATGCAGTTTGTCTCTTAATTGCATTTCCTCTGAAGTAACTGAATCTATTTAATTATCAATGCTCTCAAGATTAGAAGAATAATGTCTGAATCCTACGTACTTTTTGCAGAAGTCCAAAGTATGCCAACAGCAGAGAAGGGTAGAGGGAAAAAATTGAGAGCTTTGAAGTAGTATGAATTTATATGGCACTTTTTACAAGGGTGGCCATTTCAGAAAGGAAGTAAGAAAGAGTGTGGAGAGTTCTAAACATGGACATAAAAGAAAGAGTTGAGAGTAGGAAAGAAATGTCAAAAAGAAAGAGCAGACAATAAAAAGAGAATAGGTAAGAAAAAAAGAAAGAAAAAAAGGTGGAAAGCAACAAAAAAAAGAAAGGAAGAAGGATGGAAAGTTGTGGAAGATAGAAAGCAAGCAAATAAGAAATAGACAGAGAGAAGGGAAGAATGAAAGAAAGAAAGGAAGAAAGAAAAGATGGAAACTAGTTACAAGAAGGAAGTAAAAGAAAAATGAAAGAAAGGAAGAAAAAAGTAGGAAACAACTGCAGAAAGAAAGAAAAGAGAAAGCGAGAGGGAGAGGTGAAAGGAAGGAAAAAGATGGGGAAAAAAAGGCAGGCAAGAAAAAAATGAAAGGAAGGAAGAATATGGAAAGCAATGAAAGAAAGAAAGAAAATAAGCAAGAAAGAGAGAAACAAAGAGAAAAGAAGCACTGAAGAAAAAGAGGAAAAAGGGAAGACTGAAAAAAGAAAGAGAAGGAAAGAATTAAAGAAAGAAAGGAAAAAAGAAGATGAAGAATGAAAAAAGAAAGAGCAGGTTATACAGAGGTGGATTGAAAAATTGGAAAGAAAAGGAGAGACTGAGGAAATATGAGTAAAATGAAAAATATAAAAATAGTACAATTCAATGAATGAATACAAAAACATTGAAAGAAAACCATTGGAAAAGAGTAAAAAAAGAATCATTGAAGGAAATAGAGAAGGCACAAAAGTTAATAGAAGACTTAGAGATAGCCAGAATGCTGTGATTTAGATGATGAGAAATGTGGAAAGAAAGAAAGAAAGCGGGGAAAAGATGAAAAAAAAAAGAAAAAACCTATAAAGATAAAAACAAATAAAAATTTATCAAGTCAAAATCAAGACAAATCAGATAAAATGAAAAAAAAAACAAAAACAGGTCTGGTTAACCACTCAATAGAAACTGTCATGTGACCTACGTTTTATGACAGCATGCCATGTTGGGGATGATCAATTAAAAAATCAGAAAAGGGATGACAAATAAATAAGCTACTTCACTCAAATTTTGTTAGGCAGCGATCACTTGAAAAGTCGAAATTTTCAAAAAACAAACATGAATACTTCTGGTCACAAACTAAAGGATTAATTTCGCATAAATTTACATTGAAGATTGAACCCCCATTAATGTTTTTGCTAGACATAATAAGGTGTAAATTTAGTCTTTCAACCCTCTAGCTCATTGGCCTGTCTACATGATAGATACATAGGCAGCCAAACCAATTGAAAGAATGGAAAAAACTTATGTTTACAGTTTTGGTTGACAGTTTCAAAAAAAGACTACTATAAGTGAGGGAGGAAGAAGAAATAGAAAAATAAGATGAGGAAAGAAGAAAAAAAGCCTGAAAGAATGTAGACTTGAGGGCCGAATTGATTCTTTTTCTTTCCATTGAAGTTTCCCAAATCTGGAACAAAAGAGAACATGCAGTGAAGAACAAAAATGAAATCCCTTTTGGTGATGACAGCGTACAAGTTTTGCTTCGGATGTTCAATAGTGCAAAAGATAAAAATGAATGAATATAGTAGCATTTGGGTTTAGTGGTATTGTCTGCTTGGCGTCAACACAACTGGAACAAGTGTTGAAAAGTCTACAAAATTCAAAGCTTACTGAGAGCTTTTCACCATCCTCTTAGATTCTGACCAATGAAATTAAAGATTTTCTACAACCAATGCAAAGAGGCGGCAGGATTCATTTCTAAAAGACATTGATTCTATTTGCGGTCTTGCCTTCAAAGTAAAAGATTTATCACTGAATTAATTTGTGGTCATCCAGGCCCTGCAAAGCTGGTAATAAGTCCAGACCTGGTGGGAAGTAAATGTAGACCCCATTTCAAATTGCTCGTCTGTAATCAGTTTTAAACACATATGATCTATGTATGGGTGTATTAATGTGCATATATAGTCAGGGCCTTTGAGAAGGAGTGTAGTCAGCTCATTACACTGGGGGCCGAAGGGGCAAAGAGGGCTCAAGAAAGCTTCAGAGGCCCAAGAGAGTTGAAATCTATATAATATACCCATTAATAAAATAGATTGACTCAGTCATTTACCAGCAAGTAAATATATGCTACAAGGGTTAAAGCAAATAAAAACAGGATAGTTAATGATGAGGATGTTAGTTCAGTGTCTCTGTGTGTTTGTGTGTGTTAGGGTTGGGGCTTTGTACCATCTTATAAAATTTTTCTTTGTACTGATGTATTTACAAGTAACAGGACAGAATAAACGAACTAGAATGATCCATAAGAAACGTAATCACAAGCAATTCTATATTAGACCACTGGAAATGATAATCTTCATCATCTTAGACTGCTAAAATGCAAAGAATTTGGATACTTGAAAATGCGAAATTTTCTAAGGCTTTTCCCCTTGACAACATTAGAAAGCTTACTGTGGCCCCCAAACCCTTGGCTACCTTTAGTTTGGTTACCCATTGGTAAATGCAATTGACCATTTGTTTCTTTAGTTATTTTTAAAAGTAATTAAGTAGAGATTCAACTGACCAAACCGAATTTGAAATGTTGGTGTCTCTCCTCAACAACAATTGCTAACAGTCTGTAAACAGTGAGAGATTGGTTTTTGAAACTAGTTATATGGCAATGTGACTTCTCATTGTTCTCATATGCCTGAGGACATTCATATCTCCAATGAAATTTGAGACAGATAAATTACCTCAACACCTCTTTTATGTGATACTAAGGATTAAATTGGCTGTATTGTCATTTCATTGAATGTTGCTTTGTCAAAACACAACCACGTTTTGAGTCACAGGAATACAGACAACTGTTCAGCTTTGGGGATCACTAGGAGGAACGAGTATTTGATTTATCAATGCTTATTACTTGGTCCAAAGCCAGTAAAATTCATAATTCACAAAAAAGAAAAAAGAACTCTCTTTAAGTTTGTCGCAATTAGAAAACTATTTTTTTTGTGTTCTGCTACCAGTGTGAGAAATACAGAATAGTCATTGCTGTTTAACCACTGACATAAAAGCTTTGGTAAAATCCAGTCCAGTCTCATTGACTGCTGTGACTGAACTCAACAAACACTTCAAAATGGCTGCCTCCATTTTACAGATGTTCCACCAGTAGTATTGCCATATGGTGGCACTTACTGAAATCACCACAGCAGATGTTATTATACATATTAACAAAGTGTATCTTGGGTTTACACACGGGAATCACAGAGTGATCCATCAGGGATGTGATAAGTGAACCCGGGCAGCTGGGGGTTTTAGGGCATTGTAAGCCCAGGTGGGAATTCTCTTTAGAATATGACCAATTTGGGGCTTTTTTTTAAGACCATAAAACCTGCAATGGAATCGAGAAGTATATGCTTCCTTTTTCATCAGTTATCATAAAAGCTTCCATTCCACAGACATTTTCATGCTTTTATGCTCTCTAGATCAAATCAAATGGCCCATCACAGATTTTTCTTCCTTCACTCATCTGTATGTCTGCGTACGTTATGTGTGTTACTGGGCACCCCTGAACACTTAATGGGGGCTACAACCCTGAAAATTTGCTTTAGTAAACTACTAAGTACCATCGGAAAATGCTATTTCAAAAAAGCGTTTCTTTGAGTCTCCATGATAATTTTGGACCAACAATGCCTGAAACTTGTGCTGGAATTTTTTAGATGACTTTAGATGAAATATCTAAACTTTCAGATAATTTTGATACATAATATACGTATTTTTGAGATTCATTTTAGATAATTTTTAGATAATTATGTTTAGTACATGTTTGAGCCACACTGATTCATTCATGTGAGGTACAGATATTGAGCTTCTACTTATTTTTGAGGATCTGGCATTCTAGTTGTATTGTCTTGGTCAGCATTTCCCCAAATGGGCTGAAAATTTGAACAATTACTCCTTATTATGTTTAAAAAAACACTTTTTTTTGCCTTATGAAAATTCTCACCCTAAACAAGTTGAACAACGGTTCAATTTACAATTTAACTTCCTGCTAAATTGACCCTGTAGTTTGTGTCTGCTTATTTTTTTAAAATGCATTGATCACATGAGAAAAGCAACTTATTCATTGATCCCCCCTTTTTCCAGTGTTTTAATTGATCACTCCCAACATAGCATGCTGCCAAAAGATGTTGATCATGTGATGGTTTCTATTCTATGACTAACCAAACCAGTTTCCTTTTTTTTCAAAAATTTTTAGTTTAATGATAGGATATTGCTACAAGAGATGGGGAAAAAACTCAGATGATCTTTTTGAAATTGAAAGAAAACACAGTCATCATTTGATAAAGAATAAAATTAAATAAAAGTGTTTTTTTTATCATTTATTTGATCTCAGACATTAAATCCTTAGGAGCCTGCAAATCAAACCAAGAGCTATTCTGAGATTTGATATTCCGTCTTTGGCAGACGTCAGCCTATAAAACCAAAATGGCTACACTTCTCAACACTTACCCAGTAGATCCCATGAATAACCACAAAATTTGTCAGAATTTGTTCAATTGTTTGACAAAGCAATGCCTATTTATAGGAAGCAGAGAACGGTTGGTGGAGCTTAGAATGGAAAGTCATTTTCCAAGTGAAGAGATCCTAAAGATGTGTAAAATGGCTGAGAAGAGACGTAATGGCTTGGAGACTTAATACTCAAGCAAATGACACCAGTGTGGATATAAAAAGAAGCCTCCAGTGATATAACCAGTAAGCCTATTTCAGTTCCTTAAATACCAACAAACATACATTCAATACACTTACTTCCTTACGAATAGATATCTACTTACAAAGATGTAAACACGTACAAGAACCTACTCCATTGCCTACAGAAAATTTCAGCTACATAAACACATTTATATTACAAACACATAGATTTATAAGGATTCTAGTCTTCCAATATATATGTTATCTATGAGCACATATCTTTTATTATGATGGAAAAAAATTCATGGTCAGAACATTGACAATTTTGTATTGATTCCAATGGTGTTTATTTTGACAAAGTTGTGTTTTAGCCCAATTATAATATTCTTTGGTTTATTTTGTTCCAATGGGATATATATATATATATATATATATATATATATATATATATATATATATATATATATATATATATATATATACTTTACAAAATTTTACTGCTCTAAACACTTAATATACAGAGCAACTCGTTTTGTTTCATTTCAGTCACTTGTTTCCAAATATCTGTGAACTTGATTTATGTAATTTTCTCCAGTGTCTTTTATGTTTTAAACAAAATTCAATATTATGGTACTACGTGCAATTTGAAAAAAATTTTTCACCATGTAATCATTTTAGTGATTTAAAAACAAAACAGTTATATTGACATGGCACCTGAGGAGTGTTAATCAAACACCATCCCCTTCCAGCTATGATTTTGATGTATAGTTCATGTCATAGATATAGTTTCTTATTTTATGTACTGTATTATCATAAAGTATTGCATACAGTGCTTCCTTATGTACATATATACCTGTGCAAAAGAAAAATGATGGATAGGTTTGAATTTCTATTGAATGATTTTTCAAGAAAAAAAAAATGAAGAATCTATTTCAGTTGAAAAGTCCATAGTTTCATTTGATAAATTGAAGGAATTTTTATCAGAAAAATTTGTAACTTTAAAAGGAAGAGACCAGTGTTACAGACAAAAAGACAAAGAGGTCACCCTGCTCATTATACAAGTATATAATAACAACATGCATTGGTATCAGACCATCTCTACTGAGTGATCTAATGAGGATCGAAGCCACTGATGGCCAGCAAGATTAGCTTACTTATCATTGCTTTATGACCCATATCCTCAAATATTTTTTCCATATTATTCATTAACATCAGAGTTTTGTATCTGATCATCAATAGCGGAAAATCTGTTGAGGATTGAACCAACTAATTATGACCAGCAGTTTGTTGATCATCAAATTTATATTTGAAAGATCGTTTCCAAAAAGATGGACATTGATGCAATGTTTTTGGCAATGGAATCAGGGTTTATCCCACAACTGAGTCAAGTGCTCTTATTCTAAAAAGAATTTTTGAGGAAGTTCCTGCCTCACACATGTGTTAGCTTCTCCACATTGAATCGACCTTTTAACACAGCCTGTTCTCTTAGGTGTTTGAACAAGTAAGCTGGTTCACATATCTTCTGAACCATTTTTTTTCTCAAATGATCTATTTGTGGAAAGAACTGGTAGAAAATTCACAGATATGTTTGGATTGAGATGTTTTTTGTTTCATTTTTGAAAAAAATACTGAATTAGTTTACCAGGAAAGGTGTACTGTTTGAAATGATGGGTAGGCAATTCTTTCTGTCAACAGTTTTCAAAAAAAGTCATTAAGACTTAAAGAGATTTGATTCATTCTACATCCTACTCCAGGTGCAATATCCATGATGGTAGAAAACAGATTATCCCAACGGTTGTCATGCTACAACATAGGATTTTGGTAATGTTGATTCCTGCAGCAGAAATGGAATCATCACATAGGGAGTCAATTGATGATGATGATGAAACTATATAGAATTACCACATTATTTTTCAATGCCATGAAAAATTAAGGAAATTTCTGAATTTTATTTTCATAGAATGTTGAAAAACACGCAAGTTTATTTCATAAATCTTTTACAAATCTTACAACAAACAATATCATAAAGCTATTTATGTGATCATTACTTATTAGATATTTACTTTTAAAAGTACAATTTAATCCTTCAACAAATATCAAGTAATAAACAGACACATTTCTATCCTAATTTGAAAACTACAAGAAGTCTTAGAATCTTCAAAAGGTGAATAAATAAATAAAACTATGTACATCTGTTAACATACAAAAGTTGATCCATTTTATGTATGTATAAAGCCAAAATTATAAGATAAGCCTTAGTATTAGTGAAACTTGTTGTCATGGATTCCAACATGTACGTAACTTTCCAGATTTTGAGTGCCATATTATAAGCAGTAATGATTTTGGGCCAAAGTTGGCATAATCTAACAAATATTTACTTCTTTTTGCTCACTTATAGTGATATTCTACATGTCTGTACCTGCATTTGATTGTTAGACTATCAATTGTAATAGAAAGGGAAAGGGTGGGTAATGTAGTGAGAGGGTATGAAGAGAGAGGATAGAAAAAGAAGAAAGATAGTTTGATATGAGGGTAGTAAAGGAGAAATGAGAATAGAGAATAGGGCAGTTATGGAGGGGACAGGAAGATTTTTGCGTATGAAGCTAATTCATATTTTTATAACATTTAGATAAAAACACGGATGGGCATCACAGAATTAGGGAGGATGAAAGATAGAATGAGAAGATACAGGCAAAGTGTAAGAGAAGTGCTAGGGCATTAGATAATGGATAATCTTAGTTGTCAACACCTGTGAAATTTCCATGGGTTCAGCCACTTATGATAAGCTCAAATGGACTTATCTTGAGCATATCCAGAATAAGCTACAGCCTCTAGCTTTTTCTAATGCAAAGCAAGCCTCATCACATCTTAAAAGCAGTTTTTCAAAAATTGCTTTTCATCATGTATTGTATAAAAATTGCTGATCTGAACCGTCTTTGAGTAATTCAACCTTTTGATAAATCCACTCATCCAAATAGAACTCGTCTATAAATTTGTTTGAGTTAACGCAATATAAGCAGTTACTGAAAAACATAATGTTTTATAACACATGCATTCACAAGATGAAACTGTAACCTAGGGCCTAGATTCGATTTAATCATTCAAATTAATGGAATTTCAATGATCAAAATGCATAGATACTAGTTTGTTTGTAATAAATGTACCCCTTACAACCAAGAAATTTTCCTCCTGGGGTAAGAAGTACTGTATGAGAGACACCATGTGTAAATCAATATTGCCTCTTTTATTGTTACAGCTTCAAGCATTATCAAATTTAGAACATAGAAGTATTTGGTAACAGGGGAGATCTTTTGTGTCAAATGCGAGGGCTCTGAGTTTAAGTTCCACACTGAATGACCACAAAAAAAAAAAAAACGAATTATAAATTGTATTATCATAATGAACAGAAAAGAGCTTTTATGATGAATTTATTTGTGGGTGAAAAATGATGTAATAGAAGGAGCTCTAATCTGTGCTAATGCATGAATTTAGCCCAGAGAGACAGCAAGTGTTGAAATAATTTGATTGGGAACTGTAATTCACTGCAAGCTCAGCAAATGGCTGCAACTCAAACCAAAATTTGTTCTACATGATAAGAATTGTAAATTGTTTTGGGATTTCAGTCAGCAAACAGTCAATCTGATTGAAGCAGGAAGACTTCATCAAAGAATTGCCAGAGAAATGATGGATATACCTTCACTTGTAGATGTAACTACACTTGTAGGTTACTTTTCTTCAAAGTCTTGAACCATAAAGTCAAATGTCAATCCTACCATCATTCAGACAGAAGATGAATACCGCAACTTTTGTATTATATATATGATGGATGGAATAAATATATGTAAATGTGTATATTTTTTTTTTTAGTATAAATGTATTTATTTGTGAGGATGAAATAAGCCCTTTCATATCTGAATGGTGAATTTTATAGATATGTGTCAGTTTAGCTCAGTTGGTAAACAATAACCTATCACTCAGTTGGCCATGATTTCAAATCGCGGTAACAAAATGTTTGTTATATAGATTTATTCATTAGAATAAAATTAGACCTTGCAATATTTCTAACAGAGATTTTCGTAGATACATCAGACTTGTCAAGAAGGTTCAGTCAGTAAGTGGCATGACCATCAATCAGTTGGTCATGATTTCATATCATGGTTGGGGAATTCTTAATTTTTCACTCCCCTAAGTTTGTGAGGATTGTACATGTTATGGTAAAAAGTCAACTCCAAGTTTTGATGCATAAAAAAACATCTCTAGATTTAGTTTGACTGACAGAAAAGTAGTAAATAGGGAGATAGAAACTAAAGAGCACATGGAGAGAGCACACCTCTTTGAACGCCATGCACTGATGAAAAACCAAATGAAAACAATGTCTCATAATAGCTTTCTATGTTTGGGGTGATCAATTAAAAAATTGGGAAAAGGGGTGATCGATGAATAAATTACTTCTCCTGCCTTTTGTTGTATGACTGATGTTTGAATTTTCAAAAAGCAGCCGCCAAAGTAGCCAGCCAGACTAAGGACCAATTTAGCATAAACTTACATTGTAATTGATCCCTCTCCACTCTAAGACTTACTTTGCGGAGGAATTTCAGAGAAAAAACATTCTTATTAAACATAATGAGGAGTAAATGTTTAAATTTTCAGCCCTCTAGTTCCAATTGTGTGATCTGTATACATGATAGACACATAGTCAGCAGGCCAACTTGAGAACTCAGGAAACCTATGTTGACAATTCTTGCGACTGTTTTGGTTGACAGTTTCCAGAAATTAAAAAAAAAACTGATTTGAATGTATAAATATTGAGCTACACCTCCTAAAATTTGAATTGAACATTTCTATCAATAAAAACAAATAAAAAAATCCCAGGATCCATCCCCAAATCTAATCACTTCTTTCATAACCAACATTTTAAGGCAATTTCATAGAAATTCATGGATAACTTTTGCCAATATTGTTAGTACAGATGGACACCCAGATAAATATAAGTCTTCAAACTTTGTTCGCAGAGGTAAACAATTACCATTTCTCTTTTAGTACAAAATAGAAATGTGACATCAGTAAGAAAGAACTTTGAACAATTCTGGTTAGTACTCAATAGAAGCTATCATGTGACCAACGTCTTTTTGCACTGTGCTGTGGGGTGATCAATTACAAAACTGGAAAAGCTGTCGATCAGTGATCACTAGGTCTGAATTTAACAAAAAAACAAGCATGAATGCTGCTGACGCAAATTAAGGTAACAGTTTAGCATAAACTTATATTGCAAATTGAACCTCAAAATAAAAACCTTCTTATGAAGAAATTTTCAAAAAACAATGAACAAAACATTTATTCTTGACTTAATAAGGGATAGATATAGTTATTTCATCATTCTATCTCCTCTAGTGCATCATGTATGAATGATACATACATGATCAACCTGTCAGAATAGTCAGACCTGCTTAAAAACTGAAGAAACCTATATTGACAGTTTTGTTGGCAGTTTTAGTTGATGGTATCTAATTGAATGAAGTGCATACAAAAAAAGAGCATCCTAGATTTCAAGAATCTCAAGAATACCATCCAAAATAAAGTCATGAAAAAATACCAATTGAATGGTATGGCTTTGCCAATATATAACAATGTTTCTCTTCAAACCTTTATAAAACTAACTTGATATAAAGATCTGGAAAAAGAAATAACCAAAATATGTTAAAACTTCAATGTCTTCATTGCAATGCTATATAGTGGAAAAGGTTTCTTAGCTTCATTGTGCAAGTGAACTTTCTGTGACAGTTATAAGCCTGTACCGTATCATGTGTATCAAAATTTTTTCACAGAGGGAAGGTGAGAACCATTCTGTTAACCAAATAGACTGTCAGTTTGTCAGGAGAAATTCTACCAGGTGAAAACTCATTTTTCATTCTTTGCTTTTACTTACTCTTTTTTGGCAAAAAGAAATCTTTCATTATCATACAAAAGAGCTGTTAACTTAAGTCCAACTTGTTCCAAGCCTTCATAGGGCTGTTAGCAGATTTTGATCTAGGGGCCCAACCACTGTCTCGTAGGGCCCCCACTACCCTTGAGAGCACTGTGGTAGCCTCAGGGATCTCTTGTAGTCTTTGGGCCCTCTGGTTGCCATGGGGCTTTTAGCAACTTCTTATGTCAGCTTTGATTTTAGCTCAGCTTAGCTTATAATGAAGATGACTTTCAACTTTTGTAAACTTGGTGTAGGTTGTTGGTTTAGTTGTTGCTGTGGCATTGATGGCTCTTTTGGTAACCAGAGTCCAAATTCTGAATCATTGTGTCATCCACACATCAGGCATTGGATTCCATCAAACAGGTTGGGGAGGGCTGTACACTGTGCACTCATCTCTTCTGCAAGTGTTCTCTTAACATTTAAAGATATGTTCAGCTTCAAAGGTAGGAATGACTGCAAGTGTGATGTCACTCTGCATAGTCAGAATCAAAGAATGTTTCGGGATATCTCGTACTGAGGGCATCTTTGTATCATATCTCCTGGCCTCCAAATGAGTACTGTCCTTTGGCTCATCCATGATATGTTAATTTTAACCCTTTCAATGCCAACCCATTACGGTTCTTAATGCCTGGATTTTGAAAAAGGTATAAAAAAGCCAGAAACATGTTAATTTCTATTTTAATTTGATTTTATCAGATAATTCTAGATATAAAAGCTTTTTTTAAAAATAATTTTTAATGATTTTTTAGATAACAAGTCCTGGTACACACGGGCTACAGATATTAATTTTTGCAAGGTATGGATATCTTGATGTCAAAGCTAAAAGGGTTTATGTAAATGATGGGAACAAAAGACTCATTGGGGAATCTTAGTTAATTATAACAGTCTCCCTGATGTTGTTACAAGCAATCATCAATAATTTTCATTGACAAAGATTGTCAGGACTAGGAATAGCTCCCATTAATTTCTACAATATTATTTCAAACTAATCAGTCAAGCAGTCGGTAAATATTACAAGGTTAATGTGCGAAGCGCGGATGTAATATCAAGATTGAGAATGGCAATCTTCTTGTGTCTGTTCAGCAAGTCTAAAAGAGAGCAAGAAAATCACTGAATAAGTTTCTTGCTTCATATCTAGTTACAATTATTCATAAAGAGGTTCTTCAATTTGGTTTCAACTGTCTTCACCAGAGACAGATTCAGACTACTGAATTGAAATTGATAGCGATTCGGTGGCAAACAAGGAGTCATACATTGATAATGAAGATTCCAGAATAGTGAAATCCAAAGCAAGAATCACTGTTGACGCCTCCAAGTTGTAAATAGAGAAAACAGAATGTCTTCAAGATCATTATCATCATCAGCATCATCCTCTTAGCATCTGTTCTTGAATGTACACCTCCACAAAGACTTGCCAGACCTCCCATCATGGGTATCATGAAGCGAGTACTTTCTGAACTTGTTCGGTTTGTCACATTATATTATTTTTTGTTGGCCGCAGTTTTGTAAAGGATTATTAGAGATCCAAATTGTGAGTTGTGATGTCCAACAGTTATCTGAAATTCTTGCAACATGACCAGCCCATTGCTCATTGAGATTGAATTCAGACTCCTTTTTTTCTCTAATATGCTGTGCTGTCATGTGATCTCTCCATGATTCTCTCCTTTAGATATTGCATGGTTCTTAGTTTGAGGGTCAATCTTTTGGTTAGGTTCCATGTTCCAGCTCCATAGGTGACTATCAGGAAAATGCATTACTTGTGTACTGTTCTTTCTAGGGACTATAAGAATTTTTCTTGTTCTGGAAGGTTGACCTTACTCTGCTGAAAGCTTGCCAACCTAGAGTGATTCTTTGTTTGATTTCTTCTCCTTTTGTGGATTTTGTGGATATCCATTGTCCAAGGTAGATGAAGTGGTCAGCTTTCTTCAGCTGTGCATTCTTGATTTCGAGCATTATTTCCTTGTCCTCAACCTCTTTGTTACAAATGACATTTATTTCACTGGAGTTCATAGAACTGAATTTTCAGCAACTGTAGTTCTGAAGCAGTAGCTCTCAAACTTCATTGAATGACTGAACAAAAAGAAATATATCAGACTTACATGTCACACCAAACTCTTAATGCAATAGAAAATTCAATTGGTCACACAACAGAAACGCTCATGTGACTGATGTCTTTTGGCAATATGCTGTGTTGGAGATGATAAATTAAAAAATTGGAAAAAGAAGCTCCTTCTCTTGCCTTAGGTTGGATCCCTAAAAATGTGGCTAGGCACAAGCTAAGGACCAATTTAGGATAAATTCTTGATGGAATACCCCAGTTGAAACTTATTTGAGGGTAGGGGGTTTGAAAAGCAAAAAAAAAAGCTTCTTCTTGACATAATCAGTAAATGTTTAAATGTCCAACCTCATAGACCCTTTGGTGCAGCTGTACGCATGGTATATGCTGACTGGATGGCTAAATACATAACCAGCCACCAAGGCAGACCAATTTGAAAACTGAAGAAATATAGAGACAGTTTTGGCCAAGGGTTTCTGATATACATTGGTATATTCAATGAAGACTTGTACATTTGAGAGAAATTTTTTACTGTTTAATCTCTATCCCACTCCCACATCGCAGTTTATATTGAAGTAATAATCAAAGAGTGTAAGTTGATGTATCACTTAAAATGCAATGAATTATATGAATACATTTCAGTTGTTAATGAACGAAACTCTTCTATCAGCATACTGATATATATTTTCATCGTCCCTTTTTCCTTTCATGTCTCATTCAAAAGGTTGAGATCTCACAAATCTAGGAATTAAACCGGCAGATTGGAAACTCTTTTGTGGCAGAGGGACAGACAGAATACCTGCACTGGACATGTACAAGCCTTGAAATACTTGTTTGCCTACTTGGAAAATTTTTGCTGCATTTGTAGGAGATAGATGAGGCACACTGTTGTGCCGTGGTGTACTATTGTGCACATACAGTTTGAGAAACATTGCTTGAAAGCCTTGCCTACTTATAGATTTTGTTGAATCAACAATCATATAAATTCACAATCCAGAATCAAATAAGATCTTTGGAGTATTTCACTACCTTCCCTACTTTTTCTGATGCAAATTGATATTTTTTCAATCAAATCACAATGTTGATAGAATTTCAATATTTTTGACTTTTTCCTTTTTTAACACTGTCAGAGTTGTGGAGTCCATTATTTAAATGCACCTTCAGTGGATTTTAGTTCAAAATCAAAGTGTAGTAGGCGTTCTTCATATATCCACAGAGCATAGCATTAACTTCCTGTTTTCAATTTTAGATGTTATTACGATTGTATATCAGTTATTTTCTTCATGAATTTTTATCTAATTTGAACATTTTTTTCACTAGTCATAAACGAAAGTTGTTATGAATTTTATTTATTGCCGTCACTGAAAACCATAAGACACAGCATTCCTGTTTCCAATCTTGAATGTTATCATTTTTTATTGATTTTCTTTCATTTATTCACTCATCTCTTTTTATTTTTGCGTGATTTTTAGCATCAAGTGAGTGACGCTGTGAAAATCTACCATTTGCAATCAGGACCACCTTCCCCTACATTGTGCCAAATACAATCATTATTATCTTTAAGACTGAAAACGGGAAGCTAATGCTATGTTATGTTGATGTGAGCAAAACAGATTCTACTCTTTGATCTTGAAGCTGCAGAGGGCACATCCTGATTTGGATACCACTGCTCTTACAGAATCCCTTCATCATATCACGAACACTTGAAGAACAGTATGCTTTGTCAAAGTTTCTATATTCGTCATCAAAAATATTTAATTAAAAAAATGCTTGATTGAAATCAAGGAAAAGAAAAACTTTGTATACTCTTACAATCGATCAAAAAATCCTTCAAATGTTTACATGCTCCATAACCTGATGTTTGAAAAGTATTTTATTCAGCGAATATTTATTTTTCAACATAATCTCCTTCCTGGCCAATGCGCTTAATTTAGTGTTGTATATCAATCATATAAATTGAACATTAAACAATGAAGTTTTCATATCAAAATTAGAAATGGTTACCAAAACTATCAAAATAGGTTTCTACTGTTTTTAAGTTACTCTGACAACCTGGCTATGTATGTGTATATCATGTGTGCAGACTGCATCAATCAAGTTAGAGGGCTGAAAATTCCAGTATTTATTCCTTATTGTATCTAGAAAAAACTTTTTTTTTCTTTTTTTTTAAGCCCCCTCTAATTTCTAGCTGACCTTTTTCTGTACCAAAGAAGGCTAGTCTACATTTCATGTTCTGGATTTTGCCCAGCTCTGACTGTTCATAGAAGAAACTTTACATTTTGCACATACACTCCCCTCTATAAGTTTTTGTTTTTTTGAACCCTTCCCACCAATGAGTTTCTATTGGAGGTTTCCATTTTCAATATTAATGCCAAATTGGTTCCTTAGTTTATGTTTTCCAGCATACGCACTTGTTTTGTTTAAAAATTGTATTTCTAAGAGATTACAGCTTTAAAAAAGCAAGAAAAATAAGTTATTCATTGATCACCCTATCAGGTGAATAACCAGAGCTGCTTTTATTTTTAAATCACAAATTTATGATTCAAACTTCACTGGTAGTATTAACATCAAGTAACTACATTTTGCCACCACCACTGCTTAATTCATGAGGTAAAAAGCAGAGATTTATAATTTCTCCCAGAATACTAGTTTTATTTTGTCTTTGTGACAGGAAGTTGGGGGCCCCCTAGATTATGGAGCTCTTGGTCATAGCTCACTTGGCTTATACATAAATCCAGCACGGCCTGGAAGAATAAAATAAGTATAGGTTTTATAGAAGCATTGATCAGGTATTGTGATATCTGTGGTAAACAATCAGCTGTTCACATATCTGAATTCTTTGATAGGACCCGTTTTTGCAGCCAAGGAAAATATGCGGAGAATTCGTATAAATTAATCCTCATAACAAACATTGATGATAATCAAAAAATCAATATCTTTGCCTTAAAATCAATTTGGGAAAAAAAAAAAAAGGAGAGAAACAGGTCTGATTAGTCACTCAAAAGAAACCATCATATGATCAGCATTTCCAGACAGCATGCTATGATGGGGGTGATCAATTAAGAATTAAACAAAGTGGAGGGTGTGAATGATGAGCTACTACCCTTCCATTTATTGGGCAGTGATCACTGAAAAAGTCTGAATTTTCAAAAAAAGGTGTCCCCAAGCTATATGATCAGTTAGCGTAAACTTACATTGTAAATTGAACTCTCGGCTAAAAATCTATAGTAGGAATTGAAGAAAACAAAAAAAAACAAAAATAAAAGAATTGTTTTCTTTTATATGCAGTAATGTGTAAATGTTGAATTTTTCAGCCCTCTTGCTCTGTCAAAGAAGTTTTTCAGTTTTCAAGTTGGTCTGGCTGATGTGCTATGAATGGAAGCATGGTGCAGCCTCTACGCGTGATGCATAGATGCGTAGCCAGCTAGCCAGACCAAGCTGAAAACTGAACAAAACCTATTTCGACAGTTTTGGTTGACAGTTTCTGATAAGGAAGCTAAATTGGAATTAAGTAAAAGTGATTAGATCTTTAGAGTTTCTTGCCTGAAGTGTAAATCACACTTTGAAGGTGTCAACTTTTGCTGAGCAATGCACACCGGAATCAAGAGTCCTTTGGGTGTGTTCCCCTTTTTTTATTCAATATTTCTCCATTTTATTGAGAGAAATTTCCTCATAAATCTGGTGCTAATGTGTTTCTGTTAGAAGAATTTGAGAGGACTCCTTTCATTTCTTATGACATACATTTCTCAAGGACATCTTTTTTCCACATGCATAGCTATTACCTCTTTACCTCTTATGAAGAAGAGTTCACTCAAAGTGGGTTCCCAGAAATTCAACGAAAAAGCCTAGACAAGCTTCTCTCCGTTTGAATTCTTAATTACAATAAAGATATAGCACTTGAAGAGTAAAAAAAAAGTTTTCAGTTGAAACCGTCACATAACCAACGTCAGCATGCAATATTGAGGCATGGGTGATCAATTAAACATTGGAAACTGGGTAGATAGATTAATTAGTTGCTTCCCTCACCTTTTATAGGGCAGTGATCACGAAAAAATGTCTAAATTGAAAAAAAAAACAAGCATGAATGCTGCTGGACATGAAGTAAGGGACCAATTTAACATAATCCTCTGTTGCTAATTGATCCCCCTTAAAATAAACCTACATGGGGGTATTTAAAAAAAACTAGTTTTAACTAGACATTATATGAGTGACCGTTTGAATTTTAGTCCTCTAGCTCCATTGATGTGGCGTGCATACGTCACGCATACATTGATACCATACCCAACCAGACTAACATAAAAACCAAAGAAACCTATGTTGAGAGTTTTGGGGACAATATTGGTTGATTGTTAGAAATCGTTATTTAAGACAATTCCAAATATACTACATATATGTGACAGAATGTGTATCCATAATCATTTTGGTTTATGTAACACTTTTCAATGAGCTCACCAATACTACGCTCTGATCCTAAGAAGGAGAAATGGGGAGCAGCACTATTATCTTAGGCAATTCACATACATACTACACTCTGATCCATATGAACTCGTTTCCCCAAGAGAGCATATAAAATAAGATATAAAATAAGATGGGGTTCTGTATGGAAAGCTTATAAGATTGCTTCAGTCCCTGCAACTGGTGTTGAGAAGGTGTCAGGGCAAGCCCAACCCTTGCTTTTTTGTGCAGTGAGAAGATACCTCAGAGCTCACTGATCCATCCTGGGCATGGCTATTTTTTGAGGCCACTGGACGAATCCTAGGACTCTTGCTCTCAACAATACCGAGCCTCAGTAGGCCATCATTGGTCACTGTATTGCATTCTTTGATCCAAGGCAGATGGCAGGGATACGACTCTTTGATCCAGGGTGAACAGATACTCTGACTCCAAACAGGAGTGCTGAACCATACATAAATAATCCCATCATTCTCCACGGGTATTATGCTAGCAAGGATGACAATAATATTTGGTCGATAAAAACATTTCCATACTTTTTGTGCAGTCAACAAAATTATATCATTTCTCAAAAAGGAACTCAGAATAATTATTTAGCAGAATCCTTTTTTTGCTATTTATTGCTCTCTTTCAGGTGTAGGCAAATCAGAGTTTCTTTTGTGCATTACATGCCGGCAGTGACAGTTTTGTTCAGAGTCAGCAGTTCCCAGTAAACAATGTCTTATATGCCCCACCAATAACAAAGCATAATTTTTCCAATATAACTCTTGCATTGATATGATTTCGGCAGCATGCTTGTCTGTCTAATTTTGTTTGGGAATTGTATTCATACAGAGGCACTACTTTCCATTCCACTTTTTATCCATCAATAAAAGTGGCATCAGTTCTGAGACTACATATATCGCGACCAAAGAACTCAGAAGGATAGAATGAGAACAATTATCTTGCTACACTATTAGACACAATCAACCAAAACCATCACCAAAATTGTTAACATAGGTTTCAATCAGTTTTTGAGTTGGCCTGGCTGGCTATGTATGTATTTATGTATATGTGTATCACGTGTGCAGGCCACACCAATGGAGCTAGAGGACTAAAAAAAATTAAACATTTATTCTTTGATATGTCTACATGAAAACTATTTTTTTGCTTTTTGGGAATTCCCTCTTTAAATAGGTTTTTAGTTGGGATTCAGTTTGTGTCTGCTTAATTTTTGAAAACTCTTTTACTTTTTAGTGATTGCCGTCGAACAAAATATTAGCAAGGTAACTCATTAATTTATCACCTTTCTCTCTGAATTTTGATTGATCTCCCTCAGCAAAGCATGCTGCCCAAAAATTGGTCACGTGACGTTTTCTATCCAATGACTAACTAGACTTGTTCTTTGGTTGATCAACGGTGGATTGACCTACATGACCTGGTACAGTTCAACCTGATTAGTTCTGCTGTCCTCTTTGGGGACCGTTTAGTGTCTCTAATTTGCCGCACAGGAACTTGTGGGATGACTTATGACCTGCCATATGGCTGATGGTTCTTTTTTTAAATGTCTTGCTGTGTTGGCATATTGATTGATTGAACTGAACTGGAACTGAATTTCAGATTTAAAGCAAACACATTCACAAATGCTTGTAAGACATGGTAAATACTTTGATGAGAGTGAAACATGATTTTTAAGACTGAGATCTACTCTGTGTATTAGAGTAGATCTTGGTCTTGAAAATGTATTGTATTTGTCAGCCTAAATGACTCATGATTTGCAAAGGTATTCCAAAGACTTCTGCTCTGTGTAACGCATTTACGTCCAATAGCTGTCTATTTTAAGCTTTGTTGGATGGTCCCCTTGTCCTAATAGCAGCATATTGGATATGTAATTGATGAATAGATAGATAGGTAGATAGATAGATAAGTAGGTAAATAGATAAATAAGTAGATGGATAGATACATAGAAAGATAGGTAGGTAGATAGATAGATAGGTGTTAGAATTGTATAGATAAGTAGATTGTTAGTTAGATCGATAGATAGATAGAAGATGGATCAGTTAATAGAGAGATAAATAGATTGGTTGGTCAGTAGGAAGGTTGATCGACTGGCAGGCTGATAGATAGATCGGTAGATAGATAGATCAATAGAAAGATAGATAGATAGGTTGATAGATTGATAGGGGTCAGAATTGTACTTGTAATAATTGACAGCTCTACTATGATGGAATAGAATTTTCTTAGGTATTTTCATTATTCAAACAAATATCACATTGGCTCAAGAAATACCTTATTTTGGAGTCATCTGATTGTCATGAGTTTTACTTATGGTCCTTCTATCGCGCAAATAATTGAATAACTAAATTGATTTCAGGAATTCTCAGTGAAACAGCTTGAAGATATTCAAGTGACAAAGCTAGCTTCCTTCTCGAGAGCAGTTTACCAAATGCCCTCAGGTCCAATATCAAGAATCTTTGACATTTTTGCATTCATTTCCCATATTTCTTCAGTGAGCAAGGGCTTAACTCAAAATGCTTTCTCCGAGGTCAGCATGCATATTTCTGTTCAATCAGTAGAATCAGAAAAGCATTTATTCCGAGGAATGTGCATTCAAGAGCATTTCTGTGAAATATCTTGAGTCGTAAACTCCAGGAATTCTATGATTTCATTCATATTGATTTGTTGGAAATTCTGCTTATCTAATTCTTAAGAACACATCAGTAAATTCTAATTTGTCTTCATTCAAAACCCTGAACATAATCATCAAGTATTCCATATTTTTTAACTTCTGATTCTATCATTGTCATCATCATCATCATCATTGTAAAAATTCTTATGACTGTTATTAGCAACGCCATGGATCAGTGCCTGGGTCAAGATAACTTCCAAGTTGATACCAAATCTTGTCTTGTAAATTTTTTGATTTAAACTAAATCCCATCGAGTCATTAACCTTCAGCACTTTTAGCATTCTTTTCCTAAGGATGCCAAAATTTTGTGCACTTTGTATCTTTAAAAGTCTGTAACTTGTGTATGTGTTTATGCATAACTGAAATTGATCTGAAATTAACTAACAACAAACACAGTACTGTTTGGTGATCAGAGTCACCTGCAATTTCAGGAGAAAGTTTTTGCTCAGCAAACAAAGTCACCTTGAGATTATTCAAAAACTGAACATAATGGAGTGAAAACAGGTCAAGTTAGTCTTTCAATAGGAACTGTGATCAATGAATAAGTTACTTCTCCCACCTTTTATTGGGCAATGATCACTGAAAAGGGTGAAATATAATGAAACATAAACTAAGGACAAATTTAGCATAAACTTACAGCATAAACGGAACTCTGCTAAAAAAACTTTGTTACAAGGGGTATTTTTTAAAAACAAAAACATTATTTTTGTTGTCGTAAAAAGGAATAAATATTTAACTTTTCAGCCCCCTAACTTCATTGGTGTAGCCTGTATTCATGATACATGCACAAAGCTAAACCGAATTGAAAACTAAAGAAACCTATGTAAACAGTTTTGGTCTCTAGTTTCTAAAGTACAAAAAATATATGAAATAAGGGCCTTAATGGATGAATTTCGCAGAAAGTTTTGACTTCTTTTAGTAGGCTGTCATTATCAGTCTTTTAACGTCTGTCGTTGGACATAGACCTTCCCCAGGATCTGTCACATTTCTCTATCATTGGCGTTGCAGAGCCAGTATTTTCGGAATTTGTCAAGTTCATCTCTACATTTTGTATTCTGTCAGGCTAGGTTTCACATGTGATCTCTGGGGATCCATGTTGTGAGTCGTGATGTCCATCAGTTGCGTGCCATTCTTGCAACATGGCTTGCCCATTGCTATTTAAGTTTTCTATTAGATTCTGTGATGCCTTGACCCCCATTTTCTCTCTGATATACTGTGCTGTCTTGTGTTCTCTCCATGTTAGGTTGAGCATGATTCTCTCATGTGTGCGTCGCATGCTTCTCAGTTTGCGGGTTTATCTCTTGGGTAGATTCCATGTTTCTGCTCCATAAGTGACTATCACAAGGATGCATTGGTTGTATACTCTTCTTTCTGGGATTATTTGGATTGTCTTGTTTTTGGAAGTTGAGCTTGTTCTGCCAAAGGCTGGCCATCCTAGGGTGATTCTTTGCTTGATTTCTTCTTCTTTTGTGGGTTTCAGAGAGATTTGTTGTCCTAGGTCGATGTAGTGGTCTACTTTCCCCAGTTTTGCATCTTTGATTTCAACAGTTATGTCTTCATTCTCGATGTGATTGTTGCACATGACTTTTGTTTTACAGAAGTTCATGTATAGGCCAACTCTTTTGCTTTCTTCATTTAGTTCATCTAGCATTGGTTGAAGGTCATGTAGGTTCTCTGCTGCAAAAGACAATTTCGTCTGTAAATCTGAGGTTGCTCAGATATTTGCTGTGTATTTTGATTCCTCAATTCTCCCAGTCCATGTTTCAGAAGATCATCTCGAGACAGGCTGTGAAAAATTTGGGTAAGCTGGTATCACCTTGTCTTACACCTTTTTGGAGCAGGAAGGGTTAGCAGGCTTTAAACAATGTTAAATGAAGTAGTAATTTCTGGTTTAGTAGAAACCAAAATTGTCAACAAAACTGTCACCATAGGTTTCCTCATTTTTGAAGTTGTTCTAGCTGACTGACTATATGGCTATCTATCTGTATGTATCACATGCACAAGCTACACCAAGGGAACTAGGAGCTAAAATTCAAACATTTACTCCTTATTATGTCTAGAAAAAACATTTTTATTTCTTTTTTGAAAATTCCTCTCAAGAGTAAGTTTTTAAGCCAGATTCAATTTATTATGTAATGTCATACTAAATTGTTCCTTTGTTTTGTGTCTTGTAGTTTTCACAATGATTTTTTTGAATTCAGACTTTCTGGTGAACTGAGAAAAGACAAGAAAAGCTCACTTCCATTTCCAGTTTTTTTTATTGATCATCCCTAACATAGCATGCTGCAAAAAGTTGTTGCTCACATAACAGTTTCTATTCAATGACTAATAACATCACTTTGGCTTATAAATCCTTTTTTTCCCTCAAATTAAAGCATCATGTCAGGATAAGCAAATAAAAAAAGCCTATTTCCAATAAGACACGAATCAACGAGTGAAATTTTATGAGAGATTTCAAGAGAGTAACAGTTAAGCAGTTACTGATATAAAAAGAGAAAATGTTAATAAAGGTTTGAGTAATAATTTGTAGGATTCATGGAAATTCTGTGGCATATCTTTTGCAGTTAGGTTGAGAATCAAAAGTAATTCATATATTTTGATAATGTGAAACAAATTTTTATTATTCTAAACGGGTTTCACAATTCATAAGCTTAAAAGTTTAACATGAAATTACACATATTTTAGCAATTTTTTTTACATATTTTGATTACTCTAAAAGTTTGATTGTACTTGAGTAAATACATTTAAAAGAATATATATATATATATATATATATATATATATATATATATATATATATATATATATTTATTTATTTGTGTGTGTGTGTGTGTGTGTGTGTGTGTGCGTGTGTGTGAGTTTTAGACCAAAGCAGGAATGGAGGGGAGTAGCCTCCCCTAGATGACGCCATCAGAGGGATAGATACCAAGATGACTGTCTAAAAGTTTTCAAAGAGGACTTGGTGATTCTTTTTGCTGATGAAGTATGTCTGTCCAACCAATAACTCTGAAAGTGCTCAATTAATTTCAATGACATTTAGTGGAAGGGTGAGAAATGGGCTATGAAAGATGTGATCAAATTTTGGGACAGATCCATGCACAATTACTTCCCCTGACAATGACAATGGCAGAGGTATGTGATCTCAGGGTGCTTTCTAGTTTTATTGTATAGTTTCTCGAAGATAATGAATGAAACTATTTTTATGGTACCCATACATATTTTCTCCATATTATTCCACAAAGTCAGAAGTGAAAAACTGAAAACTGAGCATGAATAGAATCGTTAGTTAGTGAAAGGCTTACATCAACACATTTAATAATATGAAAGAATCATGATGAATAATGAATAATATTAATATAGAAAGATCACCGAAATTCTAGATATTCTGCTATGTGACGTATGTATGTACATATGTCTGTGTTTGCAGCATGTATGCGTATTTTGCATTTTCAATGAAGGATTGCTTGATAAATTGTTGTGATACTGTAGATAGATACTCCCTAAAAGTTTGAAAACCTTGATACATTAAATTGCTTCTCTGTAAAAAATCGATAGAAGATGAGGTTGTTTATTTTATGGTGGATTAATTTTTAAGATATTAATGAATTGTCTTGTGAGACACAAGAAATACAGGATAACTTGACAGATTGATTAATCTGTTCGAATTCAAAAATGTTTTTGATAGCACCTCATATCTATCAATCTACTTATCTCTCTCACTCGCTCTTTCATACACACACACACACACATATATATATATATATATATATATATATATATATATGTCTGTATATATATATACATATATATATATATGTATATATATATATATATATATATATATATATTAAGATGCCCTTCTTGGTTGGATGCAGGTTTTGTTCCTGCAGGATCCTGTTTCTTCATTGTTTATGTACTTATGCTGCCTAGGTCAACCTGCATTTATAAGGGATATCAATTCCCATTAAAAATAATGTCTATAGTTATTCTGTTAGATTAAATGTCCATTAATCTATAATATATATATATATATATATATATATATATATATATATATATATATATATATATATATATATATATATATATATATATATATATATATATATATATATATATATATATTGTCTAGAAAGCTTAACAGCTTTGAACACTAAATATATCTTTAAAAAATCCAAAAATTTGTTATGTCACTTCAATCATTTATTTCCCAATATCTGTTAAGGTAATTTAAGTTTAATATTATAGTACTCTGTGTAATTTTTTTGTTGGTATATATATGTAGCCTTGGAAACTTTGCATTTTTATGCATGTAAGGTGTTGTTGAACTTGAACAGAAAAAAAGAAAATCCATACAATCCCAAAGCATCTATGATGTTATGTCATGCAAGTCATTTATTTTCTGAATGCTTTTAATATACTGTGTTTTCCATGTTTTATATACAATTTGATTTTATTACTATCATTTAGATTTGGATCCTAATTTTATAAGTTTATGTGTGTATGTCTGTGTGTGTATACATTTATATCATTATCATCATGGCTTTGCTGCTCTAACAAAGATTTAGGAGTCTTTTCTACGTCTGTTGCAGACTATATATAACAACACTTTGATTAGTGAGGTTAATTCATTGTAAAATTCCCCGTACTGTTCGAAAACACACTGCTCAAGATCTTGTTTTAATTTGATATTTGATTTTTCAGCTTATATTTTATTTATATTCATTTTTACAGCAATACCTCAACTGTCCCGTAAAACCTGGTCTAATCAAGGTATTCCTGCATATTTAAAATAAATGTTAATGATAATCTTAAAAATTCTGAAGCTGTCGCCTTAAACTCAACAACTATTGGGATTTTCTAAAAGGAACAGGTTTGTTGTTATGGTAGTAATACCCTACTTTAGAGGCATTTCAAATTAAACAGGCCTTCAAGTTTAACAGGTAATTTAGATAATTTGTCCAGTGACAACATAAAAAAAACCTCAATTAATGTTATTTTTAATTAGATTTTTCATTACTTATTGTGAGGCAGTGGGAAGGAAATGTTTTCCCGTTTTGGACAATTTTTTATTCTCTTTAACTTAATTTTCATCTAACATGATTATCACGGGCCAGTAGCCAATAAGCGTTCACAATTGACAAATAACAACTTAAAGAGTCTTCTTCCACTTCTATTCCCATCTTTTGCCTCCACAGTCTCTTCTCTTGCTTTTACTAATTGGATGAGTGAACCAATTTAAACGCAACAAGATTGGCTTTATTTTCGTTTATTTTATTTTTCGGCTAAATACCTTGAGGGCCGAATCAATGAACAATAGGTAATGAGCTTCAGTAGTTATCAAAAAAAAAAAGAAAGATGCTTCCGGAGTTGATTTTGTCTTCTTCCACACTTTATCCAATGGGGGTGAATAAATGTAAAACGTGTTCGGCTTGAAAATCTTATTAGAGAACATGGCTGACAGTGTTTATGGACCTGTTGAATAAAATCATTCGATTGCCTGGTGAAAAGAACTGCTCGAGAAAAGAGAGGGGTCTAGGTGTGCAAGTTGTCTTGGGATTCCCCCTGGTAAAGGCAAAGGGGCGACAGAATACTGATAATGTAAAGAGAGAGCCAAAGGGGGACCCTTCGGCACAAAATATTAATGATTCATAGAAGATTAAAACAGATATTTGTACCTTGCATAAATGAATAACCATAGCCTGTGCATAGAGATCAGAGCAAATCATCTAAAAAATTATCTAAAATAGTAGATCTTTCATCTAGGTTTATCTGACGTTGTCTAAAATCATAAATCTTTTATCTGGAATTATCTGAAATTATAGATTTTTAAATCTAAAATTATCTAAAATGATAGATCTCTAATCTAAAATTATCTAAAATGATAGATCTTCAATCTGAAATTATCTAAAATGATAGATCTTTTATCTAAAATTATCTGTAATGATAGATCTTTTATTTAAGATTATCTGTAATGATTGATCTTTTATCTAAAATTATCCAAAAAAAGATTTGGACATTGTTGTTGCAAAATGACCATTGAGAAGAAAAAATCTCCTTTTGGAAAAAACAAAAAAAAAGTTTTCAAATGATGAGTAATGGTGTCATCCTTATCATTATCATTAGTCGTTTATTGCCTGTCATTGGACGTAGACCTTCCCATGGATTCGCTACACCTCTTTACTATGGTCATCGCGGAGCCAATACTTTTGTCTGTTTTGTCATGCCATCTTATAATTTGCTGGGCTCAGTTTCGCATATGATTTCTGGTTGTGAGTCATGATATCCATTGGTTGTCTGCCATTCTTGGAACATGACCAGCCCGTTGCTGTTTGAATTCTCTTAGGGATTCTATTATATTTCTACCTCCTATTTTTCTCTGATATACTGTGCTGTCTTGAGATCCCTTCATGTGATGTTGAGCATGATTCTCTCATGTGCACATTGCATGGTTCTCAGTTTGAGGGTCAATTTTTTGGTTAGGTTCCATGTTTTAGCTCCATAGATGACTATCAGGAGTATGCACTGGTTGTAGACCTTTCATTTTAAAACTAATGATATTTTCTTGTTCTAAAAGGTTGAGCATGCTCTACTGAAACCTTGCCACCCGAGAGTGGTTCCTTGCTTGATTTCTTCTTCTTTTGAGGATTTCATTGAGTCTAGTTATCCTAGAAGTGGTTTACTTTCTCCAGTTCTGCATTTTCAATTTTGATTGTTCTATCTTCATCCTCAACATGTTTTTGTTCATGACATTTGTTTTACTGAACTTCATGTGAACGCCAACTTTTTTGCTCTCTTCATTCAGTTTGTCTGGCATTACTTGGAGATGATCTTTTGAAACCTAGACTGGCAAAATAAAGGATACAGAATAAATAGTGAATACCTAAGTAGTGGGTTACTCATGCAGATTTTTAAGGTTGTAGCCCCAACACCCTGACAGACACACAGGCTACTGCACACAAAGGCTGTGATATACCAAAAGGTAATGAATAGACTAGAACAATGAATAGGCCAATTGACAGGGACCAATGATATAGAATGTGCTTACTCCTCCTAATAGAGGCTAATACTATAATACTGGTTTTATAGGCCTAATGATAAAACTCCATTTTCTGACCTTTTCAAACAACTGGTTTTGAAAGGACTAAAACAGTCAACATGGTTTACTTCAGTAAGTCCAGTTGGCTGGCTATCTGTGTATAAATCGTGGGTTCAGACTGGAGTTAGAGGGCTGAAAATATAAATATTTTCCCCCTTATTATGTCTTGAAAAGACATTTCCCAATCAGTCCTCAAATAGGTTTTTAGTGGGTGGGTTCAATTTACAATATAAGTTTTTGCTAAATTGGTCATTTTAGTTTGTGTCTATCAGCATTCATGCTGTTTTTTTGAAAATTTAGACTTTTTCAGTGATCATCGCTAAATGAAGGGCAAGTGAAATAATTATCACTTAAGATTGTTATTATCGATGATAATAAGTCAAGAGAAATATCTTTGATTGATCACTCCTTTTTCCAAATTTCTTAATTGATCATCCTCAAAATATCATGCTGTCAAAAGATTTTGGTCACTTGACCACTCATATATAGTGACTAACTAGACCTGTTTGCTTCTGTCTGCTAGTCAACTTCTATTAGATATTCCTATTAGAAACCATCAACAAAAACTGTCACCAAAACTGTCAACATAGATATCATTCAATTTTCTAAGTTGACCTCGCTGGCTGGCTATATATGCATTACACATACAATGCACACCAATCCCCGCTGGCTGGCTATAAATGCATCATACATACAATGTACACCAATGAAGCAAGAGGGCTGAAACTTTCAACAGTTTGTCCTCATTATACCAACAAAAATCAACTTTTTGTTTTGTGATTGCCCCCCCCCCCTAGGTATCAAGTATGGGGTTGAATCTGCTATGTAAGTTTCTGCTAAATTGATCCCTCAATTCATGCCCGTACTCAACAACGGGCAAGAAAAGTGACATTCATCGATCACCCCTTTGCCCCATTCCCTAGATTGATCAGCCCCAATACAGCATGCTGCCAAAAGACCTTGGTCAGGTGATGGTTTCTATTGAAGGACTAACCAGACCTTTTTCAGTTATTCAATTTGACTCTCTATCAGCAATTATATCTCCTTCACACTCGTCTTTCCTTATCTCTCAACGTTTTTTTTCAGCCCATGTTTACAATAGTTGTTTCATTTATATTTGTTTCTGAGTTTTCTTCATCTCAATGCAATTCTCCTTTCTCTTCCCTCCGAACTTCTGACAGCTTTCTAAACTTTAATCTCTATTACTTCTTGTTTGAAATTGTCAACCAAAACTGTCACCAAAACTGTTAGCACAGGTTTCTTTAGTTTTTGAACAAGTCTGGCTGGCTTGCTAGCTGGCTACGTATGTATCATGTGCCCAGGCAGCACCATCGGAACTACTCGGCTGAAAATCTAAACACTCACCCCTTATATCTAGAAAAAAAACAAACGTCTTTTTGTTATTTGAATATTGTAAATCAGAAAAAAAGGTCTACGTAGGTAGTTCAATTTGATATGTAAGTTTGTGCTAAACTGGTCTCTTACTTGGTTTCTGGCATTGTCCATGCTTGTTTTTTTTTTAAATTTGGACTCTCAGTGATGACCGATAACAAAAGGCAAGAGAAGTAACTTATCCGATGACTGCTCCTTTTTCTGATTTTTCAATTGATCACCCCTAACATTGCACACTGCAAAAAAATGTTGGTCACATAGCATTTTCTATTGAGTGACTAAACAGTCCTGTTTTTTTCTTTCAATTTTGATGAATCTGATTATGCAATTTTGTAATTACCTTCAGTTTCATTTTTTTTCACACTGTATCTGCTTGTTCTCTTCTGTCCCTTTTTTTGCCTCTTCTCAACATCCCCAGTTTTGTTTTGTTCACCATCTGAAGATTTGCTATTTTCCGTTTTTTCTCCAATTCTCACTCGCTTCCGATTCTTCCATGTTTTTTTTTCTCCATTTTTCCCCGCTCTCAGCTGTTTCCCATTTTATCTCATTTTATATCTTTGATCAGATACACCTTCTTCATCATTTTTTATTTCCCTAAAAGTCTTTCATCTGAACTTCTACTCACACGTCTACTGTTTTTCACTCCTGGATTCCTAACATTCGATCTAATTTTCACACTTCTTCCTCTCCAAACAGCTCGGAGAATGGGCTCGGCGAGCTGAGTTCAAACTTTGGGCCATGATGGCTTGTGTTTGCTTTGCACTGATACTCTTGGGAAAGACATAAATCCATCTCTCCCCTCCCTTTCTCCTCCAGCACAGGAAGGAAAGACCAACATCTCTTTAGGAGCCAGATGCTTCTAAATCAATTTCATATAAGAGAAACAGACTGGGTGAATAGTGATCAGATATGTGGAGCCTATTTAAAGATGGCTGAAGCCATAGTTAGGGTAAGGGCACCACTTTCTGGCTTCCTTTTTCTCTGAATGTTTACCTTCATTGTCCAGCCTTCGAGTTTCATTTCTTTTCTTTTGTTTCCCACTTCTAATTTATCCTTTCTCTGTTTTGTGGTGATTATTAATTATCAATCGCATCCCCTTAGTAAATATCACAACTCAAAAAATATTCATATAATAAGCAGACCAATGGGGGCCAAGGGGGCAGCCCAACCCAGGTGATATCATCAGAAGGGGTGACACCAAAAGGGAAGTCTAAAAAAATTTCATATAGTTTCTTGGTAATTCTTTTTTCTAATGAAACCACTATCTATCCACATGATATCTCCAAAATTCCACAATAAATTTGAATGAAATTCTGTGGATGAGTGAACAATGGGGTGAGAGAAAGTTGGTTGAATTTTGAGGGCAGATCTAGTTATTTTTCTCTAATTGAGAGAAATTCCGGGATTTTTTTTCAGACATTTTTATATATGCCCGTAACTGCCCACATTATACCCCCAAAAGTTCTCAATGAATTACTATGAGAATTTGTAGTGGGAGGAATTAGAGGCTACGGAGAAGTGATTATATTTTGAATAAAACCATTTTCATGGTACCCTTACCTATTTTCCTCATATTGTTTCACAAAGTCAGAAGTGAAAAATTGAAAACTGAAGATGAATAGAATTGTTAGTAAGTGTAGGTTTATGACATGACATTGAATAGTATAGGAGAATTATGATGAAAAATGCTTAATGTATTTGTACAAAAAGATCACCAACATTCTAGATATCCTGGGAAGCAAATTTTAGAAGGGGAGAGGGTGAAACCAAGAGTTATCTCCTGACTGAGTCCAATCATAGGTTGCCACTGTCTAAGTCCCCAGGTAGTGTAATCAACATTACTGGCATGAGACCCCAAAAGTAGTCCCCTTCACTTCTGCTAAATCCAAGCCTATAAAATCTCAGATTTCCTCCTCTCTCTCCTTTATTGTTGACTACATAAAAACAATTGCTCAATTTCTGTGCCAGTATTTTTGTCAACTTGACACTCTTATAGGCTTTTACCATCTGATGCAGTGTTAAATCTCATGAGGATTTGTAAAAAGCCGATTTACCCCCACAAAATGTATTGCATATGTAAGAATGAATAAAATACAGGTCTGGTCAGACACTTAATAGAAGCCCTCACATGATCAACGTCTTTTGGCAGCATGCCATGTTGGGGGTGATCTATCAAAAAGTTGGAATAAGGGATGATCAATGAAATAAGTTATTTTTCTTGCCTTTTGTTGGCTCACTGAAAAGTTTGAATCTTCAAACTAGCAGAAAGTAGTGACCAATGTAGCATAGACTTACATTCTAAATTTAGCCCTTTCTAGACATAATAGAGTGTAAATGTTGAAAATTTCAGCCCGGTAGCTGAATTGTTACAGCCTGTATGTGTGATGCATTCATTTTCTTGGATATAAACTGTCCATTCTACTGACATACTTACAAAAACATGTATAATTATGAATGATTCATAATGTTTTAAATTCTACTTGAAATGACCATCCGTTATTAAACAGAATGTGTCACTTGGCGTAGGTGATGTATATTGAATGAACAATAAACAAGCCTTATTTTCTTTAATTGTTTATTTTATACACACTGTCTAGGCTAATTGACACATTCTCAGTGTAATAACTGAGGTCTTTTTAAGCAGAATTTTAAATAGTATAGTGCATTCATAATTATTCTGTCAGATTATATATCTGTTTTTTTAAATGTATGAATACATACATACATACATACATACATACATACATACATACATACATTCATACATAGTCAACCAGCCAACTGGACAAACTTGAAAACTGAAGAAACATATGTTCACAGTTTTGGTTCTCTAACATTTAAAAAAATTGTCTTTCCTTTTTTTATTATCATTTATCACAGAGTGTGCCATGTGGTCCAACTTTTTAATACCTATGGGACCATAAATTCTGCAGTCTCCTCTCCCACTACCTCCCACACTATAGGATTATCTTTCAACATCAGACACTCCCTGTATTGAACTTCAATTCATTTCAAATTTTCCTCTCTCCTATTTACAAATTTGTATACTCTTTTCATTTTTATTGTTACTTATCAAATGTATTGGTAACAGAACAGTCTTGTATCTTGGAAACTATCAAAGATAGAAACATGCAGTTTTCACCATTCAATAACACATATTTTGAAAATTTCATTTTAGCTTCAAAAGATCACCTGACCTGGCCCATTCATAAGGCTATTTATGGTTTAATATCTTAGAAAATGATGAAGATTAAAAGATAGTGTTAACATTATTTAAAGATTTATTACATGCGCGGAAAGTGTGGCGGTTTTTGATAGTTTGAGAATTATAGCATTTTACATCCGTAGAAGCAAGAACATCCTTCTAGGTGTATCTTGGGGATGTAAAAAGATTTTCTGAATATGTTACTACTGCATTCATTGCATACATTTTTCTACTACTTCTATTTATTTTCAGCCAAACTTTATGCATCTAATGGGGGAAGAGTAAAAAAAATTAAAATAAGAAACATTTTTGCTATTATTATTTCACTTGGAAAATATTCAGTAACCCTAAAAAAAGTGATGTAGAAGGTATCTTTTTTCATTTCATATTTCAAAGATAAAATTTGAACTGAAACACATGAAAGAAGAAAAATAACTCAGAAAAGGGATCATATGTGTTCAATGTCAGTAAACATTGAATGAACAAAATAGAATGTATTGATCATAGTATATCCCATATATCAGATCATTACTTCTACTAAATAAAAGATGGAGGCACAAAAATCAAGTAAAATCACATTGTATATAATTTGTAAATTAAGCAAATCTAGCCTGCACACACGCAAGAAAACAAATTACATCTTATAGAGATTTTAGATTATATATCTATCAATTAAGAGCAAGCCATATCTCCTCAGGTGGTCGGGCCTGCACATATAAAAAAATCATATAAAAACACTAGGGTAACTTGTGTGAATTTGGTGAAAAATCACTTGTCCTCCTCAGATATGAAAATGCAAAAATTGGAAATTACTTGTTCCATTTACACTTTAAAAAATTTAAACCAACCTGACCTTGGGATCAGTGTAACCTATCCTATGTTGATCTTGGGGTCAAGTGACCAGTGTACACCAATATTCATTCTGTAGCCGTTTGGAAGTATATAAATACCTATGGAAACCTAGTTGATAGATATTTTATTTTGAGCTTATTTTAAGCAAAGTCTGCAACTCTTTAAAAACCCTCCTTCTACTTGATGCAATTTGTTTCTGGTAACCCCAAAGTGAGGGAGTATGATATCCTCTCTGAGTTAGTCTTGTTTTTTTAATCAGCCTTCAAGGTCCTTTGATGGACATGGATTTTTCTCATGTAAGTCTTGAAACATGGGTGTGATGAGTCTTACCCTGCAACTGTGACCCATGACTTGTTAGATACATACCAAGGACATCAGTGTGAAGCAAATGCAGTCTGTCTGAGCTGGAGTTTGAACTGCCAATCCTACCCTCCATACCATTAACCCACTTGTTCCTCCTTTTCATATGATCACAATTTTTTTAACTATTTCTGCAAAACCATAATCTAAATTAATGCTCCTGACCAGTATATACAATTCAATCTTTAGAAAAGTGCAAAAACATCAATAAAAACATTAGCATTGAATTCTTGGCTTTTATAAAGCCAGTTATAATTTGTCTTCTCCAAACATTATTATACAAGAATAGATCATTGTGTTTATAAGATTTTTCATCTTTTTCTATGGTTCAAGAACACAAAATTTCCCAGACATTTAGCAGAGTAAAAGCTTTGATTAAATAATCCACCAAACAGACCATTGTCTGATATTGTACATTCTCTGGATATAAATCAACTTTTTTTAAATTTAAGAGCAGAAACAGAATTAATGCTGCCAGTATTGCAAGCAAATCATAGTGAATACGGTCCTAGTCATGTGGATCAGTACTAGACTTTACTCAGATCAAACGAATATCTCTCTCTCTTTTTTTTTTACTTTCACATTTTTTCTCTCTCCTTCTTCCTTGCCCTCTCTGTCTTTCTCTGTCTTTCTCTCTCCCTCTCTCTTTCTCTGTCTTTATCTCTTTCTTTCTCTGTCTTTATCTCTCTCTCTCTGATTTTCCATATTTGTCATAATATTTTTCTTGTCAGAAAGAAAATACTTTACTGTAAAATGAAATGTAAAATGGTCAAGAAAGGAACAAAGGAAGGAAAGAAGAATGAAAGAAAGAATGAAAGAGAGAAGGAAAGAAATAAAGGAAGGAAAGAAAAAAGAAATTGAGGGAGAATGAGTGGCATTTTGAAGGAAAGAAAAGAAAGAAAGAAAAGGAAGGAAAGAGAGAAGAAGGGAAGAAAAGAAAGACGGAAAGAAAGGAAGGAAGAATAAAAGGAAGAGAGGAGGGGGAAAGGAGGGAAGAATGAAAGAAAGGAAGAAAGAGGGAAAGAAAAAAGAAAGAATTTTTAAAAAATTAACAAAATGGAAGAAAGAAAAAGAGAAAGCCAAGGGAAAAATACAAAAGTATGAAGTCAAAGAATGATAAAAAAAAAGGATAATCAGGGGAAATGAAAAAGTGAGAAAGAAATTAGAAGAATGAGAAAAGAAGAGAAGAAAAAAGAAAGAGAGAGGCAAGAAGAAGGAAATTAGAAGAGTGATAAAAGGAGAGAGGAAAGAAGAAAAAAAAAGAAAGAAGAAAGACAGAAGCAAACTAAGAAGGAAAGAGAAGAAGTAGAGAAGAAAAAAAAGGAAAACAAACAAGTCTCTGGACTTTTTATACATCTAATCCAAATCTCTCTATTGCACTTTCTATTCATTTTCTTGATTCTTTGTTTTATTTAAATCGCACTCTCTTTTGAAATGTGAAGATAATATTTCGATTATTTCCCACCTCAACTACTTTGATCTTTTGATTTTTCCTTTCCTAAGCAGCTTTTTGAATTCACAGTATTTCGATCTGAATGGCCCTCGGGTGACAAGGTTTGAACTTCCATGTACAATCTGAAATCTACTTACCTTTGCCAGGTACTCATTCAGGTGTGAATAAGACTGCACCATTTCTTTTCATCATAATCACCTTATATAATTCCTTCAAAATAAAGTGAAATCAGCTTAATCTTGTTTAGATACAGTGAGTACAAAAATATCAGATATATTTCAAAAAGCTTCAGCATGCTTCTTCATCATCATCATCATCATCATCATCATCATCATCATCATCATCACCACCACCACCACCATCATCATTATCATCAGCCTTATAGTGTCCGTCAGTGGATATACACCTTCCCCAGGATTTGCCAGACTTCTGTATCATGGGCATCGCAGCCAATACTTCCAGGACTTGTCCAGTTCGTCGCATCATCTTATATTTTGCCGGCAACAGTTTTGTATATTATCTCAGGGAATCCATGTTGTGAGTTGTGATGTCCAGCGGTTGTCTGATATTCTTGCAACACAACCAGTCCATTGCCATTTGAATTTTCTTATGGATTCCCTGATATCCCTGTCTCCTGCTTTTTCTCTAATATACTGAGCTATTTCGTAATGTCGCCAAGATATGTTGAAGATGATTTTCTCATGTGCATATTGCATGGTTTTAAGTTTAAGGGTCACTCTTATGGTTCGGTCCCATGTTTCATGTCCATAGGTGATTATCGGGAAGATATATTGGTTGTAGACTCTTCTTTTTGGAACTAGCAGGACTTTAATGTTCTTAAAGGTTGAGCTTGCTCTACTGAAAGCTTGTCATTGTAGAGTGATTCTCCACTTGATTTCTTTTTCTTCTGTGGGTTTCATGGTGATTTTTTACAGCTTTGAAACTGACAAAAATTGGACTAAAATGTCTGATTTTTGTACCTTACTCTTCAATGCTCAATCTTCTATCAATACTTTTTAATCTTTGGTCCAAATTCTCTCACTAAGCAACTGATAGTTGAGTTATGAATTTCAAACAAACAAGTATTGGCCACTTGATACAATATTGTTGATGCTTGAGAAATTTGTTTTTTTCAGCCTGTAATTTTATACAACAGCAAAAATTTTGCATGAGTGAATAAGTAAATTGGTTCCTTCTCACATTTTCTGTTTATATTTTTTGTCTCCCTCTTGTCTTTCTCCACAGGTGTTCTTTTCTTTTTTAAAATCCCTACAAACTTTGTTACAAAAATGTAATGACTGTAAAATTTTCTATCATTATCATTCACAATAAGCTTATTTGGAATGAGAAAGGAAAATAGAGTGAGTGACAGAGAGTGAGAAAGCCAAAGTGAGAGAGATTGAGTGAGTGCCAGTAAGTATATGATTTAAATTTCTTGATACTCATCACGGTTTGGAAATGACAAATCCAATCAGCTGTATATCAGCTCCTTTGATCACTTGTCAGTGTTTTGGGTTGGGTAGGTGGGTCACAGAATGGTAAGGTACACAGTGGTATTATTGTAGCAAAAACATAGCAATGAGGATGATAATCCATATCTAGGCAGAGGACACAATCATCATAATCATCATCATTATCATCAGTCTTTTAACGTCCATCTCTGAACATAGACCTTCCCTAGGATTCATCATCTCTCCACCTTGTGTTCTGTCGGCCTCAGTTTCTTAAGTAATCTCTGGGGATCCATGTGGTGATACGTGATGTCCATTGGTTGTCTATCATTCTTGCAACATGGCCTGCCCATTGCCATTTAAGTTTCTTAATAGTTTCTATGATGTCTTATGATCTCTCCATGTAAGGATGAGCATGATTCTCTCATGCGCACGTTGCATACTTCTCAGTTTGTAGGTCTGTCTCTTGGTTAGGTGAGTACGCAATATTGTTGTATAATTTAAAAGTCATGTAGACATATACAACTCCCTCGTCTACTTGAGTCTAAAAAAATGTGTACGATTAAAAAAAAATCTGGAGTAGGCTCTTCCAAAATCCTAGGCCCCACTGCCCTCCCTTGCTGCACAGCCCTGTACATACATGCATACAAATTTTCTCTTCCCCTTTAGATTGTCATTTTACCAACATTCTGTCAGATTAACTCACATCCACAAAACAAACATAGATATACAGTTTTGGTTAATGTTTCCAATAACATGACTCTCCCAAACAAAGGACACAAGACAACAAACAGGATATTTTAGAAGTCATAAGTTTAAAGAATTCCCAGGAGTTACTCCATGGGAGGTGAAACAAGCTATCAAACAAATGAAAACTGGAACAGCCCCTGGACCAGATGACATCACCATTGATCTATTCAGAAAAGGTGTTAAATTCATTGCCACAAAACTAACCATCCTCTTCAACTTATGCCTAAGACAGAATGAAGTCCCAAAAGATTGGAAGACTGCAATCACAATGCTGTCATATAAGAAAGAGAACCTTAAAGACCTAAACAAGTAAAGGCAACTAAGCCTACTCAACTGCATATACAAGCGTCTTACCAAAGTGATCATCAACTGAATCACCAAAACGCTAGTTGAAACCAAACTCAAGAACAGGCTGAATTCAGAAAAAGTTACTCTATCGAGTAAATCAGCTGAAAGTGAAAGCATCAGAATATAAAATGCCACTCGCTATAGCAATTGTTGACTTTGAAAAGGCCTTAGATGCAATCATGCAACAAGGAGTAAACCTTGTATATGTCAGAATCTTGCAACATATATACCAAGACAGCACTTCTTTAATTAGGCTACATGAAGACTTAGAGCCCTTTCAGCTTGAAAAAAGAATAAGACAAGATAATACGAGTTCACTCTTTACAGCCTGCCTCGAGATGATCTTCTGAGACCTAGTCTGAGAATATCACTGAATCAAAATGAACAGCAAATGCCTTCGTAACCTCAGATTTGCTGATGACATCTTCTTTTTTGCAAAGAACCTTCATGATCTTCAATGGTGACTTTTGATGCACAAGACCCATCATGCACTGAGCAGGTCACATGGCAAGAATGGAGAATCAAAGGTGACATGATTCTGATGTTCAGAGTTGCATAAAAAACCTTTGGGAAGTCCTGAAGTAGGGTTTAAAGAGTAATAGATTTCACAAAACAGACATACTCCTTTTTTGTCAGTCCGTAGGTAAATTTTGATGTTATTAGTGTATTCTTGCATGTACGAGTTTGAATTTTTAATTTTTACACCCTGTGTAAATATCAAATCAAAAAGTGTTTACCTCAGTTTTACCCTAGAAATAATTTTAGGAATTTCTAGTAAATAAGATAAGATATACAGTGAGTAGAACTTTTTGCTCATATTTGTGCTAGTATCTTGTTTGAGAATTTTGTTATTTGTCTTTCTCAAAAGTTTTCATTTTGTTATTTTTTGGTTGGTTGTGTAATAGCCACATTCACTTTTAAAGCTTTTCTCTGTTTTAGCTTCTATAAATCCTGGATCCTGATCCATTGATTTATTCCAGTGGTTGATAACTCTTTTTGAGAAGAATTCTCTTCTGGAATTTTTCTGCAATGTTTTTTTATATACTAGAGTATACCCGTCCAAAATGGTGGCCTTATTTATGAATGGATCGGCACTAAGGAGCCTATTTTATTAGGTAATTTATACTTAATAATTCAAATTTCTTAATTAAGTTAATTAAAAGTTTCAACACATCTCAAGCTATTTTAATGTGTGATCAGAAATGAAGTCTTGAGAGTTTCTATGATGTAATTTTCATTCTAATGTCATTACAGGAAGGTAAATTAACTAATGAGATCATCCAAGCACAATCAAACAAATAAATAGGAAAATTTGCATTCAAACTCATTATATGGTTAGATTTTTTTTCTTTTATTCTTTTTAAAGAATTTTTTGGTTGGTATGTTGATGATGCCTTTAATCATTTCATCTGTTTGTATCATGTCTCCTTGGATTCTGCTTTCTTCCAGCATTTCTCTTTTTAATTTTATGAAGCATTGTGACACACTGTTAATTTTTGACTAGAATTTCTATCATCCTAATTTTTGCTGCACCTCATTTGAACAACTCAGACTGTCAGTCTATGGTTACTATTTTCATCTTAATAGGTTGTTCAGTAATAAATGTCATTTTTAAACATAACATTCAGAAGCTGATTGATGAGTGTCTTATTGTATCTTATTGTCACAAGTATTATATAGCCTTTGCTACTTTGAAGTGCAATATAGTTATCTATTTTCAAAGTAAGTTTTGCCACCCTGAAGCAGTCATGGACAAGAAGGACATCTTCTTTGATTTTCCTGTGACATTGAACTTGAATGAAAAGTTACTTGAAATTGCCCGAAACATCAACCAAAGATTCTGCAATAGATCTGTTGCTGGACACAGAGTTCAGCCTTGGTTCCTGAGACTTTGAGATGGAGATGAAAGTCTTGGAGGGCAAAATGGAGGGGAAGGGAGTTAACTTTGGATGGCAATGCATTAAGGAATATTCCTGTTGATGACCTTCACTCAATGATCTTTGATCTTGTAGAGATCTTGGCAAAAGTAGATCAACTGTCAGGGTTCACTTCTAAAAAGGAAGAAATTTGTTACTATGCTTTTTAATTACCCATTACTCACAATTTGAAGACAACCGAAAAAATATGCCGTCTCAAAGTTTAAAACCATATTACTAAAAATATGTCAGGTTAGTCACTCAATAGAAACTGTTATGTGACCAACATCTTTTGGCAGCATGCTGTGTTAGGGTTGATCAATTGAAATATTGGAAGGAGGCATGATCAATAAAAAAGTTATTTCTTTTGCCTTTTGTTGGACAGTAATCACTAAAAAGTCTGAATTAAGAACCAATTTAGCATGAAATTACATTACAAACTGAACTCCCCCACTAAAAACCTATCTATTGGAGGAATTTTAAAAAAAAAAACAATTTTTGTTGATAAAATGAGGAGTAAAACTGTGAGAAACCTATGTTGACAGTTCTGGTGACAGTTTTGGTTGACAGTTTCTAATGAAAGATTTGAGTAGCAGTTATTCATCTTTTGTGTAAGTTATACTTTGGAATATAATTGTCCCAACAGTAGAGGTTCATTTATTTACGTTGCCATACCTGAATATATAAGAAATCTCAAACTGTGAGCAGTAATTTTTACTGCAAAGTTTTGAAGAGACTAAGAGAGAGAGAGAGAGCATTCAGCCAGGGATGATGAAGGGGAAGTGAAGCCAATGCAATTTACCAGGGCCAAGAGAGCCTAGTGGAAACCCAAGAATTCCTTGGATAGAACACTGTATCAATATTTCTAAGTTGATATGATAGGTATATTGATAAAATAGGTTCAACATTAATTATTTAGCAGGTATAGTATCGTGTACAAAAAAGTTTATAGCAGATGAAAACGGAATGGCATGAGGAGGTTGGGTGAAACAGTTTTGCCCTACCTTATGAAATTCCTCTTGGAGGCTCTGCATTCAACACAAACACTCTAACAAATGCAAAAACAATGACTGGGTTTTCCAACAATGATGATGCAGCCTCCCACACATCAATTATTGTCCGACAGTCCCTGGCCCCCCAAAACAGGACTCTCACTCCCCATCAACCCCTGTGACTCAACCCTTTTTTTTTTTTTTTCAAGATGATATTCCATTTAAAAGAGTTTTGACATGACTAGGGAGATCCAAACACAATCACTAGAGATGCTTGACATGGTCACAATTGAGGACTTCCAGCAATGTGAGAAAACCACTAAGTTCATTGTATACAGAGCTGGCCTAAGGAATGAGCAAACTAAGTGGCTGCTTAGGGCCGGCCCTTTAGCCACCAGAGACAACCATCCTGATAGAGGGAGCCCCAAGAAATCAATGTTGTATAATGCTCGATAAAGGCTCTGGCCAATCTCGATTGTGTACGTACCCAAGATTGTTAAAACAAGTCATTTTTCATGGACCATGATGTATTCGCATACAGAAACACATACACACACACGAACACACACACCAACAAGAACCACAAACTAAACACTTCCCTAGATTCCTAAATCTAGATTTTTAAAGAAAACTTTCGAAAGCAACTGAAATCAATACTTTTTTAGCAATTGATATGGAATCCCAATACTCAAATACAGCCACAAACTAAGACTAAAAGCAATGGAATTCTTGCTTAATAAATACCTTAACAAAATTCAAAACAGATTCAAAAGGAATTTTATACTGAAATCTATTGAATTTATTCTAGAGAACTACACTCTCCATTTTTACAACAATTTTTCCACACAGATGAAAGAAACAGTTCTTGAAACCAAAGTCGCCTCAATGTATGCAACATTAACTATTGGTTATTTAGAAGAACAATTACATACCAAAATATCTGAATGATTTGGGATGAAATTCTTGGAAGTGATCAAATAATTGTCGACTTGCTTTGTGGATGACTGTTTCCTAATATGAACCAAACCAAATGAAGACAGTCGGCATCGACACCAAATCTAAAATAACTCACCTGAACACATTAATTTCAAGATGAAATTTAAGAACGCGATATTCCATTTCTGGATTGCAAAATCATGAAAAATGGAGGAGAAATTCTCACCAATATATACCACAAACCAACTGACAGTAAAACTCAGTCATGATTTTCTTTGTGTTGCAAACATATAAAGGTCAGTATACCATTTTCCTTAGCCAGATGCTTGGAAATAATAGTATCCAAACAAGGTACATTAAATCTTAGACTCTGAGAACAACAAGAATATTAACTTAAATAAAATTATCCTCAACCTCTAATTAAAGCTTGATTAGAAAAAGCTACAAAATTGGATAAACAGCAATTACCAGCAGAAAGCACTGACTCTAAGAAAAGCATTATCCAATTCGTTATCACCAACAATCCTTTAAATCATGGAGTTTATGAAGAAAGGCAGCAAAACATTCACATCTTAAAAGAATCCTTAATATTTGGAAGTGAATGTCAGCTCCTAAATTTAAAAAAGCTACTGACAAAAGCAATGTACACTGAAAAAAGAATCAGAGGAAAAGGTAATGAATGCAATCAGCCTGATTGTTGCTTATGTGTACACTTGATACAAGGATATGAATATACTTTCACATTTGTTATAAGTCAAATTTAAGATCTCTTGTGATGTTAAAAACAACATATATACCATTATTGGTGTAGGTTGTGATAAGGAATACATAGGGGAAACATATATCATGAGAAATGGGATCACAGTTAATAAGCAACAAATAAGTGACCCTTCCACAGTCATTCTCATTGTCAGCTAGCATATAGATGAATGCTCTCTAAGGAAACCAAAATTTTCAGATTTTCCCTTCTACAAAATGAACACAGATAATATTGGACAAGGAAGAGGGGAAACCAATCTTATTAAGACTTTAAAACCTGTATCAAATAATATTTATGTAATCTTGAGCTGAAAAATCATCTCTGAGTTTCTTTGGAAATATGAATTAATATTCTAGATCCTACAGACAACACCAGAACTTTTTTCCATACATGCAATCTCTACTGGTCCCTCTAAAAATCTTTCCATTTCCTCTTGGCCCTTTTATTCTCACAAACCTACATACCCATACATGCAACAACTTGAACCCAGCTGCATACACATACTCACACATACTCATACACCCAAACCTATACACCTATATATATATATATTTATATATACACCACCACAAAACCTACATCATAGCTGCAGATTTCCTTCTCTTGGGTCAACATCCATCCAACCACTCTGACAGTCTCCTACTTATTTTTAACACAAACTCACCCACAACAAGCATTTTATGACACCCAATTTGAACACAAACCAAGATTAATGGCCTGTCTAAATGAGCTGATATTACCTAACTGGACATCCTCAAATTCCCCAAACAGATTTCATCAAGCCTTCTGAAGACATATTTTTAAACCAGTTAAGGCTTCTATTATGCCTAAAAACCAAAACATAAAAGTTTTGCTTCTATGTTTCATATATATTTATATATATAAATATGCATACATGAAGTAATGTATGACTACCAGCTCTAGCAAGCTTAGTGATTTGGTGGTAGAAGCAAGTTTCCACAGCTGGGTAGAGTGAAGAGGATTCATTTTAAGGGGACCTTGATTCAATATCAGTAGTTCCTCCAATTTCACGGACATGAAGCTATTCTCACAGACTTTTCAAGGAAAAAAAAGCAATGTTTTGAAAAAAAGGATGGAAACTTTGTTATACACTCCCTATCAATCTAGCTGATGCAAGGGACTCAACTCTTGATATGTATATATATATGTTTATTATTGTGTCATCCACAGACAGCTGTTTCGTTGTATTACAACTCTCCAGTGTGGCTATAGAGTATCCATTATCCCATCCAGTACCATGAGGTAGGATTGAAACCTTCACTTCAGAGGCCGGTATTATTCCTCTGGATATATATATATATATATATATCAATATATATATATCAATATATATATCAATATATATATATCAATATATATATATATATATATATATATATATATATATATATATATATATATATATATATATATATATATATATATATATCAATATATATATATATATATATATATATATATATATATATATATATATATATATATATATATATATATATATCCTTTTCAATTTATCATGTTGTTTAACATGGAATGTTATTTTCTTTGTAAGTCACACATAATAAAATGAAATATATAAATAAAGTTAGACAACACAGGCAAAATATGACAGTAAATCATTGTGAAAAAATTCATTGATTAAAATAGAAATAAATAAGACTAATATTTGCATAATATCTTCTGTGAATAAGATTAAATGAATTGAAATGGAGTTAAGAGCTAAATACAGACGAGACCATCTGCCAAAAGTGGTTCTAAAAATTAACAAAAATAACCAAAGTTGAATACAATATAGCTCAAAAGGCATTTAATTTTCAATTTCAATCTAAATTAATTCAATAATAATTTCATAAATTAAAAAAAAATATACTGAAAAGAAGGACAATAAATTGAAAAGAACCTATGAGGTAGATATAGACTTGGAGCTGAATATCCCCCCAAAATAGTTACATCAAACTTCATCTGGTTAGATACTTCATTCTTGTTAGACAAAAATTATCATTGCTTTAAATAGAATTTCCATGCTTTATTGCAATTTTGAATTTGGTACAAAAGAACCAAATTTGGCAGCTGTCTGTTAATTTTTTGAGGGATCAGGAGTAGAGTTGCTAAATCAGCTACTTCTCAGATAGATCTGGCAAATTTTTTTCCAATTTAGTTTGTTAAAATCTATGATAGCTGACTAAATCTGGTATAATGTTTATAAATGATTTATTCTGGAGTCTTGATATGCAGTCATTTTATCTTAAAAATGAGGTTCAAATGAGTATCATATAACATTCTCAATGAAGTAAGCTGGAAAAGACAAATAGCCGATTTCAGCCATTTTAAAGACAGTTTTAGCTATGAATAACAAACCAGAATTGTTCTCTAGGGAGGAATTCAGAAAGAAAAAACATCTATTAAAACTGACACCTCTAAATGGTAGGCACCTTTGAATTAGCCAAGTCATGTATTGCTCTATGTTACCTTGTGTCTCTGTCCAAAGAGTTGGGGGGGGGAATTTCTAGACAAAAGCAGCAATTTTTGACATTAAATTCTTTTTTCTATTTTACCAATCCACAAAATAAGTGATTTAATAATCATCATTCTATAGTTACATTATTTATTTTTTTGTGTCTGTAATTTTGTAATTGTATTGTAAAGTGTATGAGTTGAAGGGGATCAGAAGTCATTCATGGAATTTCAAGTTCCCAGGGACCACTGTACTTGTATATAGGTACTATTCATCATTTCAGCTAATTTGAGGGTACAAACAGACAAACAGAATAAGAAATTTAGTAGTGTATGTAGATACACTTCAGTAAAACGAAAATCATGTGCAATAATCATGTTGAGAATGGAAACATAACTGTCAAGATAGAAAATGCAAAACTCGGCAAAGTTGACCACTGCATCTACCTAGGACAACAAATCACCATGAGATCCACAAAAGAGGAGGAAATCAAGCGAAGAATTACTTTAGGATGGCAAGCCTTTGGCAGACCAAGCTCAACTTTCAAGAACCAGATGATCCCAAAAATCCTAAAAAGAAGAGTATACAACCAATGCATTCTCCCGATAGTCACTTATGGAGCTGAAACATGGAACCTAACCAAGAGACAGGCTTGCTAACTGAGAAGTATGCAACGTGCGCATGAGAGAATCATGCTCAACCTTACATGGAGAGATCACAAGACAGCACAGTATATAAGGAAGAAAACAGGTGTTTGTGACATCATAGAAACTATCAAAAAACTCAAATGGCAATGGGCGGGCCATGTTGCAAGAATGAAAGACAACCGATGGACATCACATCTCACAACATGGATCCCAAGAGATCACATAAGAAACTGAGGCCGACAGAGCACAAAATAGAAAGATGAACTGAATAAATTCAGTAAATACTGGCTCTGCGACACCCATGATAGAGAATTGTGGCGAATCCTGGGGAAGGTCTATGCCCAACAACGGACGTTAAAAAGACTGATGATGATGATGATGATGATGGATAGCCAGGGATACCCCCCCCCAAAGTTAAGGAACACCGCTCCCACGTCTTCCTTGATAACACCATACATGCAAATAATCTTTTTTTAACTACTTTTGTGATAAATTACGAAATATTCATAATCAAATTAAAACAGAAATAAGTAAGAACCAATGAAAAGAACATGTCCAAGAAGCATGGTTCCAGTGCTTTGGCAGATTAGATGAATGATCAGAATATGTGGAGTACAGGTTTCGATTATGTATGATACATTTTGATCATATCTTGGTTGGAATAAAAGACAAGATATAAAATACTAGAAATCAGTCTATAGAACTTGCGCATATATTTCATAAAGAATTTCATTTAGAAACTTTTTTTAAAAATCCATTGAAATCGGTGGCTATATTTGAGAACGACATTTTTTCAAACTTTTAAGTTCATAAAAAAAATTGAATTTAATTATCCAGGGAAAGTAACTTTTGATTAAAATTATCTCCCTCTAATGATTTGGCAAATTTTTTTTATTTTCATCTATCTGATTCACAAAGGAGTTCCATTTTCAAAAATCGTATTCATTAAAGAGTACTGCCGCAATCAAAAGAAATCTATGAATATAAGAGTTGACATATATGCTTTTGAAAAAGGACAGAATCGCTTCCTTCGAATCTAATTCTTTGGTCTTGCTTAGATTTTGGTGTTATACATGCCATTCATTAGATAACAGTATCAGACACTGATAAAAACATGAAATATTCAGATGAACCTAGAAATTTTACTTCCACAGGCAATGCATTCCAAGTCTTGTTTTGTGATTCCATTAGCATTTCTGCTGAATGAAAAATTATGCAATGAATAGAAAATTAACCTTGCACATTGTACTTGCTACTAACAGAATGTGAAGAAAAATGATAGACAGGTCTGGTTAGTCACTCAATAGAGACAATCACATAACCAACGTCTTTTGGCAGTATGCGGATGGGGGTGATCAATTAAAAAATTGGAAAAATAGGGTGGTCAATGAATAAGTTACTTCACTCACCTTTTGTTGAGCTGTGACTACTAAATGATTTTGAATTATCAAAAAATCAAGCATGAATGCTACCAGAGACAACTTAAGGGACTAGTTTAGTGGGAACTTACATTGTAAATTAAACTCACCACTGAAAACCAATTTCAATAAAACAAAAAGAAAAAAGTTTTTTGTTACCATAGTAAGAAGTGAGTGCTTTAATTTTCAGCTAGCTTACTCTATTAACGCGGCCTGTGCATGTGATACATAGATAGCCAGACAACCAAACCTACTTAAAAGCTGAAGAAACCTATGCTGACAGGTTTGGTGACAGTTTTGGTTGACAGTTTTGAAGAGACTACAAAACATAATGGATACATGTAATGAGACAAAGGAAATCCTCCAATAAAGAAGTTATTTTTCCAATCAGAATTGAACGTGTGAGAAACAGCATTTGGAAAGAATGAAAACACTTTTAATGACTTATGCAATCAATGCCATTTTATCCTTTCAGAAAAAAATCCATCTTTTTATCTCAACAGAATTATTGTAATTAGCAATTGTAAATTAGTGTATTGTCCTTAGTGAGATAATTTTTGCAACACTGTCTTCTTTGTTCAATAACATGTCTAAGACATTATACACAGTGGCATATATATATATATATATATATATATATATATATTGTACAAATCAGAGATGCAATATAACATAATATGATATAATATAATGCAATGTCCGATGTGTGATGGGTTTATTTCATAGAGTACTTGATGCATTCAACTTTAAATATTGAATTGGTTTAGAGTAGAGGAGAGTCTTGGACAGGATAGAAACATTAACATGTTTGTGCAGCAAATTTCCATTCCTATGCACACATATATATATATATATATATATATATATATATATATATATATATATATATATATATATATATATATTAAACCACTACAGTCCTACTAATGGCCCAACCAACCAGCCAAGCGGGTTACAGATTTTTCTCTCTTTACTCGTCTTTGTCTGTGAAATTTAAGCACTCCTGTTTACATTTTTGAGTTTACAACCTTGAAAATATGCATGAGTACACTGCTAGGCACCTTCTAAAAAATGCTTCTTTTTTCAAAGATAATTCCTTTTCCTCATCTTTCTGGCCATTTTAGACTAACAATACCCAAAAGTTTGTACTGGTATCTTTTTAAGATAATTTTCGATCTATTTTTTTACAGAACAAATTCTGGTACATATCTAGGCTATGCTGATTCATTAATGAAAGGTATATATATATGTATAATTAACGCTCCCATATTCAAGGTTGAGCACTCTATAAGTGAGGTATCTCATTCATTATAAGCTTACGCAATGCTCTTTCAAGATCATTTTCTAGGAATAGAGCACTCTGGTGAAAATTTATCGCTTAAATTCAATCTTACTGACCGTCCAGTTCTGTGGGGCAGAGGTAAAATCCCAGCCTCTGGGTCTGAAACAAAAGTTTTGATCCTACCTCACGCTACTAGATGGGATATTGGATAGTCTATAGCCTCACTGAAGAGTTATAATACAATGAAACAACTGGTTGTGGATGACACAATAATCATATATATATATAATACAAAGCAGGAGTGCAATATAACATGATATAATATAATGCAATATCCGATGTATAATAGATTTATTTCATACAGTTCTCAATGCATTCTGCTTTAAATGTTAAGTTGGTTTAGAGTAGAGCTGGAGGTATAGTAGAATGGGGATTCTCTGCACAAACACTTTTATTTTTCTGTCTTGTCCGGGCTTCATCAGGCAAATCATATATATATATATGTATATGTATGTTTATATTAAAAAAACATGTAGCGATAATCATATGCCTATTTCTCTATTTACATCTGTGCATATGGTGTGTGAAAAGAAACTCTCCAATCGAAACTGGTTATAACTTTATTATCTATTGGTCAATTGTAGTCTAAATAGTCTTACTATTGATCATACAATAGTTGAATTTGTCTGCTGTATTAGAATTCAATGTAGGCACCTGCATCATCCACCAATTCTGGCAACATTTTAGTAAGACCCAATAGACCTTTGCAGGAAGTTGTAACATGTCAAATGTACTCTTGATCCATGGTTTTTGGTTCAGTGCTGTGCAACTCTTCCTTTATCAAGTCATGTGGGAAGAAGTCAGGGGTGTGAGTTCAAGGTTTTGTGCAGGTCATTTATCTCTAATAGAGAGTTGATTCTCACCCACCCTATATACATATATTTGGAAAATGATAATCCAAATGCATACAATATATGTATTTTATATTAACATAAAGTAATTATATATATATATATATGTATATATATATATATATATATATATATATATATATATATATAGTAGCATTCTAAGGGAAATCACTTCAATCCATATGCTTCTTTTCATCGGGTATTAAATTGAGCTGTTGTGCTGATAAAATTGAATTACATCAATGAAAATACTACCAGTATGTTTTGAACTATAAATTCATGATTATAAAAAAAAAATCATGTCTCACTAGTTATTCAGTTGAAACCATCACATGACCAGTGTCTTGAGGCAGCATGCCGTGTTCAAGTGATCAATTAAAAATTTGGAAAAGGAGATGACCCTTGAATTAGTTACTTCTCTTACCTTATGTGGGCAGATAATTACAAAGATTCCAAATTTTCAAAAGGCAAGCATGAACGTTGCCGAGCACTACATAAGTTTGTAGCTTAGAAATGCTCCAAGGCACCCCCTGAAATATACAGGATTGAAGAGTGTAAAAAAGATCTGGTTGATCTGTAATATTTTAAGGGCTTTAGAGAGGCTCGCCATTTACTATATGACTATAATGCTGAACTAGACACTAAATTTTGTGAGAAAAAATGCTGCGATGTTGTATTTATATCATAATAGAATATTTATTCTGACCATACTTATTCTTAGAAGGATTTTCCTTACATGACTTGTGACACTATCCTGATGACATTATATTTTGTAAGTCTGAAGTAGACCTTTCCAAGGGTCAAAATCAAGAGGGAACTTTTAAAAACTTTTGAGGATCTTTTTCCTTAAAATATTTGTTATATTGGTCTTTCTGTAGTTCATGTGAAGATCTGCTTTCTCGCATTCTTCATTCACTTTGTCCAACAATATCTGGAGTTCACCAAAGTTCTTGGCCGAGAGACGATGTCATCAGCAAATCGTAGGATACTTATGTGTTCACCATCAATTCTGATTCCTTTACTTGCCCAGTCTAAATTTCAAAAGATCTCTTTGGGGAAGGATGTGAGGAGTCTAAGAGAGCTGGTGTCACCTTGCTTGTTAGTTTGATGAGGAGGTATTATCATTTTGGACCAACAATGCCCAAATTTTTGTGCTGGTATTTTTTAGATAATCTTTCCAGACAATTTCAGATAAAAGATCAATTTGAAAAAAAAACAGTTCTAGTATGCTCATAGGCCACAGTGATTCATTTATGCAAAGCATGTATATATAGATATATATATTCATGTATATGAATATTGAAATTTTAATGGATATATACTGTATAGGCAGCTACATGTCAACCTTTCAAGCATCAAGTATTTTCCCTCATAGATCATATCAGACTGTTTAACTTCTCTGAACTTGACACTGATGGACACCAGACTGTCTTATTTTTCAGTCAACTTAGTTGGCAAATATTGAACTATATGTGCACACTCTAGGATGGCAAGCTTTCAGGTAGAGCAAGCGCAACCTTTAAGAATAAGAAAATTAGTCCTAAAAAGAAGGCTCTACAGCCAATGCACTCTCCCAATAGTCACCTATGGAGCTGAAACATGTAACCTAACCAAGAGACTGATCCTCACACTGAGAACCCTGCAACATGTTGATGAGAGATCACAAAACAGCACAGTATATTGGAGAAAAAACAGGATACAGAGACATCATAGAATGCATTAAAAATACTCAAATAGCAATATGCTGCTCATGATGCAAGAATGTAAGACAAACAATGGACATCACCACTCACAATTTTGATCCCAAGAGATCATATGCAAAATTATTGCCAGCAAAAAGTAAGATGGTGTGACAAACTAGACAAGTTCAGAGAGCATTAACTCATCAGCGCCCATTATAGAGAAAGATCTGGAGAATCTTAGGGAAGGTCTCAGTGCCAACAGGTGCTAAACAGTGCCAACAGATGCAGAATATTCATCTTATTTCACATATGTTGCCTGTCATTCCCCCGTACATCCTACCAGAAAAAAAAATATAATTGCGTCTATAAATTCTAAAGCACATAGAATCTGTAACATTTCTATTTCTTTCTATCCCAGACCCTTCCCCCACAAACACTCTCCCCACAAACACTCCTCCCACAAACACTCCCCCCACCCATATCCTTATTTGATTTCATTAGATCTCTGTGAAATATCATTTGGTTTCCAGTGTAGTTCGATTTAAAGTTTTTTTTCCAGGCAATGCTGGGTAGCTCAGCTAGTATATATATAATGTCTGTTTCTTTCATTCTGTCAATCAATATATATATATATATATATATATATATATATATATATATATATAGAGAGAGAGAGAGAGAGAGAGAGAGAGAGAGAGAGAATTACATAAAACCTTTACAAACATATATGAATATACACATATACGCAAACCCACACTCACATACATGTCTATACATCAATACAGGTAGATACATAAAATATACATTTTATCACTTATGTATGAATTCCAATCAAATGCTATTCATTCTGGCACCAAAGTGGTGGCAGCCATCAATATAGCCGTTCCCCCATGACTACAAGTTGCCTACATCGTGCAGAAATGAAGAAAATAAAAAAAACAGTCGATAAAGTGTCAGTAAAAACATTACAACAAGTGTCAAGTGAAGTAGAGAAAAAAAAGATCTCTGAAACATTTCTCACCATACAAGGTTGAATATAAACAAATTTCGATAGATTGGTTTAGCAAAGTTGTTTCCAATAAGCACTGATTTGTATTTGCTTGTAACGGAAAAAAAAGTACATTGGTCGAATATTTGGAATGGCAGCAGAAAAATTCTTGTATGGAATTGTTAATTTATTTTTTTATAAATTCAGTGTAAAAAAACGTGTTTCCCTTTGGATATTGGAATGTTAACTGAAGTACATTACGCAAAATCTTTTGCAAGTTTTTGATTAAATATGTTTTCTCTTTTTAAAATATCTACTAAGACAGAATAATTCCCACTTAATGTATACTTACATCAATGTTTTACACACCCGTAGAAGAGTGGTCATTGGGAAGCTAGTTTTTCAAATCATTACCATTGTATCTCTACTGTAAACCCACTATATTTATCCCTGGCCATTCGTGAGGTTAGGGCCAACTTGAGGGTTTGTATGTGCCAAATCTGTAAGTAATTTTTGCTGTCCTTCCTCCAATCCTTTCAGTACCCCCAAACATAAATGTTGTACTGTAAACTTTTTGGTAAACAAACACTTCACTATTCTCAAATTGTAAATGTGCAACTAAAGGAATACAGTAAAGCATATAGTTAAAGAAATATACAATTGATTAATGAAAACCATTGAATTGTGGGCAGGGCCAGCTTTAAGACAATTGGACCAATTGCCCCCTGGTGAACCCTACACTTTGTCAAATACACACAACAAAAGATTTCAGTACACACAAAGCACAACACAGCAGGTTTTGCAGAGAACAACGTTTTTGATTTTCTTCTGAATACTTTAAAAGTCAGGAATGTTTGTTTACACTGTTTATATTTTGATTAATTTCACTTTTATTCAATTGAATATCATGTTAATTAACAAAGAACATCAAAAATATTTTTTCTCTTAATTTTTAAGTGTATGTTTTGATTGCTCTCCATTCTACTATAGAGATATAAAGTCTATAATAGTTTATGTATATCTCCAAGATTCAACAGAACTTGGGTATGAACCTGAGACTGGCCCCCCAACAAATGTTTCCAATTGGGCCCTGCAGCTCTAACGCTGGTCCTGACAATAGGGACATTGAATTTGAATTTTTTTTTCATTTCATTCTCATTGCTAACCAGTTTGAAGGTGTAAACAAGTCTTCAACCATGATTATCTCCTGGGTTATTTTGTCTAAATATAATTTTTAGTTGATAATTTTCTACTATCTTTCTTTATATTAATAACACAAAGATTATCAAAATAAAATTAATAGATTACAAGTTGCAGACATTTTTATTGACTTGTATCACTTTTTGTTAATGGTCCATGGTAGTTGCCTTATCATAATTAAACATACATTCATAATACCCTCAACTCTTTATGTTTTGTCCATACTGTATGGCATTCACATATGCAGATTCATTTATCTATTTTTCAAATGATTTATTCTACTGACTAGTTTTGACTACTGTCGTTATCAAAATTTTGAATTTAAATGAAACGTTTCCTGCCAATCTTTATTGTCACATGATAACTTCACGTGGTGTGTGATTGGATACCAAAATATTTCAATACACAAAATATGTCAACAGAATTATGTACTTACATATACATATATGTATATATATATATATATATATATATATATATGTATATGCACATGTATATGCACATGTATATACATATGTATATATACATACATACATATATATATGTATATGTATATGTATATATATATATATATATATATATATATATATATATATATATATGATAGATAGTATAAATCAAAATATCACTTATTTCATTCAATATATTTCTCATTTTATAACCATAAATTAATCAAAATATATCCTATATAAAAAACAAACTATGACATATGCTATATACTAAAATCATGGCTGAAAGGGAGGTGGTGTTTGATAAACACTGCTTACTGGGTGCCATGTTATTAATAACTGTTTTGTTTTTAAAATTCTCAAAACATTTACATGGTAAACAACTGATGATCTTAAAAAGAAACAATCTACACATAATACTCAAATAACTAAAAATATGTTAAACATAAAAAAGCACCAAAGAGAATAACATAAATTGCATTAACAGTTATCGGGAAATAAGTGACTGAAGTGACACAAAAAATTTCTTGAAAAAGTTTTTAATGCTTAGAGTTTAAGTTGTAAAGCTTTCTACACTCTCCCTCTCTGTGTATATGCATATATATATATATATATATGCATGTATATACACATATATGTATATTTATGAATGGGTTATATTATTTGAAGCGCTTTTTGAAATGACCTCCCATTATTGCATTGAGGTTGTGTAACTTGGCCAAGACAGCCTAGAAATAATAAACAAATAAAGAAGGAAAGGCTGCTGCTTGAACTGAACCTATAGCTCCATTTATTTGTTTATTGTTCTGCCTAGGCAAAATGATGCAATCATTTCAAATAGAGTTCCAAGTAATATAACGCATTCATAATTATTCTGTCAGATTACAATATGTATGTATATATATTTCTTCATTTTAGTTAGAGCGTGGAAGTATTGATGAACCTATGAATATATAAGTGGAATTGGTGTATATACCAAAAATGAAATGTTTCATAGCTCTGTGCTGTAATGACCCCCATTGGGATTTGGGTTAGGGGGCAAATAAAGGAAGAATAGATAGATATGTAAACAGAAGAACTACGAAACGAGGAAAAGATGATTGATTTCTAATCAAATAAGTAATAATAAATTATCTAAATAAAAGAGTACTATGTGTGTTTAATTGAAAATGGGAATTGTTAAACGTAAAATTATAAGTGATTGGAATGTTGAAATATAAAAAATGGACAAAGTATGAACAAATAGTGTTTAGCATTTTGTCCATCAGATCAGGAATAATTATAAACAATAAATTGAAGTATAAAGTAAACAAATCTTGGATGATGCATATGACTTATGTGAAGAAGGACATGCAAGGGTCACATGATTTTGCTACACAGTACAAATGATGTCATATTGTTGAATCTACCTGTTTCTTACATTAGATTGGCATGAATATGTCAAATGATCTTGGAAAGAGAAAGTCTTACTGCGGAACTTTCATAGATATTTGCCTGTGAGAGCTTTGACCACCTCCCCTCCCATTGGGGGTGGTACTGCTTCAAAATCTGAGATCCCAACAGGGAGCCGTGACTCCCCTGGTCGAGAATGTATCTACTAAGTTGTAAACTACTTAAAACCACATAGCAGAAATTAAATTTTGACAACCAATTTAGAAATTGTTTGAAAAGCAATAGAAACATAAGTTCACACAGAAAAATGATAGACAAATTATAAAAGCAATTCTCTCATTCCTTTAAAATGAACAATCCCCAGCTGTGCAAAAAGAATAAAATTGCAACCAACATAATATAGTTCTTTCTTCATGGAATCTGCTACAAAAAGGTTCTTTTCACAGGTCAAATACATCGGTGATCAACAATGCATCATCACTTGCAACAAGATGAAGTGAGAACACAACACAATCATGTAAATAGGTATATATATATATAGCCATTTTATTGGTATGGATTATGGTTTAATCCGACAATATGAGAATTAAATGATAGTATTGGAAGATCAACTGTACTAATGATTTCTTTTATTTTGATGTTTTACACGAGCTGGCTTCATCAAGAAATAATTTTTTCATGACCTCCCACACCAGAATGCAAATATCTCCCTGAAGACTTGACACATATCTCTCTTCAGCCATCCACCTATTCAATAATCATCCTCATCCAACAAAAGTCAGAGACTACCTATAGATACACCATTTTCTTATATATTCTCCACATTTCTTGATAAAGCCAGCTTGGGGAAAAAATGTTGAAATAAAAGAAATCATTTGTACTGTTGGCCTTCTGATAATGTCATTTCATTCCCATATATATATATATATATATATATATATATATATGTATACACTGTATACGATGCAAAATTTTATTTTAACATTCTTATGCAACTTCAAAATCAATGACATTTGGAACCAAGATCAATATCAATACAGCAAATACACAAAACAAAGTAAAGATTGACCAATGAAAAGTTAAGGCAAAAATGATAAGGATGATATAGATATATGTGCATTACAAATATTTATCTTATACATATATATCAAATATTTTCAAAAATTTTTGTAAGAATATAAAGCAGAGCACATATATGTATATATATATATATATATAAAGAGAGAGAGAAAAAGAGAGAGAGAAAAATTGATGAAAAGATATAGTTGAAAACACTTCCAAAAAAATATCGGATGGATTTATCAATAATGGCCTAATTTTCAGAACAGATTCTAAAACTTTGAATCTTTGATCAACATCTATTGAACCATGATTGAATAGGAATGAAAACGTATCATATTGATTACACCAGGGAAGAAGAATCAATCAGAAATCAAATAAAAGTCTGTCTATTGATTTCAGAGGAAACTTCTGTGTTCTCTGAAATCAAAGTCAACAATTCAAACACTTCATAATTAAATGTCAATTCACGTCTAAAAATGTACCGTCAACCCCAGAGGCATTTAAACACGAGGAAACAATTAATTAGTCTTTTAATTAGGGGAGGAAATAAACTATTGTTTAAGTCCAGAAGGAGCCCAAACTGAGAATAAGCTGTGATAATGAGATCACTCAGATGATTTTTCTTTGAAATAGAAAATTATAAATGAAAATAATAGATACACATGGAAAAGTAGAATCGTAACTAATTTTAGCTGTGGCGGTAGTAATTTGGCAATGCGGAAGTGAAATATTTGAGAACAAGTACGTTATATCTTGAAAATTATTATTATCATAAAGATAGGCTTGATGCATTTTGCTGAACTTTTGTCTGCATCTTCCAAGATGAAATTAGCGATGAAGAAAAAAATGTTGCAAAAATGCAGTTGTAGTGCCCATCTTTTAGTACTAGATAATACAAAATTAGGCATATTTGGAGTTATCTGCCCTTGGCAGAGAAATACCTGTGATCCCTAACACATGTTGAAGTAGTGTAATTGAATCGTAAATTCTTTGTCTTTTCCTCCTTGATGTCACCCAGAACTACCTATATGACAAACGATTGTTATCTTTTTGGTATTCAAGCTTCTGACAGTAAGCTTTCTCTTTCTGTTCTGACAGCTTCGAGGTAAGCTTGCATTTTTGCTCTCTCATTTAGTTAGGGTAGTTTTTTTTTATATACTCCTACTTTTTCTTATACAACTTCAAATATACAAAGTAATCCTTCTTTTTTCTCTAAAGAACTTTCCTTCTCCATCTCAGAGAACACTTCGAAACAAAGCTGAGCACTCTCTCTGTAGTTAGGACGGACTTCCAAAGGAAACATTCCAGGGGCTATAGTGTAGGTGACCAAAAATTGATGGACATTCCAAGACTCGATTTTGCATTCTATAAATGACATTCCTTTTCCTACATTCTTCCTTTCACCTCATCACTATCGAGGTAGATCACTCCAAACAATTGTGTGTCTGCAGGAAACTTCTGCCTTTCATTTCTTAATTCTCACAAGAATTAAAACTCATGATTATTATTATTATTAACTTTTTTTTTGTCCTTTTTACCTGCATTTGTTAATGAAATGTGTACTAAACTTGTTTTGGCATTTCAACTGTGAGCATTATATATTCTAAAATTTATCTCTTCAAATCTAGGAATTTATCTGGGTCTAATATTCATAACCATCCAATGCAATTGTTCACAGGTCTGGATGTACGGCTAAACTGGAGAAAAAAGGTGTATAGCATTTCTGGGTGTTGGTTGCTGGGGGAGTGGAAGGGGAAGAAGTTATCTTGGGTGTGAGTAAGAAGGGATCAAACTTGAGATGTTATTCTTTATCCAAGTAGTGGTAACTTGAATGAAAGGTGTATTTGTATATTTATTTTTTGTCTGTATTGCCCCAAATCAACATAGAACACTTAGTGCAATGCTGTTCATTAGACACATGGTTCTCAAACTTTATTGCGTTATGGCACACTAAAAAATGTATAGACTCAGGCAGGACGTAAACTATAAAAGTGAAAGTAATCAATGAATGAAACTTTTATATGAGCATTCTGATATAAGTACTCATCACTCCTTTTCCTTTTATCTGTTGTTGAAAGGATCTTCTGAAATCTGAATCCAACAAAAAAGAAGATATATTGATATTTATCATCAATTTCATATATGCTATTATTTTCAATGGCAGGGATTCACTGGTCTACAAAAAAAACTGGAAGGAACAACTAAGACTATGAGTATTCAACCATAATTGTCAGTGAAAAAGAGATTGCAATCATATAACTTTACTTAACACCTTGACAGTGACTTCTGGTAAGGAGCAAATACTAAGGAAGTAATAATTTGATTGATGAATTCGTTAAGAATACTCTGAAAACTTGCTTTTGCCCAAAATTAAAGCAAGAGAAATTTACTTTCAATCTTGGACATGCATGGTAGTATTGCTAATACAGCTGCCAAAATATGAAATTATCAAAAGAAGAGAAATCAAGCAAAGAAGCATTCAAGGTTGGTAAACTTTTGGTAGAATAAGTTCAACTTACAAACACAAGAATATCCCACTAGTCCTGGAAAGGAGGGTATACAACCAGAATATCCTCTCTGTACTCACCTATGGAACTGAAGCATGAAACCTAACCAAAAGATTAACCCTCAAACTGGGAACCATGCAACATGCCCAAGAGAATCATGCTCAATCTCAATGGCAATGGGCTGGACATTTTTTTTTGAGAGGATGTATGGGTTTACATGGTTCCAATAGTAGTCCATGACCTCTTTTCCTTGCTGGAAGTATTTGGAATTTCTAAATTAAAAGTGGCTGATGGATAAAATTGTAGGAATAGCTTATTCACTGACTGCTGAAGGGTGCACATGGGAGAATCAAGGTCAAGCCCACATGAAGAAATCTCAGGACAGCATAGAATATCAGAAAAAGACAGGAGTCAATAATATCATAGAAACTGTTGAAAAACTCAAATTGCAATGGGCTGGACATGTTGCAAGGATGTCAGATGTGCTAGACATCACGACTCACAACATAGATCCCCAGAGATCATATGCAAAACTGTGGCCAACAGAAAGTAAGATGGTGCGATGAGCCAGATAAAGAAAGTACTGATATTCATGATTGAGATGTGTGTGTGTGTGGGGGGGGTTAATATCCGACGGCGGAGGACACTAAGAGTCTGCTGCTGATGATGATCAGGGGAATCAAACCCAGCTTGAATTTGGTTGCAATAAAAAAAAAGCAGTAACGATTAATATAAAGGCAAATAGTTGTAAAAGATTGATAATAATAGATATGGAGAAGTTTTAATATTATTAGAATTAGTAGGAACTTACCAGTACAAAAAAACGTTAAGTTCTGAGTTCAATTCCATCTGTCCCTTCTTGCAGGTCAACTGTTTTAAAGCAACCTCCTTCCTACTCCTCTGAATTTTTTATTTTCTTTTATCAAGTCATACTCATTTTTAGTTGTAGAAAATGCTTGAATTTTCTGGGGAGTTGATTTGTAATGTACGTTTATCCGGAATTAGTTCCTTAGTTTGTGTGAGGCTGCATTCACACTTGTTTCAGACTTTTTTCAGTTATCACTGTGCCCCCTATTCAAAATAGAAGAAAAAAGTTCTCCCCCTTTCAAGTTAGTTAGAACAAGCTGTAAAATTTGGATTTTCAAAAAATAGTGTCCTTCACACCAGGAAAGTCTGCACTTGTTCTGTTTTGACTTTTTAGTGAAACTTTTTCAAAGGACTATGTAATCGAAAGGGAAGGTACGAGAAATCACAAATT
>OY735213.1:61194024-61236524 GCA_963457665.1 Thysanoteuthis rhombus | reverse complement strand
CCAAAAAACTTAACTTCATGAGTAAAAAGTTGTATATATCGAGCATAATAAATTCGTTACATTTCAGAAGTGGCTTTATATTATTGATATATCATTATATTATGTTATACTTCTAGCCTGATTTGTACTGCATTTACTGTGTGTGTATATATATATATATATATATATATATATATATATATATATAAATGTTAATGTTTTATCAGTTTCATATGGGGTTTTATTAAAAAGTAACTTAACTTGTTTAAGTGGAAGAGTCCATTGTTCCAAATGGTAGTTAGGAGTTTATGTTGATCCAAACAATAATTTGAAATCTTACGTATCAGGTCAAAGTTGTTTGTGCTGCACATTCACTTTGCGGTATAGATTGCAAAGTGGAAGGGAATAAACCCTGAAATATAACCCTGTTTGTGGATAAAACAATGGAAACGTCTGCATTTAACCTGTTGATTGTCACATAATATCCCACAAAGGTAGCCTTTTTTCAACTTTGACCAGATTTCAAAATCAATGAAGTCTACTTTGTCATAAACAATTTAAAACATTGAGAGAGCTGCATTTTGCCTTTGAAACTCCTGACAATGTTTTGACCATCAATTCAGAACCTGATATCATAGCATCCCAATGGGTTTTCTCTTATTGTGATTGTTACGGAAGGTCAGACGGTAAGTGAAACCAGGTTCAGCAGGATATTTCAAATTGTTTGTGAAAGTCTATGCAAGCCAAGATATTATTTGCTGGTTGCTGAAGGAATCAATGGATATAAGGACTAAAATAGATCCTGGATCGAAAATAATTTTATTTCTTTAGTTTTCTTAAATAGACTGAATCATTCATTCAGTCTTAGAGAGAGTCTTTGAAGTAATTCAATACTCACAAATCTTATCTGAAATTCTGAGATAAGTTGCTCGAACTAATCTCAAATCATTGCAGCCCCACCAATAGCATGCCCGACTAACCAGCCAAATGCATTACTGATTCTTCTCTCTTTGCTTGTCTACGTGTGTGTCTCCAGGTGCCTCTTTTCACATTTTTGGGGCTACCACCTTGAAAATTTGCATGAGTACACCGCTAGGCACCATCTAAAAATGCTCTTTTGCTTTTTCCCCAAAAAGTCTTTTTTGGGTTCTCTAGAGTCATTTTGGACCAAAAATACCCAAATCTGGTGTTGGTATTTTTTTCAGATGATTTTAGATGAACAATCTATTTCTTTTTAAATAATTTTAATTAAAAAAAAGACCTTCTTTATAGTTCTGTTACATGTGGGGACTGCGGTGACTAATTTATGCAAGGCATGGATATTCTAAACTTTGTTGGTTTTATCACTGTTTCAAATGAAAGTATGAGAATATTTTTCTGGATCATTTATGTTGCATTGATTCATTTGAGAATTTTAGGAGATGGAAAAGAATGAACAATACATTTACCTGAATGCAGTCATAAAACCAACCTTCCAAAAATTCTAAAACATTTCTTCAGTTGAATTGAACAAACTTCAATTCTCCAAACTTTTCAGCAATAGAAATATATTTTAACAATGTATAACATAAATTTCTAATTAAATTTCCACCCAATTCAAAACAAAAGATCTCCACAAAATATTTTCATACCCCAAGGAATTAACTTGTATCATTGCTGTAACTCCAAAATGGTGGAAATTTTGAAGATTTGACTGCTGCAGCGTGTTGAACTCTCTGCTTTGTGGGAAATACTATATTTAACAACTTAGAGTATGCAATTATTATCAAACAAATTGACTTAAAACAGTTGCCATACTGTCTAAATGCAAAAATAAGGTCCTCCTATGAACTAATACTTGGGTTTTACTCCGATCGAGGACGAACATTTAGAATAATGTATGTGTAATGTGTTTTGAGCATTTGTTAGAAACTATCAATTAAAACTGTCAATATAGGTTTCTTCAGTTTTCAAGTTGGCCTGGCTGACTGGCTATGTATGCATTCATGTCTCATGTGTACAGGCTGCGACAATCGAGCTAGAGGACTGAAATTTAAAACATTTATTCCTTATCATGTAAAAAAAAAGGTTTTAAATTCAATAGATTTTCAGTGAGAGGGTTCAATTTTATGATAAATTCATCCCTTATTTTGTGTCATTCTTGTTTTTTGGAAACCCCGAGTCTTTAGTGATCACTTCCAAACAAAAGGCAAGAGAAGTAACTCATTCATTTATCACCCCTTTTACCAAATCTTTAAATTGATCACTTCAAATTTCCATTTGATTGATGGCAGCTCAGTTGTTTCTGTGAGTCAGGGCTTTTATGTTGCAATGAATAAGTTGCAATGGATTACCTTGCAATGAACAAGGGCTTTTATCTTACACTGTATAACTACTACACTTGCCACCTTCTGTAGTTTATAAATTAATATAGGAAACTTCATAAATGTAATTAAAAGATCTACATTAAAAGTGCATAACACATTTTTCTGTAATGCAAATTTCTTTTCTCATAGCTAAATGGAAATAATAGAGGAATAAAAACCTTATCTTCTCAGAAAGAAAAGTCTGATATCTGTTCCTTATATAAACAGATCAGTGTCACCCATGAGTGTCACAGAACTTATCATCTGAAAAATTATCAAAAAAATCTGATCTTTTATCTAAAACTATCTAAAAAAAATCTGCACAGGATTTAGGCATTGTTGCTCCAAAATGACCATAAAGACCCTGAAAAGCACTTTTTTGAAAAAGACACAGGAAACCGTTTTCAGATTGTGCTTAGTCATGGATTCATGTAAATTTCCATGGTTATAGCCTCCAGAATGTGATCAGGAACTCCAAGAGACACAAACACATGCACATAGACAGAGACGAGCAAAAGAGAGAAGAATTTGTTGCCCATTTGACTGGTTGTTCGGGCAAGCCAACCGTGGCCAGTGATTTGATCAAGTATTGCATTTAAATAAGTGACCTTGCCACACAAATATTTCTCAAATTTAAGTGAAAAAAAATTAGTTTGCTTGCATTTCAATTAAAACTGTTTTGAATTAACTTTCTCTTTTTACTGCCTAAACTTTAATGAGTACAAAAATTGCAATTTTGCGGCGGACGATTTGAAGCATTGAAAAATTCTGCTGAAGTTTAATGTCACTAAAGGATGACTATGGGGGAGTAATTTGAATTTAATTCAGATTTCCAAAATGGTAATATTCTTGGAGCCATCTAATCTGTTATTTGTTTTTTCTATCTCAGTGTGTTTATGTGCTTCCTTGTAATAATAAAATACACTGACAAGCCAAAATATGTCCTCATGCCTAATAAGATGGTAGTCTTTCATAGGCTTGCAAGGCAGATTTCATCTAATCAAGCATGGATTCTGCAAGACATCTAAAGACTTTTGGGGTGATCTGATGCCAAGACGTTAACTGCAGGTCCTTAAATTACTACAAGCTATGTAGTGGAGGTTCAACAGAGCGAACTTGTTTGTCCACAGTTCATAATGGTATTGAGATCTTGGGGGTTTTGTTGCCAAAAAAAACAAAGTGAAATTTTCTTCTTGTTCCAAAAACCATTCCCAGTATCGCAAGACATATTGTCCTGCTGAGAAATGCCACCACCATCATAGTAGACTTTTGTCACAAAGGAGTGTATTTCAGGTATTGGGTACATGACAAAATACCTTCCACATGAAAAATTGAAGGAAGATTTATGATGTTGAGGGCAACAACAAAGTCCAAGGCTTCCGCTAGGCATATGCATATGATACATCACATGCAAGAAGGAACACCAAAGCAGCCCATCAATTAAAAAGAAAATCATGATTCATGATTAAATTAGGCACCATTAGAAAACTAAAGGAAGTTAATACAAAGTATGAATAACTTCTCAAAGCTATAAATGAATAATTAAATGAACTTTGGTGCCCCCCCCTCTAATCAAATACCCAGCACCCTCTGCTTTGCCCTCAGTCTGTCATGAAGCTGACATTAAATTGCCTTTTCATCTTCAGTCTAGAGCAGTTTGTGGAATGGTTAGTTGGTAACCATTTATGTCTGCCACAGGCCTGGTAGTGGGTGATAAAAGGATATATTCACAATATATTTTAGTGGCAATCCTGTCACACAATATTGTCAACATTTATTGTATCAAAGTGTAGTATTACTTATAACAGTATAATAAACATGGCTTTCATTACCAGCCTCTGTAATGTTTCAACAATAAACCCTCCCTGCTCAGTTAAAAAGCCTGATCCAGACGAGGAGGTGACACCCATATTGGTTACCAATGTACTGAGAATCACTTCCCTTGTTAGATGTATATGAAAGTTTTACAGATATTCCTCAATGAAGGCAGTTATGTTCAATCTGAGGTTTGATTAACAATGTTAAATTGATTAAAAAAAATGACAATGTGCACTCTTTGCTTTGCCATTCAATCTTCAACCAGAATTTCTGAATTAAGTTTATCATAAATTTTGAGGACTCAGTTTACAGCAAATCATCTTTCTGTCTCATCTTCACTGGAGAGAAGAGGAAAGAAAAGGTTTTTTGAGTGAGCCTGTTGGCACATGATGAACTTCCAGGAAATTATTGTTGTCAATTTTATTTCCATCATCTTTAGAAGTTAGAGGAAATTGATTCCACTTGCAAACCATGGGGAGCGTTGGGCAATGTCCCATCATGTTGACCCATGATGTGTTGGGAGAGGCCTGGTGGATTGGTTACAACTGATGTCAGGTGAATCTTGGGAAAGGTCTGTCAAATGATGGACACTGTTGCTACTACTGATGATGATTCCATTAGAGAATTATCTTCATCTTTGACCACCGCTTGTATGCCCTTACAGTCTTCTTGTGATGTAGATCCTTGAGATTTCTATTTGTAGAAACTTCCCAATTTTCCTGGACTCAAAATCATCATTATTATCAATCTGATATTGACCTCTTGGTCACAAATGAAGGAAAGTTCTTTGACAGGAATCTAAATAAACATAAGAAATACTAAGAGAATGAGAAAAAATTGCAATTTCCTTTTGATTACTTTATCTCTATATTTATTTTAATATTTCAATTTCATTGCCACCAGAGACGAAAAGTGCTCTATCCTTTTTTATATGTATGTGTGTGTTTTTGTATTTGTTTGTGTGTTCCAGTGCTCTTGACCATACCATTTTGTCAATGGACTTAGCACCAGTTTCCACTAGACCCTTCCTTTCTATAAATGCCCTTTTTAATCTTTGGAAAAAAAGCTTCTTGACCTGTTTTAGACCTCATTCTGACAGGTTTAATAAACACACCTAGATTCTCTAAAATCTTGATGTTTTTAGATATTTTAAAAACTTTATTTTAAATGTCTTGTGGTGAAAAATGCCATTCATATCATAAAGAGAACTTCTTTATTCTTCAATAGAATTTCTTTTTTGTGACTTCAAATTTCGATGTATGGTTGTTCAATAATAATCCCTGACAGCAAATTTTCCTTATTTCTTTTTTTTTTTTTCAAATTTCATCATTTTCCTACTCCAGAACAAAATGAAGCTTTGAATTATTGCAGCAATCAATTCTAGTTTTTCTTTCTTTCCTTTGGGACAAGAACAGGAAAAATGAGGTGACCACAATTATCAAGCTTATCGCAATTTGCAAAGGTGCGCAATAGAGTAGGGAAATGATGAAGGAATATGTTGAAAAGTCAATTAAAGAATTCTCAGGGGAGCCTTTTTTTTTTCCTTACAATACATGTGAGTACATCCCACTTATTCCTAATTTTGTAATTTTGTTGAAAATTGCTTTGCCTGTGATTCAAATACTCTGTCCCATGACTCTTACGCTTATGTGTGGTCAAGTCTCAACAATCATATTTGTAACTTTTTGAATGATGTCAAATCTCCTCTGCTGAGTTGCGTGTTGTTCTTCCAAGAGTGAAACTAGCGACAAAACATCTCAGTAAATCAGTGACTGATTGGAGGCCCGAAGATTTCTGAAATATTAGACCATATCAAAGAATCTCTTTTTTCGAACCAGTTGTATGTGGGCTAGCAGTCTAAAGGCTGGCTTGTGACGTCTGTAAAGAGCAGTCGAAAAAACCCTCAGTGTGTCAGTGTTTGTGGTAGACTGCCCAGAGCTGTATCATCTTTTCCCCTATAGATACCCAAAAATCGTAGACTTCTGACTCTGGCTTCAAAAGTCAGAAAATGGCATTTTAAAATTTTAGTTTTGTTCTAATAAGCTTGTTTTTAAAGCTAGCAAGTTGTAGTTTTCTGGGAACTTTTCTGCCTATTTTTTTCAAAATATGGTGTGAATTTGGTATTTCAGAACATGGTGGAATACATGTAGAATTTGGCATTTATTTGCAAATCATGCTGGCTGTGTCAGCCATCTTTGAAAGCAAGTATCAAAGGTAGAAATTAACTAAAACATCTACGTCTTAATACGTCTAAATTCATAAGGATTAAATGAAATATTACAGAAGGGATTTCATCATTTGTTATATCTCTTCACACATTCAATTTTACAAAAATATTAAATTATTGAATTTAATAGAGCATTTGGGTTGGGATTAAATTGAATTAAATATCAATGACAGGAACAACATTTTTCAATATTTTTCATCTTGATTAATTCATTCAATTATAAGTATGTATTGATAAATACATCCAATATTGTTCCCCTATCCAATATTTAATTTAATTTCAACTATAATACTTAATTGAGTTTAATGATTTATTATTTTTTGAAAAATAAATATACATACATTTCATGTAGCCCTTATGAATTTAGATGTATCAAGAAATTTTAGTCCATTTCAGCTTTTCATACTTGTTATCGAAATGGTTGGTACAGGTGCTGATTGTTTGCAAAAAATTGACTGAAAAGTTTTTTAGTTGTTATTAGCAAGATAAAACGTAATTCAAGACAGAGTTTTTTCTGGGTTTCTTGGGTTAAAATTGTTTCACGACTCCTTTATTTTGAGTTGAAATTAAATACAAAAATAAATAAGTATTAGTGCTAGATGATAAACTTAAAATCTAGCTCCTTATACCAAATGTCAATTTCTTTATCTACAAAAGCACTGAACACACAAGCTCACCAGTTCGTTGCTCTGACTTTCTTATTCGGTTACTTCTCCCTCTTTCTCTCTCATCCTTTGCACTCTAGGATCTACATTTTCAAATTTTACCATTTTTCCACTGTGACTGATCACTGTTCAAAATCTTCATTTTCACAGATCTTGAGATATCTTTCATACGCTTAGCTACACATCATAGGTCCTCTAGCTCAAATGCGTATTCACCTCTCCATCCCTTGTGAAAGAAATAACAATGCATTCAGTACACAAGTGCTGTGATTATCTTCTATCTTCTAATCCTCCTTACTTCAAGATACACACATGGGTTAAACCCTATATGTTTCCTGGACTTAAATAGTCTTTCAGTAATGTGTTTTTCAGCATCTGAAGAATGGCCCATCAAGTAGTGCATCTGCGATCATAAAATGAGGTGTTGTACATTGCCCCCAACTTGGCAATTAGGCATACCACTGATAACCCTATCTACATAATTATTCCTTGGTCCATGAAATACCAAGCCATATGGATTCAAAGGATTTCAGTTACCCTGCTTCATAAATGCATGGCTACTATGACAAATTTCTCAGGGCTTCAACCCTCCGCTGGAGTACTATCTTTTTTCTTCCTCTTCTACCTCGGTGAAAAATCATACAATATTCCCATTCTATCATGGATCCAATTGCTCTCCTTGATAACTTAATAACCAACCCTCTCCTACTCACTGAAGATGCTGCATAGTAATGTTATCTAAACAGGCCTCTTCTATTATGATCGATCTTACTAATGTTTACATGTATTTTCCTTTCAGTTTCATATGTATTATTTCAAATGTCTCTTCATTAAATGTACATCCCATTGGTTTGTCTAGTCATCCGTATATCTTTATTATGATAACAAACTCTGTTTAGTCCCTGCGTTCATATCCATATTTGCCACGTGTATTCTTCCCTCTGTCATGGCAATTATTGACTATTTTTCTTCATCAGCATTTATCATGACTTCACAGCATATGGTGGTAAACTCAAAACACGTGGAGACAAATTACTTTGTTCTCTGCAACTACACCCTCCCATCGCTATATAAAGCCAACTACTATTACTACTCTCCCTCACACAATATAGGAATAATCATGCCAATGATAGTATGGAAGAGTGTGTTTGTTTGTCTCCGTATTTCGTTTACATCAAAACTTATGCAATTTGTCAATCTGTTCAGCGTCCAGGTTCAGTATTGCACAAGTGTAGCATACACAAAACAATCATGCAAAATGTACTTAGGAAGATGACAATCATCATCATCATCATCCTCTTAACGTCCGTCATTCTCTATCGTGGGCATCATGGAACCAGTACTTTCCGAATTTGTCCAACTCGTCTCTCCATCTAATACTCTGCAGGCCTCATTTGCACATGTGATCTCTGGGGGTCCATGTCATGAGTCGCGTTGTCCATCGGCTGTCTGCAAGTCTTGTGACAGGGCCAGCCCATTGCTATTTGAGTTTTTAAATAGATTCAATAGTTTCTCTGACTCCTGTTTTCTCTCAGGTGTATTGTGCTGTCTTGTGGTCTCTCCGTGTAATGTTGAGTATGATTCTCTCAGGCACACATTGCATGGTTCTCAATTTGCAGGTCTGTCTCTTTGTTAGGTTCCATGTTTCAGCTCTATAATTGACTATTGGGAGGATACATTGGTTGTGTACCCTTCTTTTTAGGACTAATTGGATTTTCTTGTTTTTGAAGATTGAGCTTGCTCTACCGAAGGCCTGCCATCCTAGAGTGATTCTCTGCTTCATTTTTTCTTCTTTATATGGCCTGATAAAGGAGCTACTGTGATGGTATATATGTTGCAGCCCTTGGACATAAACTAGATCTATACCTTGTGGAATGATGGCCTCCATGACTTTAGGGATTTCCACTGAGTCAAAGGCTTTTTCAAAGTTGAGATGACCAGCACCATATCGTAAAACCTCTTTGAGCTTTCCAATTTATGAAATTCTGATATGCCCAACTCCTTATTTACCTTTGACCAAGACATGCCCAGGTGTTTCAACACATTTACTGTCATTTTTACCGCAATGGCCATAACGTTTTTACCCATCAGAGAGTTATAGCCAATAAAAGTTTGTCATTTAAAAAACAAAGTATTGAAACTTTGAGAAGCTTATTTCCTCCATTAATTATTTAAAAACACTAAAATATCATTTGAAAATTGTTACCAGATGAGGTGTTGGAACTGTTTTTCATGGCCTGTAGCCTTGGGGCCATCTGGGAAGCGAGTGACTAATTAACACTGATGGATGACAGATAAGAGGAATTTCTATACTTTTGGATGGAAGAGGGTCGACCGTAGATAGACAGATAGACCCATCAGAGCTTCATCTATGCAGGAAAATAATATTGTAAAAGTTTCTCACTCTTTCTCCCTCACACACTCATATGAAGACTGACCCTCCTTTCTTTGCCGACATCTATGTTTTTAGCCTCTGCAATTATTCAGGTATTGAAAGAGGTTTTTGTCTGACACAGAGAACAAACATTGGTATTGTAATATCTTTCTATACACCATGTTGGCATTCTCATTTCAATAAAGAAATATAAAGTTTTTGCATACTAAGTGTCCTTTTTTAATAGTAAGATAAAGTATGATAAAAACAACAAAAATGCTGAATATCTAATCAAATTTGAAGGAATACTGATCTTTAAATCATAATATACAATCTCTATGAAACTCTTTAGGTTTTCTGTTCTCCTGTCCAAAATATTATTCCATAGAAAATGATGGGTGTAGATTTCATGTTGCTGAAAATGCTCACCGAGTATTGCCTTTCAAAAGGTTTGTGTTTTTTTAAGATGATAACTAAAATGAATATTGAAAATCTAGAAAAACATTTTAGATTACCTAATAATATATATATATGCAAGAGAGGAAAACGAGAAGCAAAGAGTGTTTGTATAAAATGATAAATGAGTTTGGTTTGTGGAAGTACTTACCAATACATGCAGTGCTTTCATAACTGCTTGAGCATAAATATAGTGTGACTGTAGTGCATTCAGAAATAATGGATGAGTTATTTGTAGATTTATCTTCAAATGTGTTATTATCTGTGGTGCCTCGATCATTCAATATCATTGAATGAGACACACATATATATTAAGCATAGAATAGATATAACTTTACACAAATGAAAGTGCAAAGAAAGAACTTACAGGTCAAAGATGAAAGTTCAGTCTTACATGTAAAAAGTGTTTCTGTTATCTTCAAGTGTTGTTTTCATTATACTTAACTTGGGTATCAAGCAGTTAATGGTAAATAAATGGATTGTGAGACAAAATATCAACAGGTATTTCCAAGTTGCATATTAGATGAATCATCAATATATATGAAGGAAATATTAGTCAAGCTCAGCTAGTGATATTTGTTGAAGGAAAGAATAGAGTAAATAAACTTTTCAAGTAGTCCGTCATACAGAAATAGAAATTGATAGGTAGACATAATTGAAAGAATACATGTCTATCTAAAGATACTTTAGGCAGCAACTGACTAATTAAATATTTGTGGGAAAGATCTTTGTTTTGGTGGTTTACAAAATTAGCTAAATAGTGAATGCATTACAAAATAGATAGGTGACCAAGTGAGTAAACAAGTCATCACACTATCTATCATCTGACTGTGAATGAACCCAAATAAACAACTGTTGTTGGTGTGAACTAAACACCATCTGCTTCCCATAGACATATTTGTATATTGTTACTCAAGGGGTATATATGTAACCATTTACTTGCCAATGTTATAATGCAAAGATGGTTGTAATGAATTGTTCTTGTCCGTAACTGGACACCACTTGTTTCCTGGAGACATATTTGAATCTTATTGATGACCTCCAACTAACACTAGTTGAACTAAACAAAAAAAAAGCAAAAAATTGGCCAACACATGAACTTCAGTAAAATGAAAATCATGTGCAACATTCATGTTTAGAATAAAAACATAACTGTCAAGATAGAAAATGCAAAACTCAGCAAGGTAGTCCACTATATCTACCTAGGACAACTAATCTCCTTGAGACCCTCAAAAGAGGAGGAAATCAAGTGAAGAATCACTCTGGGATGGCAAGCCTTCGGCAGAGCAAGCTCAACTTTCAAAAACCAGACGATCCCAATAATCCTGAAAAGAAGAGTATACAACCAATGCATTCTCCCGATAGTCACTTATGGAGCTGAAACATGGAACCTAAATAAGAGATAGACCTGCAAACTGAGAAGTATGCAACGTGCGCATGAGAGAATCATGCTCAACCTTACATGGAGAGATCACAAGACAGCACAGTATATAAGGAAGAAAATAGGAGTCCGAGACATCATAGAAACTATCAAAAAACTCAAATGGCAATGGGCAGGCCATGTTGCAAGAATGAAAGACAACCAATGGACATCACAACTCAAAACATGGATCCCCAGAGATCACATGAGAAACCGAGGACAACAGAATACAAGATGGAGAGATGAACTAGACTAATTCAGGAAATACTGGCGCCATGACGCCAATGACAGATAATTGTGGTGAATCCTGGGGAAAGTCTGTGTCCAATGACGGATGTTAAAAGACCGATGATGATGAACATGAATTTGCACAACTGTTGACTATTCATATAATTTGACATTGATCCAAACAGAAGTGGCAGGAGTTGACACCACTGTTATTCATTCAACTATCAAAGTAAATTCTGTTGCCTTTCTAATCGAAAATTGTCAACTAAAACTGTCAAAATATTCAACATAGGTTTCTTCAGTTTTTGAAAGATTTTGGCTGGCTGGCTGGCTGGCTGGCTGGCTAGCTATGCTTGTATGGTTACAGTTTACAATGGAGCCAGTGGGCTTAAAAATTAGACATTTCTATAATAAACAATTTTTCTGAAAATTCCTGACCAAGATAATTTTGCGGAGGGGCGGGGGCATTTTTTACAATGTAATTCAATGCTAAGTGTTTATATTTGTTTTTGAAAATATAGACTTTTTAATGATCCAACAAAAAGTCGAAAGAATTATCTTTGATTGATCACCCTTTTTGCTATTTTTTAATTGGTCAACTCCAGCACGGCATGCTGCCAAGAGATGCTGGTCAGGTGACATTTCCTATCGACCGACTAATCAGACCTGTCTGTTTAACTTTTGCATAATTCTGTGAAAGTTTTAATAATTGAATTAAAACTTTGATGGCCTGGTAACATCATTTAATAAAAATTGATTTTAAAAGAAAAAATTATATTTCATATGCGGACTGAAATTCAGTAGAGAAACAATATTGAATGCTGTTAAATGATTTCTTTTTCATTGCAATTTTGCTGTTATCACAAATCAACGTCCAGTTCCAAATTGCTTGTGGTTAGATTTTTTTATTACTAATTTATGGAAATTTATTCAAACGGAATAAAATGAATTAGATTTGAAACGGAAATGAAATCATGGATCCTTGAGGTTTCTGGTTAATGAGAGCTTAAAATGAAGAGACATTGAGGAGCCTAATTCTAATCGAAATATTAAAGTCCAGAAATTTAAGTTTCAGCTTTTGAAATGGCAAAAAATAGATAGTTCACGATGACTTCTCTTTCTATTTTTAACATGCTTTACTTTGATATTTATTGCAACAAAATTTGATATTGTCTTTGTGAATCGCTTGTGCAATAATTCATAATTAAGATCATAGTCCCCTCGAAGCAATTTTACAATCAGCACAAAAAGGAAATTGATATGCACACAAAAGATTATTACTTAAATAATAATGATAATAATGATGATAATAATAATGATAATAATAACAATAATAATAATGATAATAATAATAATAATAATAATAATAATATGGCAATTATTACTTTTCCCATTTCAAAATGGCTACCATTTGAAAGGGTCAGTGTTTGTGTTAGTCTGTTATCAGAGTCTATTATTCTCCTGGGGCAATTTTAAAACAGGAAATGTAACAAATGAAAATTATATTTATTGAAAATCATCCCTTTGGTTATTATTTCTATAAACTAGTTAGATAGATTTTCAAATACCACATTTATACATCACTAACTTCCTTTTCTGATTTGTTTAGTATGGTTGTAGCCATGTTTGGCACATGGTATTCATATTGTAGAGTTTATAAAGATCTGCTTCAAATTCTGTTGATAGCTAATTGAATTTTCATTGGGAAAAATATTGATCCACTTTGTTGAATTTGAAAGAAGTGAAAGGTGAGAAGCACAAAAAACCCTGCAAGGTTGTTTGATGTTGAATGGTTTAACAAAATAGCAGAAACTGATACACTGAACGCTCGTGAGATCAGGAACTTTCCACTGCGAGAAGTTGTTCTGTATGATTCAGAAACTCGATATTGTCATGATGAAAAAGTTCCAAATTTCAAATTTATGTGTGGATGATACTATAGACCTTATTTGACTTCAGGTGGACCCCTTTGAATGGAATACGAGAATAAATGTTGAATCCAAAATGCATTAGAATATGTTTTTCTATTTATGTTGTTTAAATACGATTTTAAAATAAAATAAGTAAATTTTGAAAAAGTGTACGATACTTTTGACTTTACTGTGTGTTTTTGTATGTGCAGTGTTTATGAAAATATTTTTAAATTGAAAGATACATCTCAATTGAATATACACACACATTTACACACAAACACACACACACTCACACACACATATATATATATATATATATATATATATATATATGTATATATAAATATATATACATATATATATATATATATTTATACTTTCAATGACCCATGAGGATAATACATATGAAATTCCTTAAACCCATCATCCCATCTATACTATTCCCAACCTACGAATACAATCCAATACTAAACCATTACCCTTCAACCCTGACACCCAATGGCCTCTCCAAGACTCACTATTGCTGCTACTATCACATTTTGCCACAGAAAAGCACAGACTTCATCACCAACAGAACTAAGTCCCACACATCAGGATGATCCTAAAAGATTGGATTCCAATTTTTGCTTCCACAGCGAAGCATCTGATGGTAAATCTATTTTCCACAGAAAACTTTTAACCACTGAATGGTACACATACACTCACACAACATACACTACTGAAGATGAGAATATCTCCTAAAACATGTTCAACTCACCCATTAGTTTCTTTATGGATTAACTAATTAATAAACAAAGTTTCCATACACTTTTACTCCTGAGTCTGTCTCACTTCCTATTGTTCAAATTATATATACATATATATATATACATATATATATATATATATATATATATATATATATATATATATATATATATATATATATATATATATATATGTATATATATATATATATATATATATATGTATATGTATATATATATATATATATATATATATATATATTTGTATGTTTATATATGTATATATATATATATATATATATATATATATATATATATATATATATATATACGTTCATGTGACACCTTCTTTTCATCACCTCTTTGAAATAGTCTTTTTGTCTGCGTTTTGCTGACTAGCTTACAGTGTGACTTGAACTTAGTTGAGCATGTATGAAGAATGAATATCTATTGCCCCAACTGTAAGAACACACATATTTATGCATATATATATGTGTGAGGATAAAAGATGTAGATCTGATAGAATGTCGTGGAAAAGTTGTCAAAATGGAAAAGGGGAAAAGACTTCAAAATACTCAATACGTCTCAAATTGTTTCATTAAAGAGTGTAATATTTTACGTACATCTCAACTGTCCCAAGTTCATTAGAGCTTTGAAAGCGAAAGTTGGTTTCAGAAAAATAGTGAAAATTATATTATGCCCAGCTGATTATTGGAGTAGCGTATAGGTGGAGACAACCCATTTTTTTTATAACTATGTATTAAACGGAAATGTTTCTTAGGATATGTGTGTGTGTGCATACAAGTATTTATTCAAACAAACATTTAAACTTATAGAATTGAACAAACAATCATGATTAAAAGTTGGATTTAGCAAGAAACGCCACATGATTTCACAGCCTCACTTTTTTTTTTCTCCCTCTCTTTTCTTATAGATCAAAGAGATTAGTCTTTATTATCTATTTACCAATAAACATGTGGCTGGTAAATTATAGATCATAAATGATGTCAATTCAAATATCAATCCATGTGAATGCCTCTATCAGTATGGTAGAGAAATAGATTATAATCATTATTTCACTGCTATAACTGATAAGCCAAACAAATAAGACCACGACAGGGTTAAACAGTGCGAGACAACGTTAGGATTTACCTCGTCATCTCTTCTATCTAGCAGTGTGTAGTTTATTGAATACAATGAAGTTTAACCCCATGGATGATAAAGACTTTGAAGAGCAACATATTTGCCATTGCTCACTGTATGAATTTCAAAAGGGTAGTACTGCAACACAGGCAATGAGAAATATTTGTGAAATGTATTCTGTAGCATTGGGGACTTGTGAATGTCAGTTGTAATTTGAAAGGATTAAGAAATAGTATTTCTGATTTGAATATCCATGATTACTTTCAAAACATGAAAATGCTCGATTTATCTCCAAACATGAAAATACCTGATTACTTTCTAAACTTGAAAATACTTGATTATTTCCTAAACATGGAAATACCTGATAACCTTCTATACATAAAACTGCCTGATAACTTTCTCAATATGAAAATACTTGATCACAATCTAAACATAGAAATACCTGATAACTTTTGCAGTATTTTACAGAAAAAAGCAGGAGTCCAAGATATTATAGAAACCATCAGAAGACTGAAATTGCAATGGGCTAGCCATGTTGCAAGAATGTCAGACAACCTCTGGACACCGCAACTCACAATATCGATCTCCAAAGATCAAATGCAAAACTGTGGCAAGCAATATAAGATGAGTTTAGAAAATATTGGCTCTGTGATGCCCATGATAGATAGGTCAGGTCAATCCTGAGAATTGTCAATGTTCAACAATGAATGCGAAAAGGCTGATGAAGATGATTATGGATTTGTTTTCCAGGAACAAAGTGTATTGCTGAAATATATGTTGTTTCCAGCTCATTGTTACCCAGCAAAGTTCTGCCAAGGCATGACATTGTTTTTCATCAACAATGGATTATTGACTGATCTGTGGGACCTTAACTAATATTGCCAGAGTATGTTGCCTCCTGCTTAGTGAGTGACAATCATTCCTGCTGCCTTAGAATTTTCATCTGATTCCTTCTGAGTAATGTGAGGCTGTTTCCTCACATTTTCAAAGATTCTTGAGGCACCATGCTTGGAGATTTGGCAAAGAGTTCCTGTTCTCTGCATGTTTACCTCAGGACTTTATTGCTCATGTTTGCAAATCATTTAGCCAATTGTGTTTACCTGAATATTAAATTGTATTGTGAGTGCTTAACAAATGTTTCCCGCCAAATATTCAATTTTCTTTGTCTAAGGTCAACAGAGGGTTCTTTTACATTTGGCATTATGGTCATGTTGTTCCTAAAACAGTAATGGGTGAATGTTTTGGTTATTCTGCATGCAAATGATTTTGGAGATCATTCCAGGAACTTTCTTTCAGCAATAGTTTTTCAACATAAATTAGTCTGTAAAATTTGTTCAAACATTGAACATTGATATCACTGTTGAGAGGCTTGAATACTTTTTCACAGCACAATAAACTAAATAATTAACCCTTTTACTGGCAGGACAATATTTCTGTCACCATCAGCTTAGCAGGAGAATGACATCACTATCGTTTCATTGCAGTGTCCGATACTAGACAGATATTCCCGAATTTGTTGATAGAACTTTCAAAATAGCAGCCAAACACTAGGATGGTCTGCCCTCCAAAAAGTATGTATGTATGATTTACAGCATGTTTTGAGCTGCTTTTAGTGATTCTGGCAGCGATCTAAACGTGAATGGTTTTCATTACGATGACAAAAAATCAGCAACTGAATCGGACGATAGCGAACACGGCAATGTTGACTTTCTTGTTTACAGCACTACTCATGGACATGGAAATGCCCAGCTTCGTATTTCTGAAAATAGTGATCAGTGAGGTGATTCCGAGAATTATGATAACTTCCGGAAAGCTATGACATTTTGCCAAAAGATCAGCCCCCAGATATGAATGACTTGATATCACACTCAGATTTCTCATGGAATCCTCCATATTACACACAACCTGAGTATTATTTTATTTGATTGGTCTCACATTATTGCAATTCATTTTGTTATAAAGAAATTCTCTGAGTGATACTCTAGCTGGGGAAAAATCAATCAGTAATAAGGGTTAGACATACCTTTTTATAAGATGAAATCTTTAAATTTTTGTCTATGATATCATCAGTAATTTTGGAATTTAATTAAGTATTGCATTTCAGATACTTCTAACAATTATGAATTCACCAAATTTAAAAAAAACTCTTATGAAAGGAGTTGAATACTTATTTGCTATGAAAAAAAATATGTCAAATTCATTGGTTGAATATGTTGGTAGAGAACTTGACAAAGTTTTTCGGTGTAACTTTTATCTTTAAAGATATCATAAGTTGGTTTGCATGCAGTCTGATATTAAAACTGCCACAAGTCTTTTGTATTCACATTGGGGGGACAATCAATAGAAATGACACGAACAAGTTACGTGTATTGGTATATTAATTGATCCTTCATCTTCATATATGTTTTTGGGATAACCTACTAGTTTTGAAAATAAATGATGAGTATTATGAAATAACACCCATCATTGAATTCATTATGATAACATTCAATATAAAAAAATAAAAAAGGATACATGTATGACATGAGCTATATATCAAAATCAAAGCTGAAAAGAGTGGGTTTGACCAACACTGGGGTGCCATTTTAACATAACTGTTTTGTTTTTAAATCCCCAAAACCATTATATGGCAAACAACTGATGATCTGAACAAAAAAAATTACATATAGTACCATCATATTGAATTCTGTGTAAAACATAAAAACAGTAAAGAAAATTACACAAACTAAATTAAGAAATATTAGGAAATAAGACTGAGATGACATAAAATTTTGAAGAAAAGTTTTTCATTGTATTTAAAACTGTAAAGCTTTTGAGGATATATATAGATATATATATATAGTTATGCAAACTTTCCATATTGAAATGCTAAAATAGAATTTTATTAAGTCAACTTATACATAGATCCAAAGTATTCATGGCCAAGTACCATGCGAATCATTTTTAATCTGATCGCAGTTATTTCAATGTTTTAACTGCAACTAACTAGAAATATAACTTTGGGATCTAAATTATCCAGGAATGTATTTTTTTTTTGTTTCAGTTTGTAACTTAGTTTTATTTTGTATTTCTTTTTTTAAAAACTTTTTTATCTTTGATTCACTATAGCCCTATATTGGGAGTGTTATACACATGCATACATACATACATACATACATACATACATACATACACAAAGACAGAGAAACAGATGTTATATTTGTCTTCTTTTAGACCAGATTGTATTCTAAAAAATATATGTATACCTTTTTAAAGCAATATCTTTAACGGGGAATAAAACTATATCAATAAAAAATGTCCATTTGCTTCTAGAAACAATGTTGATAGGCATGAGATAATAGACAAGTAAAAAAAAGTGATTGATTTTTAAAAAGGTAAAAAGCAGAAGAATATTGGCATGAAAAAACAAGTGAAAAAGGTATTAGGAGAAAAATATATCTTTTTTGTTTATTCTATCTATAATATCTAAAAAAGATATGGAAAAGAACTACTCCAAAAAATGTTATTTTCAAATTGGATTACTGAATATATATAAGTAATTGCTGGTATGTAGCATATTGTTTTGAAAAATGCTTCAACCGTAAGCAAGTTTCATAAATAAAAATGTTTTTTACACGTGCATGCTAAATTAAACCTATTGGTGCCTGTGGAACTGCAGACAGTAGGAAAAGACCAGGCATAAAATGGAGGGATGAGATAGAAATGTTTGCTGATCAGATGTGGTAGAGGTTGCTAAAGTGCAGAAGTATAAAGTATTCAATCAATGCATAATACCAGCTATGACTCATGGATGTGAGACAAGGTTATTAATAAAACGAACAGAGAGACATGGAAAGAGCAATGCTAGGGATAACTAAGAGATAAAAAAAGTCAAAATGGATCAGAGGGAAAACTAAAGAGAAGGATAACATACAAATGATCAGGGAACAAAAATGGAAATGAGATGGACAATAAGCAAGAAGAGATGACAGCAGATGGAGCAAAAGTTTTATCGATTTGTTCCCATGGGACAGTAAACTCAGTGAGAAAAGACCAGACACAAGGTGGAGGGAGGAGACAGAAAAATTTGCTGATTAAACATGCCAGAGCTTAGCACAATTGTTGTCATTGAGGAAGGGGATGAGAAAGGCCTTTTCCTGCAATGGACTTGGTTGCTGCTATATATATATATATATATATATATGTTATCTATATAAGTATGTTATATATGTATATAACATACTTATATAGATAACAATATACATGTATATCTGTATCTATCTATCTATCTATATATATACATATATATATATATATATATATATATATATATATATATATATATATATGTATACATATGTATATACTCAGATATGTATCAATCTATCAATTTATCTATCACTCTCCCTCTGTTTCTCTCTTTATCCAAACTCACTGATAAATGCGGAAAATACATGGTTGGATGAATATCTGAGAGATGGCTGATATAGGTCTTTGTTTATTTAAACCTGATTTATGGTTATCTTGATTTATTTCTGTATTTTACAAATTTGTCTGAGATTTTGAATTATTGTTTTTAAATCCAGCAAAATAAAAAGGATCTTTTAAATGTTTGCTCAAGAGAGAGCAGATCAAAAAATTATTAAAGATTTATCTAAAGGGTTAAAGAGGGTAAAATAAGTCTTCATACTTTAGGAATGAAAAATAAACGTGATTTTCCATATAATTAGAGAGAGACATATGCGTTGAAGTAGGAAAGGTTATTTTCATACTTTATATAAGCTCAATGTTATAACCACTTTGTCTGGAAAAGAAACAAGCCAGAAAGTCAGACCATAGATGCACTTACTTCTTTTCTTGTGTGATGATCTAGCCAAGGCAGTGTTGCGGACTTTATATCCCAAGTTTATACCAAAAGTTGAATCAAAAAACATCTTAAAACATCTAGAAATATCCAGATTTTCCAGAGATACATTCAAAATCTACAATTTCATAATTTTGATAAATTGAATTTGACTTTAATCTTTAACATTTATCTCATTAGGATATGATTCGATTTATCAAAAAATGTTACCTAACTTATTAACATAGATTAAATAGAGATATTACTTATTTCATTAAAAGTCATCTGAATAGCAATTGCTGACAGCTAGACACAAACAAAAACATCTAGATTTTAATGAAAAACATCTGAATTGACAATGCTGAGCAAGGGATGTAATTAAGTCAGTCAGTGTCAGTAATAGATGCTAGAGATGCTAGCTTATTTAGAAATTCGCAAGAAGAAGAAATCAAGTGAAGAATCACTCTAGGATGGCAAACCTTTGGTTGAGCAATTTCAACCTTCATGAACAAGAAAATCCCTTGAAAAGAAGAATATACAAACAATGCATTCTCCCGATAGTCACTTATGGAGCTGAAACATGGAATTTAACCAAGAAACTAACCTGCAGTCTGAAAAGGATGCAATGTGCACATGAAAGAATCATGTTCAACCTCACATGGAGAGATCACAAGACAGCACAGTATATCAGAGAGAGAACAGGAGTCCGAGACATCATAGAATCCATCAGAAAACTCAAATGGCAATTGGCTGGCCATGTTGCAAGAATGGGGGACAACCAATGGACATCATGATTACCATGTAGATTCCCAGAGATCACATGTACAACTGAGGCTGGAAGAATATAAGATAGAGAGACAAACTAAATGATTAGTCTCAATTATGTCCAACGATGGATGTTGAAAGATTGATGATGATGAAGTTTGGCACTATGCAATCTTCCTCTCTATGTATTGGATCTTATACCATACTAAGTCAGGCTAAATGAATAACAATTTATCTTCATATTGTTTGAAGAAATAGATGGAAATTGTGTTCAGGAAAAATCATATATTCAAGCTTTATATATTCGAACACACTTTCCAATGTGTAAACAAAATATTAAATATCTACCAATATATGTTTGAGACTTAATTTCAGCCATCATATGTGTGAAGATCTATGTACTTATCTACATATTAGGAATTGTCAACCAAAACTGCCATTAAAACTGTCTGCATAGGTTTCTTCAGTTTTCAAGTTGGCCCAGCCTGCTGGCTGGCTATATATCATGTGTATTCATTGATTGCTCCTTCATCCAATTTTTTAATTGATCCCCCCCAACAGGGCATGCTGCCAAGAGACATTGGCGACATGGAAGTTTCAGATGAGTGACCAACCATACTAGTCTTTGGCTATGTGTATAAGTATAATGCTTATATAAAATAAATTCTTGAAGATCTAGAAATATCTTCAAACTCATTTGTAAAAAATAGGTTGAAGTGATGCAACCATGTTTTTTCTGGGGATGGAGAACAAACCTTTTTTGCGACAGTTTTCAGATTGATTTCTGTTTTTTGAATAAACATTACATTGTTTTTAATGTTATTCTAAGTCTCCAAAAATGCACTTCAAGAATTAAAAGCTGGTGAATGATATATCTATACCTATATTTAGTGCAGATCTGGAAATACAACTTGATAAATCAAATGGAGAACAGGAGGGTGAATAGAAAACACTCTGAAGCTCATTTGTCAAAGGAAACGTGGACTGAAAAATAATCCATGAAATTCATTTCACGTATACCAATTATAGCGCTGTCTCAAAATTGAATTGCAAGTAGCACGCCCAAGAATCTAGCCGAGTGAGCCACAGATTCTTCTTGTTTTGCTCATCCGTGAGTGTGTATGTGTGTGCATGTCTCTAGATGCTCCTGGTCACATATTTGGTGCTGCAACCTTGAAAATTGTCATGAGTGTACTAGTAAAAACCATCTAAAAATTTGTATGGTTTTTCAAAAAATGCTTTTTTTATTCATCTCTGGGGTCATTTTGGACCAACCAATCATGCTTAAATCTTGAACTGTTTTTTTTCAGATTATTTTAGATAAAAGATCTATTTTAAAAAATGACTTTTCTGCCAATTGCCATATAATCTGGTACACACACGGGCTACAGTGAATCATTTAAGCAATATCTTGATGTGAACACACTGGCCAGAAAAACACAAGAACAGGTAATCATTAAAAAAAAAACTGCTAAGATACTAAATTGAAATAAAATTCTATACACCTTAGATAAGAAATACACTGGAAATTACATTCATACATTGATTGTAGAAATTTTCTTCAGATTCATTTGAAATGTGTAAATCTTAAATATAAATCAACTGCTGCAGAGAGTAAACTACGAAGATAAAACTTGATGAGAAATTTCAAACTGGCTGATTCAATAGTTTGAAACTTTGCTTATAGCAACAGAGAAGGGCTGGTGGCTGATTGTTAAGATTCACGGACAATGGACTGGTGAGCCAAATTCAATCTCTGACTGAGACTGGCGTTAACACCCTTGGGAAAGGCATGAATCCATCCCCTCACTCCTCAGCAATGCATGATATAGCATATGATCAAGTGAATGATGCCACTTCAGATACTTGATGTCTTTAAGTCTATTTGGCATATCGCAAACCTTGCAGAACTAATCAAGATCAAGAAACTACAGATAAGTGAAACCCAAGCAGAGAAGGCTGATGTTGAGGCCTGCATAAAAGCACTACTTTGTTTCCCTATATATATATATATATATATGTATATATATATGTATATATATATATATATATATATATATATATATGAAGTTGTTGTAGCCTGCATAAAGGCACCACTTTAGACACCTGTTATTACATGGTGAATGTACCATTTGGCCTAGACAACATAAATAGAATAAACAATTGAAGAAAATTGGGCTGCTGCAGGAATCATTAAGGTTATTTTGGCCTTCCCATCACTGGCATCCGTTTAGCTCAATGGTAAGAGCATCACTATGTTGAAGCGGCTACTCTATCGGTTGCAGGTTCAATTCGTGCTGTAGCCCCATTTTCTTCAATTGTTTATTATATCTACATTGGCCAAATGGTATATTCAGTGTGTAATAATGGGTGTACATTTATAATCATTCTGTCAGATCATATATCCATTTATTAATAACACATCTATATACATATATATATATATATATATATATATATATATATATATATATATATAAATGCAAAAGGGAAAAATGGCCAAGATTTTTTTCCTGGAAAAGTTTACATCCTGAAACTAACAAGTCAATCAATTTTTAAACAGTATTCAAAATTGAAATTACCAAAAATCTAAATGAGATTTATCTAGTTTGTAAACGTGGCAAGTTGAAAGGATTTCTCTCTGAATAGAAAGTGTATGCTTATATAAAAGTACTTGTAAATGTCTAGCTATGATTTTTCATTGATGTCCATTACAAAAAGCAAGATATTTATGTGTGTACATCCAATATCTGATTGCATGATTTAACACTGCTGTTATTTCATAAGTAGAATCAATTTAATTTTCAGCTAATATTTGGAAATAGAAGCAAAACTTCTAATGTTTAGGACATGAAGGAAACTCAAATCAGACTCCAATCATAGAAACACAGTTAGTATTCTTCTCATCATGTTTTCGAATGGTAACACAAATATCTAATTTTACACTCCGTACAAATCAGTTCAACTTTCCAAATCTAAAATTCACGTCTCATTCTGATTTACGTAGAATTGTAACCGTCATGAAATTAACCTTCCTCAATTCCAACATGAAATTGAATCCCAGAATGGTGCACTCACTCAATTGCTCTCTTTCTATCGATACTTTGTTTGTTATTTTTTGCTGAATCTTCTGAAAAAGCAAAATATCTTTCGGAAAAAAAAAAAAGTGTCAAAAAATAAATGTTCTTGTCTGTAACTGCCTTGTCTATTCTATTCATACAAAATCCTGAGGAAAAAAAATTCTTTTTATAATTTTTCCAATAACGTTCGAGAAATCTATCTTTTTCTTTGCCTTTCTTGTTTGTTTTAGTGCTTATGCCACGGCAAAAATAGAAATTTGGTAGCAGACATCTTGCTTCAGACGTTTTGGCCTTTCAGTGTTAATATTCTTTCAACTTGATTTGAATATCTTAATAAGCATGGTTTTAAAATAAACTTTGCTTCTTACATAATGCCAGGCATATTCATCATCACAACTCATTGAGAATTCTATTCTTTTAACTCTTACTCAGATCATCGAAATCTTTGATCAAATATGAATTTCAATGTTTTCTAAGAATTTCTTCTTGGCAACGTTACATAATGAAATTCCTGCTAGCTTGAGGCTTGTGAATAACATTCTTTGAGTATAAGAAACTCACATGTAATATTTTTATATGTATATCATTACTGCCTTGAACACACATACAATGCTGGTCAGGATGATTGGCACTGATGAATTCTTTTGAATAACCTGTACATGATTTTCAGAAATAAATGGAAATCCAACTGATTTTTATCACCAGAATATTTTGATAGGATTTTCAAAGTATTTCAACAAAAAATCATTATTTTTCAACTAGCATGAAGTAATTTTAAAGATGAAATAGAAAATAAGATTTGGTCCGTTATTATGGCAATCTTGAATATTTTGTAATACCCCCTTCGTCAATGATGACAGCATCCAAATATTTCTTGGAGCCATCTATAAGCTTTTGACATTTGTCAGCTGGTAGTTTCTCTCATTCTTTCTCTGCAATTTGCTGAAGCTCTTGAATATTTGCTGGATTCCTGTGGTGAATGGCGCACATTGAAAGCATGATTCCAGATTTCTGCAAAGATTTTCTGTGAGATTGAGACGAGGATTCATTGCTGGCCAGTTTAAAACAGTTAATTTTTTCCTTTTTGACCTTTCTTGCATACTTTTGGATGTGTGCTTCAAGTTTGTATTGTACTAGAGCACTCATGTTCTTTGGACCAAACCTAGTTTTCTTACACTGGGTGGTACATTTGGTTCTGAAATCTCTTGGTATTTCTTTGATTTCATGTTTCACGTTATATTGTCAAGGCCTCTCACACCTGAGGCAACAGAATAGCCCTACAACATTATGTATCCCCCACCATGATTAACTGTTGGTTGGGCATATACATATATATATATATATATATATATGTATATATATATATATATATATATATATATATATATATATATATATATATTGTAGATCATTATCAGTCAATAATTTTTCTCCAAATTTTCATTTTAAATTTGGTAAAAGCTTTTATCAGTCATGTGGTTGAACACTTGCATATTTAACAACATTTACAAGGTGTATATATTAATTGATTTAGTTGTGTTGGAGTATAATCTGAAATGTTAAATTTTCATAACAGTTTCCTCTCAGTGCAGACTTTACAAACAAAATTCTAAATACAGAATCAAGCAGGATAGCAAATTGTATTTTCCCAACCAAATTTTTTTCTATCCTCTTCAATACTTTACACCTTTTTAGTTCAAACACTCTTTTATCGATCTGCAGTGTGAAGTCTTCGTCTTTAATTTGCTGCATTTTTGTAGAGAAGTCGACACCAAATTTAAATGCCACAACCAAATTCTGAATGATTTATAAGTCACACTCTCCATGAATCTTGACTTTAATCTGATTAACTCTTGCAAGTTCTCGTGTCTGTTAATTAGAACACTTGAGAACTAACTTGATTATCACTTGAAACTGAAATGTCAGATTTGGATAACTTCTCTCTTTGTGGGGGCAGTATTGCTGTACTGATTTTTTTATTAGAATAAATCTCTAAAAAAAAACAACTGATTAGTCATTGAGCCAATACTACTTTCTTTGCCCAGGAAAGGAATTTCTAAAGAGAAACTATTTCTTTTTGATTCAGTAAAATCCTTCTGTTGAATCTGGTCTTTTTACAAAATAAAGATTTGGTGGCACTCCATCTTACATTCACAATTTTTTGGTGAATCAATCAAGAACTTCGCTAAATTGCTACTTCAGTAGGAGAAGTATTCTTGACCATTTGCAAATTTTGCACGATATGAGTTTTTTTTTCTTTTAGTTCAAGAAAAGTTTGTTAAATCTTTCTTGACCAATATCTTTCTCAAGGTAACATTTGGAGAATGTTATGTTTTCTGATGTAATCGTTGTTTGGTTTAATTTTGATCCACAGAGGGGGAACTCAGACATCCATTAAGTACCCCCTTGGTTCTTTCATTTCCTGCAATTGCAGTTTGCTATTATATTGCTTCATTTGTGTACCAAGTGCTGGTTTATATGTTACTTCTCCCACATTTTAACTTGTTTTTATCTAACTACAATTGACTGCAATTGCTCAACAACTGACCCGAGTCGGGAAATTGACATAAGCCAGATATATTAGTCAGCACACACGGCAGTTTTCTGGATCATTGGCTGTTGGGAAATCTAAGTTTTTTCAAAATCACAGATTATAGATCTTCCTTCATAATCTATGAAGTTATCTTCCTTGATATCTGCTCTTTTGGATTAGGAAAATTATTTTACAGTACAATTATGGCAGGCTGCTCCACTCGCCGTAAAGTCAAGCCTCTTCCAAACATGCACCTTTGGAATGGGTTCTGCTCAAGTTTCATTAAAAATTAATTCACTACTCCAAGCTAAGTAATACATGACATGTTATCCCAAAACCTCAGGGATTTTGAACATGAAAGAAAATTACTTACCCTACCAGATAGTTTCCACTGTTTTCGTCAGGACTCCTACATTTTCTCTACTTGAGAGCTTTTTGTAGCTTAACCCAGGGGCAATCAAAACAATTGTAAACTTTTTAACCTTTATTTTCTCATCTCCCCGTCAGACAAACCAGACACTTATGGTGTCTTTAGGGAACATATCAAATTTTCATTTCCATTTAAAACTTTTCCTCAAATTCCACAAAAATCCTCTTTTATGTATTAACTCTTGTGCTCTGAATTTTTTTTGTATTTTTGATTTCAAAAAAATATATTTGGAGTATAGTTCATATCGTACAATGGGAGTGTTGAAAACCGTCGACCAAAACTGTCAGCTCAAGTTTCTTCAGTTTCCAAGTGATTCGGTCTGGCTCTGTATTTGCCATGTTTGAAGGTTGCACCAATTGAAGCAAAGGGCTTATTTAACATTCATTCATTATTATGTCTACAAAAACCGCTTTTTTGTTTATTTTGAAAATCCCCCGCCCCTCGAGTCTTTAGCGGAGGGGGTGAATTTACAATGGAAGTTTATGCTTATAGTTTGTGGTAGTGTTCACATTCATTTTTTATTTTTCAGATTTGGCCTTTTTCAGTGCCCAACAAAAGGTGATAAAAATAATTTATTCACTGATCATCCCCTCTTCGGATATTTTGATTGATCAACACCCCCAAAAAATGCTGCCAAAAGATGTTCGTCATATGATGGTATTTATTGAGTGACTAACCAGACCTGTTTTTGCTTCAATTTGATACTTTTCCCAAGTTTTCCTTCCATACTAGTAAAGTTCCTCTACTATTTATTAACTTTTTGGCTCTTGATTTGAACTTTTTGGTTATTCTTGATATCTAAAAAAAATATTTAGAGAACAGTTTATATCGTACAATGGGAGTGTTTACCATTTTTATTGCTTTTTCTTTCCCAACATCAGATCATGTTGAATCATGTATTGACACGCTATTCGATTAGGGTTATGGTTTTTTGCATGAACGTGAAGACTCCTTTTCATATGCGAACATTCAGCGGTGTCTGTTTCCTGGGGCCATCTCGGGGATATTTATTTGCAAATCTCTCAGCAGCTCTCATCTTTTCTTCCTTTCAGCCTAATTCAGATTCACATTGTGATTTTCAGTCTTTCAGGGTTTCACAAATTATACTATTTTCCATTTCTTTCTTTCTTCATTCTCTTTTTCAACATTGTAACTTTTACATTGGGTAATGTATATTATATAATGACCTGAATATTGCAATAAAATTCACAATAAGCTGAGAAATACCATTCAAAAAATTAATAATGAAAGAACCTCTTCTAACTCAGTGTCTCCTAAACTTTCATTCAATGTGGCCCACTTGGCTTTTAGTGTGACATATTGCTACTCAATGAGGATTATAGCCAGCACATTTTTAAGACCAAAAAAATATTAGTAAGAACTACAACATTTTTCTGTTTAAAGGAAATTAATAACAAAGAAGAACAGAATGGTATAGCTCAAATTATAACGGATTTTGCACATTTTTAAAATTTCTCACATGTCAATTTATAGAGATGGAGGTAAATCAGATTTGATCTCTGAGACCTTGAGAGATCAAATTCAAGATTTCAGCCTGTTGACTAGAGCTAATGTTCAAATGCATTCAATTTAGGAGTTAAACTGTAGAGAAAAACATTTATGGTGACATTTCCAACTAAGCTGGGAGCGCCCATACATTTGGTGATATTTTTGAGATCACCAGAATCCAAAGAAATGTAAACAGATCAAGCTCAAAGTAAAGAAGAATGTTTAAAAGACGTTCTTTTGCAAATACATTTAGATCATGTTACAAACTACATCTCATTGAAATGTCAAAGTATGTGTACAGCAGATGTGAAATAAACATATTGCCATTTTTTCAACAACGCAATGGGTAATTTGAAGATATCATCATTTACAATAATTTTTCATATCTATCACAGAGTCAGGTGCATTTATGGGAAAAAACACCCGAATTCCCCCTGCCAAATGTTTCACAAAATTTTCCTTCTGGTATTAGGTGTGCTCAATAACATCTGAAAGAATCAAAATCCTATGACAGTCTGACAACAGGAAAGATATTATTTTCAAGATTTTGTACAAGTTAATGGCTCAATTAGTGGTTATGAAAAAAATCCCACCTACCACCTAAAAAAGCATAACAGAAAGTTTCTCAAAGCTCTTTTGTAGAATGAAGTATGTCCAATGACTCACTAAAAGTCTGTATCAGTCTGACCACAAGAAAGTTACAATTCTGAAAGTGGCCTCCAAAATAGTCACCAAATTCTTAAAATTTATTTTGAATTGAAAATTATGTCACTTAAAAACTATACTAGAAATTTAATGCATTTTTTTTCCAAAATGACACAATCATACTAGTTCCCCATTGCACTAAAAACTCTATTACATATCGCAATAATAACTGAAGTCAATTATCAGGTACAACTCAAAAATGGAGAAGATATCTGTTAAGAAAACAATAGAAAGATAGGGCAAGTCTTTGTGGCCCACCTGGAAAAAATGCTGTGTGCCAACCAACGGGCTATGGCTCACTGTGCAGGAAAATTCAGATAGACCAAAATCTTCATAGAGTTGTGATAAAAAATTTCTCTACGTATTTTGGCATGTCAGAGAATTGCAGGATGTAGGAATAGAAGTAAAACTGTCAATTAAAAAGAGAAAAAAAAGGGATATCTATTGCTAGAGGAATATCATCTGTAAAATTCTCAAAAAAAACGGGTCTGGTTTGTCACTCAATAGAAACCATCACGTGACCAATGTATTTTGCCAGCATGCCATGTTGGGGATGATCAATCAAGAAATTGGAAAAAGAGGTGATCAATAGATAAGTTACTCACTCAAAAATATGAATTTTCAAAAAACAAGAAAACACACACAAGGGTTCAATTTAGCAAATAGCATTTCACCCCCACTCCTTGAAAACCTGTTTGGGTTGGGATTTAAAAAACTTTTTTTGTAGTGAATGTTACAATTTTCAGCCTTCTAGCTCCATTGTCACAGGCTTGTATATGTCATACTTACATACACGCATAACCAGCCAGACCTATTATGACGGTTTGGGTGACAGTATTGGTTTTTGGTTTCTAATAAAGCTTAAACTATTTTTCATCCAGCATAATAAATTCATGAGTCAATAATCTGATTTAAACTCGTAAATAACAAAATTCCATTTTTCTTTATTACCAAAATATTGTTATATATTCAGGAATTGGTTGTGCAGGTATTTTTCAGATATATCCAGATATAAGATTGATTTTCTTGAGATAATTTTAGATAATTTTTTTCTGGTACATGTGCAAGCTATGATGATTCATTTTAACCAGGTATGGATATCTATTATATCATAAACTGTTCTCACTTTTGCCAATTAATCCATGTACTTGTAAAATAGATAGTACTAGTATTGTAGTTATATAACTGAGATAGTTTCATATTTTTCAATATATTTTCATGCAAAATCGGTCCCTTTGTTTGTATGCAGCAGCAATCATATGTATTTAAAAAAGAAATTAAAACTTTTTGAGATGACTGCCTAATAAAAAGCAAGAGAAATAATTTATTCATCGCTTACCATTTAATGCATTAAAGAAATTTCCAAGTTTCAAACATTATCTTTCCACAAGAATATTGACACATTTTTAAACTTCATTGAAAATTCCCAAAGTTGAAGACATGTATTTTCTTTGCAATATCAATTCAAATGTACGTACACACAATCATATAACCATGTATGAATATACTAACTGGGGCACCTGATGTTTTCTAAGGAAAAAGTAATCTATACTGAAAGGTTATGTTGTAAAATCCAACAAAGAGATTCTCAAATTGCAGATCACAACCCTTCAGATGAATCAAAAATCTCCAAATTGACCATTTTCTGAAAATCCAAAAATTGACTATGATCTGAAAATCCCAAAATGTTCCAAACTTTTCACCCAGAACTCAGAAATATTCAGACTTCTAATGGTAGCATTCTTTATTTTGGATTTTACCAGGGTTTCTGGTGTTTTTATAGCAAGCTTAACTTTCAAGAACAAAAAAATCCCAGTAGTCTTAAAAAGAAGGGTCTACAACTAATGCATCCTTGAGTCACCTATGGAGCTGAAACATGGAACCTAACCAAAAGATTGACCCTCAAACTGAGAACCATGCAATGTGCATAGAAGAGAATCAGGCTCAACATCATAAGACATCACAGCATCTTAAAAGAAAAATAGGAGTCTCGAGATATCATAGAATCCATTAGAAAGCTCAAATGACAATGGACTGGTCATGCAGCAAGAATGGCAGACAACCACTAGGCATCTTGACTCACAACATGGACCAAATGCAAAACTATTGCCAGCAGAATATAAAATGGTGTGACAAACTAGACAGGTTCAGAAACACTGACTCCATGAAGCTTAAAATAGAGATGTCTGGTGAATCTTGGAGAGGGTCTTTGTCCAACTACAGACACTAAAAGGAGGAGGAGGAGGAGGAGGAGGAGGAAAATGATGATGATGATGATGATGATGATGATGATTACTTGATAAGTGCTTTGCAATTGGGACTACATTTCCAATCTGGCATGGCCCTATTACCAGATAGGCCCTGTTTGCAACTAAATGCAAAAGAGTCTAACCCTGAGATTTGAATCAGAATAGATCTTTCATGGATATTTATGTGCAGTTGCTTTCCTATGTTTTTTTCACAAAAGTCAAAGAAAAGAAATAAGAGGCTTATATGCTTATCAACATAAACTCAGAAACCACGCAGAGGGTAATGGAAAGAGCAATGGCAGTAATAACTAAATACTTAAATGTTTATTGATATTTTCTTGTTTAGATCTTTGCTCAAATCAGTTGCGAATTGTTAACACCCATTCATTCAGGTAATTGCTCAGTAATGAAAATTGGATCAAATCTGGAACCCAAAATTGATTTGTGTCACAGTTTCAAATTTTCAAACAATACTGCACATGATTTGACTTGTCACATGTGTCGTCAGGGTGTTAATACTAATAGATTTTTCATGGACTTTTTTTTACACTAAATCAATAAATATCTAGTTATAATTTGATCAAAATTTAATTTGATTTATTCAAAACAAGATCCTATTCAGTATTTCTGTCATCAAAACAAAACAAAATGATTGACAGACTTGTCAATATTTTTTTAAAATTTTCAATCAATGTTAAAAATGGCATATGAATAAAGAGAAATAAAAGAATTCATGTAAGGAATATTCTCACAAATATTTTGGTAAATATACTGAACATAGGTGAAAACTAAAAAAAAAAGAAAAAAATCTATTGACACCTTGCCGTGGCACTTGACGCTTGACATCATATGTATTGTGATCTGAATATTTGAGACTTTGAATAGGAACAAATTTGAATCCCAGATTCATATTGGATCCTAAAAATCTAACTACTAAAAACACAGCATTAATTTCTTTGGATGAATACTGGGCTTTCTTCAGGTCAGTGATGATTGGCAATCCTTTACATTCTAAATCGTTATAAAGTAATCATTTTTCAGCGTCCAACATTATGAGTTTCAAGAAAAAATATCTTTATTACTTTCAAGCTGCAAATTATGCATAAGAATAAAGTCCAGTAGGTTTTTTGCTTAACTTATGTGGAAGCCACACATTAAAGAGACTAACTTAAATAAGCTGGTACAAATGATTTACAACAATTGATTTGAATACTTTGAGTATGTTTGGTATCTTCCACTTTGTATGATATTGATTATTTCCAAGTAATGTCTTGATTTAATCCCTATCGACCTCAACTAGTTCTTCCAAACTTTATTGCATCACATAGCAAGAAATATCAAGCAAAAAACTTTACAAACCACTTTTGACACATTCAATCATTCACTGTACTTTCTATATGAAATGTACTAATTCTTTTTAATTTCAGAGTTTCATTTTTACTTTTCACGAGATAAAAATGTATAATATAGTAGAAATGCTGCTTATTTTCTTCCATTTTTTATGGTAAAACCAATGAGCAATAAAATGCCAATTCGAACGAGGTTAGTTGAAGCTAAACACTCCTGATGCTAACAAACAACAAAAATAGAACAAACTTTTTGTAAGGTATATTCTAGATATTTTTTAAAGGTATTTGTACAAAAGTAGCTCTGAAATTTTTTTGAATGTTACCAAAAATTGCTTTATCTGTAATAATAATCATTTAGATTTCCAATGTAATTTTCCAGTCAGTATTTCATATCAATTTTTTAGAACAGAGGGAAAAAAATCAATAGAAAGAAATTTGATATGAAGTAAAATGAAATGGTTTTGTTTAAATTGGTTCCACTTATAATGGCTGGAGGCACAATACATATGACTCAAAAATAAAATTACCCCTGACTGACGTTCCAGTAGAGAACAGTTATATTCCAGACATAACAATGGACAAGGTAGTGTTCGCACTACAAAATATGAAATCAGAAAAGCCACAGGCAAATATGGCATGATGATAGTCTATCATAAAGGCCCAACACACATCTATTCACACAACAAGGGAAGAAAGTTCCCCAAAATTTCTGTCTAAGAATAGTGATCCTCTTAGACAAGATGGGAGATGATAAAGACCTCAGCAATTGCCACCTATTGGCATTATTGCATGATATTTACAAACTATTCCAGAAATACAGCAAACACTGAAAACCTAGAGTAAAAACAGACAGGCTCTAGAAATGGCTATTTGACAATATACCACTTACACACATCAAACCTGTTTATTAAAAGGGCATTAGAATATAACAAAGCACCTAGTTTTGCTTACACAGATTATGGAAAAGCCTTTTACTCAATTGAGCATATGCCAAACTTCAACTCAGTGCGAGAACAATGTCTAATAGAGAATTGTATGGAAGTAATTGAGGATATGTTCAAAAATGGTGCTGCAATAATTGGACTTTGTAAAGATACAAACAAGATAAAGATTGGAATAGGAGTATAACAAGGAGATGTAATATCAGTAAAACTCTTTACAGCCAGGTTTGAAAGTACCTTCCAGGAAACAGACAGAACACGTGGGAGTATACCATTTAAGGTCCAGTGGGTGATCAACAAAACATGTTAATTGAAAGCTCAAAAATATGGTTGAAAATGAATAGGACAAAGACAAAAGTAGTGTTCAATAATAAGGTCTAAAACAATAAGAATAGAGGATGAAGTCACAGAAGAGGTTAAGGAATACATTTGCCTGGTTCAGGGATGAAATTAGGGAAAGACCACAGAAATGAGAATAAGATGGTATAAATGGATTCTTTGGAAAGTGTTTGGTATAAATAGAGACATACAGAAAAGAAAATTGCCAAGATGCTGAAAACATCAAACTAAATTGACAAGTCTTAGGTATTAAAGAAAATCCATCACACTGACTTGCAAGTGCTTTTTCCATTCAAATAAATGAATACATTCATACAAAAAAAATACATATTCTCATTTTTTTCTTTTACTATTTATACAATGCAAAAATTCATCTTGAGTTGCAATAGAAGTTGGAGTGGATTTTGACCCTGCAGCGCACAGTCTTGTCTTACATTATCTTTTTTAAGTTTCAGAATTAGTGATTTTATCAATTTGAGTAAGTTGCAAATCGTTCAAATTGAACAAATTAAATTCATGTTACCCGGGAGCAAATTCAATATATATATTGAGATTTAACATTTTTGTAAATATTAAGAGCTGGTTATCTTGAAAACAAATGGTTATTTTGCCCTCATTCTTGCACTTTTTTGATAAAAAAAAAGCTCAGAAAACTGGTCTGCTTAGTCTCTCAATGGAAACCATCATACAACCAATGTCTCTTTGCAGCATGCAATGTTCGTGTGATCAATTAAAAAAATTTGAAAAAGGGGTGATCAATGAAGGTTACTTCTCTCACCTTTTTTGGGGGCAGTAATCACTAAAAAGTCTGATCATTTTAGCAAAGACTTACATTGTAAATTGGAACCTCAACTAAAAACCTATTTAGGGTTGGAATTTTCGAAAAGAGGTGATCAAAGAAAAAGTTACTTTTGTTGGGCAATGATTTTCAAAATGTTTTCTAAAACATAAGTGTGAATACCGCCAGACACAAATAAGAGATTAATTTAGCATAAACTTACATTGATAACTGAATGCCCCAACTAAAAACCAATTGGTGGGGGGTGATTATCTTGAAAAAAACAAAACAAAAAACATTTATTGTAGACATAATAAAGAATGAATATTCAAATTTTCTACCCTCCAGCTCCATCAATGTGGCCTGTATACATGATGCATACATTGCTAGCCAGCCAGCCAGAACAATTTAAAGACTGAAGAAACCTATGTTAACAGTGTTGGTGAGAGTTTTAGTTGACAGTTTCTAATGTAAATTCATTTTTTAATTGCTTTAAAAAAATGCAGTCTCTTTTATTTTTTAAGTGCATGTCTGCAATCCCAAGTGTAATGCTTTTTGCTGTAATCTGTCTTTTAAAACATTTTAGAGTTGTTTTGGCTCTAAGCATTCATTTTCATCATAAGTGGCTGGAGAGCTCTACGTCCAGTAATCAGTCACAATAAATTATCCAAAGTTTTCTTTCTCTTCTAGAATATTCGTTCAGTGGAATATTATTGGTAAAAACTTTATCTAAGTATTGTTTTCTCCAGATGTCTTTCCTTTTTTTTCTTTTTTAATTCTATAATTTTCAGTCTGAAAAAGGCTTTTTTTTTTTCCTTTTTGCCACAGGATCGGTATAAACTTTTCTTAATGCAACACACACAAAATCAGATTATAGGAGAATCCATCATCTTTCCGGAAGTTGAAAGAATAGAAGAGGAGAACCAACACAAAATGATCTGAATAAAATTCAATGAATGCATACTGTGCCTTCCAAAATATTTGGCATATTTAATCACTACTACCCTCAACAGACCGGTTTGATCACTGTTGCTGGGCTTAAGTTATTTATTTTATCTGATCTGACAATTATATCTATCTATGTATCCATCAAGACTTCACCCAGCCCTTACCATTCATAGTAGAAACTTAAAATTTTGCACATACACTCCTCTCAATCGGTAGAAGGAGTAATTTTTTTTGTTCTTTTTGAAAATACCCCATCAGGTTTTTATAGGGAGGTCAATATGCAATCTAATCTTATGCCAAATTAGTCACTATTTTGTGCTCTCTTGTTTTTTCAAAAATTCAGATCTTTTCTAATGATCACAGCCAAACAAGAGGCAAGAGAAGTGATGTATTCATTGCTCACCCCTTTCCCAATTCTCAAACTGATCACCCCACGACACAGCATATATAGGTAGTGGTGATAAATAATTTTCCTTGGAATGCTAGTTCCCATTTTGTCGTCTTACAATCTGGAATTAAAATTGATTTTCTGGGGCTTTGTACCATTTGATTCACACTTCTATTCAATGATTGATGCGGAAATTTCAGAATTTTTGGCAAAACACAAATAAGTGTGCATATGTGTGAGTGGCATCTTGAATCTGATATTCTGTCTTAATTTGTGGGTCATTGAAAACAAGAAGAATCTTGCTGCAGTAGAAGAGAGAAAAATATGAGCAAATTCTTTGCAGTATTTCAAAACTTCTTCCATTTAATTATCATAAATTCACCATCAGTTAATTGATTCTCAACTGAAAGAGTAAGAAAGTGATTGAAAGCATCTGCCTCTCCGAATAGGTTTTTGTGTTACCTAATTACAGACTTGTAAAAATATCTTGAACAACAGGTGTTTTACAAATTTAATTATGCACAGCTTATTACTAATCCATAAAATATTTATCGAGTATCGATCGAAATTTGGAAATTATTTCATATGCCACATTCACTCATTTTTCAATTCAACAGTTTCTGGAGATGAAAAATGTTAATGCAATTGATTGGATGGAAAAAATCAATTTGCATTATCACCCCCAAAAACATAATGAGAATAATTAGGACAGATTCAATAAGTGGCTCAATCAATTGAAGCCACTATATTCTGATATTTCAAAATCTATTTTGTAATAATCAACATGTATACGCGTTTCTGTCTGTCAGCCTTCTGTCTTTCACACTCTAAAAATGAAGATTTTGCTTTGGAAGAAGCCTAGATAGAGGAGAGGTTCTGCCAATAGAATCACAACACAAATATATATATGTATATATATATGCATATATATATATATATATATATATATATATATATATATATATATATATATATATATATATATATATATATATATATATATATATATATCACTGGTGTACCACTTAATGTTTGGTCCAACAAGTCTAAGATCTCAAAGATTTCATAAAATTGAAACTGGAATAGTTCTTACAAACATGCATACATTTATATATATATATATATATATATATATATATATATATATATATATATATATATATGTACGCATACATGCACGCATGCACTCACATACATATATATGTATAATTATGAGTTGTGTTATATCATATAGAAACATCTTTGAGATGATCTCCTGACTGTACACAATAAATGTATCACTCATCCTAGACAACGTAAATAGATTAAACAATTCAAGAAAAATGCACTGGGCCCATTTTTTTTAAATTGTTTTTTTCCAAATTATTTATTCCTTTTATGTTTTCTAGGGCAAGTGATACATTAATAGTGTAAAGAAGGTAAAATAAGTTTCTACAGGACATAACACAATTTATAATCATCCTGTCTGATCATATACATCCATTTCTTAATATATATATCTAAGTGACTGTATACATGAAGGGCATGTATGACTTTCAAACAAATCATAATATAATACTGTTACCAGTTTAGTGCTTTTTGTGCTAAATTTAGCATGTTTCTTTTTTTGGGAGCATGTAAATACAACATTTAGCACTATTTTTAGTCTATTTAAAGTGCTATTCAGCATAATTTTAGCCATTTTTAGCTATTTAAACAGCCATTATACACCTGACAGTATGTCTTGGTGCCTATTGGCGTTTTTTTTAGGCTTTTTGAGGTTGATCCAGTGCAAAGCAAATTTTCAAGCTGTCAATGGTCAAACCTATACAAAAGCTCACGATAAATTTTGTTAGGTAACTTAGACAAGCCGAATGTAAATATGATGATCTCAATTTGAAAAATATTGTCATATATGGATTATTTTTTCTGTTCATTTTGATTCATTCTTGATTTTCTACGAGGCAAAAATGATTTCTCACAATCCAACTGCACTAGAATCTAAAAAAGCTAACGAGAAAAAGAGTAGAAACATGTTTTCTCCAGCAGCCATTGATAAATAAGTTGAAAAAACTCATTTCCAAAATATTTGATACTTATTTGAAACTTACAAATATTTTTTTCCCAATATAGGTGTTTTTGATTATTTCATATCCAACATAAAATTCAACATTTTTATATTTAACTGTTGATCTAAGTCCTACACAATTAGTCATATATACTTGCTATTACAGTCGATAATTGAATGACTGTTGAGTCAAATTTTTAAGTCATATGAAAAAATTCCATCAAAGAATAAATATGTTCAGAATAAATTACATTTATGACATCACTGGCATTTTCCACAGGGAAACATTTAAAACAGAGTGAAAAAAACATTCACAAAATCTAGATTCTGGAGAATCTAGATGTTATTAATAAACCCGTTCAAGTAGAGCCCCTGAAAAGGTCAAAAAAGCTTTGTTTTCAAAAATGATAAAAAAAATTTTCTGAGGGGATTTAGTAGAATACCAATGCCAATTTTTGTAGACAAAGCGGTATGGCCAGGAGTGTTGGAACACACAAATAGACCCTTAAACAAACAGACAAACACTCATGTAAAAGGGAAGAGAATCCTTTTCTATCTTTGATGGCTATGGATGTTCAATTGCTTAAGGGTAAACAGAAAAAAGTAATCTTATGGATACATTCTACAAACAGATTGACAAACTACTGGCAGTATATAATAAGTCCTTTTCATTAAAATAATTTAGATTTTACCCAGAAAGAATCATTTGTAAATAAAAACAACATATTTTCTTCAAATCAGAAAAGCACCCAGAGAGCACATACCTCTGCCAATGTCATTGTCAAGGGAAGTAATTGTACATGGATCCACCCCAATTTTTCATAACTTCTTCTGTAGATATATCGTTCGGACAGTCCAGAGCATCTATATAAAAGAAGAAACAACAGAAAAATATCTCTCATTGATCCATCCAGAAATTGAATCACATCTTACTAAAGCCATCGCCCACCCTTCAACAGAATTTTATTGGAATTCATTGAGCAACTTTGGAGATATTGTGTAGACAGACGGAAAGACGGACAGAAAGACAGAATGATGGAAAGACACCACGGGATATATTGTTGGCAGAGTTAATGAACAGCAAACAATATCCCAGAGTCGTCATCATCATCATCATCATCAGCATTTTAGTATCCGTTGTTTGATTTAGACGTTCCAAAAGATTCATCTGAACTTTTCATTATGAGTGTCATGGATCAAGTACTTTCTGACCTTGTCTTGTTTGCTATGCCATCTTATTTTCTGCCGGCCACAGTTTTGCGTATGATCTCTTCGGATCCACGTTGCAAGTTGTGATGTCTTGTGGTTGTCTGCCATTTTTTACAGATTCAATAATATCTCTGACTTCTGTTTTTCCTCTGATATACTGTGCTGTCTTACAAACTCCTGATGTTATGTTGAGCACCATTCTCTCCTGTAGCACATGGCATGGTTCTCAGCTTGAGGGTCAACCTTTTGGTTAGATTCCATGTTTCAGCTCCATGGGTGACTTTTGAGAGAATTGGGTGTATATCTCTCTAGCAACAGTAGATTTCACTAATATTTTTCCAATCTTCTTCCTATTTTTTGTTTCATACCTGGAAGGAGAGACTGCCTTTTTCCATATAGATGGTACACCTGGAGAAGACCATAGAATGGATCTGCCAAGGACACAAAGATGAAATTTAAAAACAGATTTTCTTGGAAAAATGGACAAAAGTTAGTTTAAGTTAGAAAATACACAGCAAACTCATGCCTCTACCAACACCATTGTCAGGGGGAGTAATTGTAAGTGAAGCTGCACTAAGATTTATTCACATCTTTCCTAGCCTATTGTCTGATATCTCATTAAATCTCATTGAAAATCATTTTGAACTTTCGGAGATATCATGTGGACAGACATGACCTTTTGGCCATATTATGTGGTATGGACTACAACATAGGGGAAATAATTCTGCACGGATTGCCCCCCCCCCCATTCAGACATCCCCTTCTCTAGCCTATTGCCGTGCATTCCACAAAATTTCCTTGAGAAATTTTGGATGTATTGTGTGGCCAGTCATGGGCGTATATTTGAATGCATGAAAAAAAAAAAAAACGGAAATATATCTCAATCAAAAAATACCTGGATCTGCTCCAGAATCCAACCAATTTCATCTTGGACCATTGCCCCCAACCCTACAATTTGATTAAAATTCATTGGATACGAATTGAGATGTTATGAGGACAGACAGACGCATGGACAGAAGGAAAGAAGTACGGAAAGATGTTACCAAACATAAATACCTCTCCAAATTCATTGGCCGAGATAGCAAGAAAATACAGGCAAAAGTTTACGATAAATTTTAACCATAGAAACTGCAAATGCACTGAAAATTTTTCATCAAATTAAGGTTCTTATATTTCAATTTTATGACCATAGAAACTAAAAAGTTTGGTTGCCACTTGGGAAGGAACCAGAGCCATTTACTGAGCAGATACTAACATGCACTAGCTGTTCAATTTGCATACATCACATCCAATCATCACTCAGAAAAGTCAGATGACACATTCTTTGACCATTTGCAATGTTGAGTCCAAAAGCTAAAGGGCTTTTCTGACTGTGTGTTGACAAGAGTGAAGAAAGGCTCAATTGAATTTCAGTTTCAAACCACACTTTTTCTAATCATTTGTATGGTCACACATCTGAAACATAATAGGTCAAATTTTGTGAAAAAGTTTCAACTCATGTGAAGTTTCCCCTGGGGAAAATTTCAGCTCAAAATCTCAAAACTATAAAAAAGTTTTTCAAAATTTCATTGTTCATATTTTTTCACAAAGAGTGTAACTGTAGTCGAAGATTAAAGAGTATGGTTTTGTTGATTATCAAAAACAGTCCTTTTTATCCAAACAATGGCCAATCTTGAAAACAATTAAAAGTGAAATTTTCTTAATCGGGTAAAATGGACAGAAATAGAATTAATGAAAGCCTTTTAAAGATTTCCATAATCAGCTTATGATTTTTAGATTAAGAGATGAGTGCGATTGAAAAAGAAATCAATTCTTGATGTCTCAAACATTTTTCTTTTATTTCCAACATTTTCAGAAAAAAGAACTGTTTTTTATGGTAATTTTTTTTTTACTAGTTTATCTTTCATTTTTTTCCTGTCTTTTTTATGATCATTGTTATTATTTTTTTGGACTATTGAACTACTTCTTGTTCTTTTTGCTGTTCACATGACGTTTCAGCCAATCCATTCTTTGGCCTCCTTCAGGTGTACTATCTAAATGTGATGGCAGTAAATAGAAGTTTCCGGTTGTAGCCGTGCTTCAGTGTTGAATTGGCGTGGTATCTTCTCTTCCCTTGTCAGGCCTGGATTTCCATATCTTGTCCCTATTGCATAGCAGAAGCCACACCAGGGTGAAGTCTGCTCACACTCAGTCACACTCAGTCAACATGTTGTGAGCTGTCTCCAATGATAAAAAAGGAAACACCCAAATCCAATGTTATGGCATTGCTACCATTTGAAAAATTCACATTCAGATCATACAACCAAAGAAGGCTGTGGAATGAATCAGCTGAAATGTTGTGTTAACAACACAAACAACAATAGAGGGTTTAATCATCCAGCAAATTCTTTGAATGTTATTGACTCCTCTCAAAATTATTGTCATTCTATGAAAGTCGAGTGTGAGTCCAAAATAAAGAACAAGCCTCCAACAAGATTTGAACTTACATCTCTTATCTTTGGAAGCCTGCCCTACCATGATGATTAGGCAACAATATCAAATTAGCATTTCAAGGAAAATTATGAATCACCTCCACCAATGGAAGCTTCTTTTTACCTTGTAAATTAAGCAGTGGTGGTGGCAAAATTAAGTTACCTTGATGAAAATACTCCCAGTATAGTTTGAGCCATAAATTCATGATTGAAGAAAGGAGACAGGTTTAGTTAGTCATCCAATAGAATCAATTCATTCAAAATAGAAAATATAAATTCTGATCAGCATTTTTTGTCCCAAAATGTATGCAATGTGAGTATACTATGTCCAGATTTGTCAGTTTGCAAATGTTTTTGACACTGATATAAGGTAATATTAATGCAACCACATTTTTTCTGAGTAAGATTTTTTGAGCTAACCTTTTTCTTTTTTTTTTTTTCAAGTCTTTGAGTTATTTTTTACTGACTCAAAATAGTCGGAGGGCATTATCAGCTGTGCTTATCGATTCCTTGTAAGACGGCAAACACCTGAGAATTAATACATTACCAATTCCTTAGAAGTCATAAGGACTGTGACGCAAACTGCCATCTCTCCGTGGCTCAATCTATCAAACCTGCTTAGA
>OY735213.1:61116524-61189024 GCA_963457665.1 Thysanoteuthis rhombus | reverse complement strand
AGTAGAGCTTGCAAAAACAAATGTTTTAGTGACAGCCAGATTGACTGGCAAAAGGTTTAATCATCAAGAACAAGAATTTAAAGAAAATCATTGTAAATAGTTGAATCTAGTGATAAAGCTGATGTCAAGTGGTGACAGTCCTGTCATCTTGACTAATCATTCTTTTCCATTTTTTTGGCTCTTGAAGAACTGGTTTGAATGTTAGTTCTGTCTTTTGATAAGTGGGTTTACTTACTTTCTTATATTTACTTGTTTCATATATAGTGATAAATTAGTTTTTCAGGGTTTTATGTATGCATTGTCAGGATTCTTCTGTGTTCGGTTATTCTGAAGTGAAGAAAAGGCTAGGAACCAATGTTATATCCACACACACCTTCTCTATTTCTAACTTTTCTATTCTCCCTATAAATGATGTTTCCCTCTCGATTTCTCTCTCTCTCTCACTCACACTATAACAAATCCTTCTTTCTATCTGTGCATGTGTGTGAATCTCTTGCATATCAATCAGTCTATGGACCTGCTTGATATCTGATTATTCCCCTTTGGTGTCTGTGGTCAGTGTTCAAGTCCCAGTACTAGTCAGAATTTCAAATATTATGCGCCCCTCCAAAGGATTCTCTTTTTGGTGTCTACACTGGAGGCAATAAGAATTAGTATGGTATGAAAAATGGAATGTTTCATCCTCTAACTTTCTTCATACATGCTCCACTGGGTTCAAATTACCCTACAACTAAGATACAACGTAGGTAATGATATACACAAAATATAAAGCAAATGTGCCTATCATTAAAGGGGCTATATAACAATATTTGAGAAACACACTTACTTATTGCTCCCACTGTAAATGGAAGAGGACTTTTGTCATGTGATCATAGTAAAATGAAGATTGATGAGACAAAAAAAAAATACCATCGGTCCAGAAAAATAGTTTTTTATTTATTTCTCTTCTTTAGACAAGCAGCAAAAGACCAAGGGTACCGTGACGTACAAAAAGTTCAATGCAACCTTCAGGTAGATGCCAGAGGAGAGCAAGGAGACAGAGTTTGGAAATTTCTACCCAGGATACAATTACTGGAAGGATTGCTTTCCAAGGCAAAAAGTAGTGATTGCTATTCAGAGTCTCCGTGGACGCACGCTGCCTATGATTAATCTTTATGAACAGACATGGAGGAAAAGAAATGATAGTCTGAAAGTGACAAGTCTTGAGAAAATGCCACATGTGGTATACTGCTGTCTGTGATTTTTTAAGAACAGACATGGAGGAAAAGAAATGATAGTCTGAAAGTGACAAGTCTTGAGAAAATGCCACATGTGGTATACTGCTGTCTGTGATTTTTTAAGAACAGACATGGGGGAAAAGAAATGATAGTCTGAAAGTGACAAGTCTTGAGAAAATGCCACATGTGGTATACTGCTGTCTGTGATTTTTTAAGAACAGACATGGGGGAAAAGAAATGATAGTCTGAAAGTGACAAGTCTTGAGAAAATGCCACATGTGGTATACTGCTGTCTGTGATTTTTTAAGAACAGACATGGGGGAAAAGAAATGATAGTCTGAAAGTGACAAGTCTTGAGAATACGCCACATGTGGGAAAATTTCTCAATCCATCCCCATGATCATATCCAAGAGAATGGAAAGTTTTGTTGCTAGATAATCAGTCAACTTCCTTGTCCAGATGAAATATTTTCATATCAAGTTGCATCATCTAAACAAGTAAAGCAATTCAGCTCTAATTAGGAACCATGAATGGAAACAGTCTATGTAGTCAACTCAGGAGTTCAAGGGCTGAAAAGTTAGATTTATGTATTCCTTACAATGTCTAGAAAAAAGTTCTTTCATTTTAAGATAAATCCTTCCCAAAATAGATTTTATTGGAGGGGTAATTTACTATGTAAATTGATGCTGAATTGGTCCTTCAAACTCTATCTAGAAGCATTCAAGCTTTTTTCTTGTAAACTTGGATTTTTTTAGCGATCATTGTTTGACAAAAGGCGAGGGAAATAACTTATTTATTGATCATCCCCTTCTCTAATTTTTTGTTTGATTTTATGACATGCCGTCACAAAATGTTGGTTCTTTGACTTTTTACATTGAGTGACTAACCAGTCTTTTTTTTTATTTTAAAAACCATTCCTAGTAATTGTTTTCATTTTCTGTGTCACCACCATAAACTTCAGTGATATCTTAGCTTTTGCTTCAATTTCCAAAAGTAAAAAGCCTCTAATGTGCATTTGATATTGAAGTTATCATGTCTTTCATGAACCATTCTCAAACATTTTGCATGCGGCATTCATTACCATCATCATCAGTTTTTTAGCGTTTGTCATAATGGATAGATGGAAGGACAGAAGGAAGGAGAGACAGAAAGATAGACAGAAGGACAGGATGATGAAAAGATGCGATCCAATACATATACCTGAATGTCTAGTTCATCATGACGTCTTATTCTCTGCTAGCCACAGTTTTGCATATGATCTCAAGGTATCCACATTATGGGTTGTGATGTCTAGCGGTTATCTGCTATTCTTGTAACATAACCAGCCCCTTTGCCATTTGAGTTTTCTAATCAATTCTACAATATCTCTTTTCTTTGATATCTGTGATGTCTTGTGATCTCTCCATGAGATTTAGAGGTGAGTAAACTTCAAAGATACTTATAAGATTACCCCAAGATTGGGCAAAGATGACTCTTGGAATTTTTACATTGATAAATATATTTACATATACTCACATACACACACACATATGTGTTCCTTATGTGTGTATGTATGTGAGAGTGAATAAATATATTTGAAGATCTAGATTTTAAAAGCATGGGGAAAAATTAGATTTTTGTTAAAAGTAGCGGAGAAGTTTCTGTGGTTGGTGGAGCATTTGATGATGACACAAATATATTTGTGATCAATTTTCCTATAGCATAGATGGGTGCAGATCGAAGGCTGGGGTCCAGAACCTCCCCCCCACTCCTGCACAGGCAAAGCAAAATGAAATTCTATAAATAAAAATTCTAAATAATCTCAAATAATCATAGATTAACTGTAAAAACCAAAATTATCATCAGCGAAAATAAATTTTTCCATTTGATCCGTTTACTCATTTTTCATTTGGAATGGCTCTGCTAAAGATCCTGGATCCCCCCCTAATAGAATTAATAGATCACTACATGTCAATATGTTACTACATATGAAGAGTGTAGCGGAAGACCACAATATGATGTGCCATGTTTTTGAATAAATCAAAAATGAAATTCATGATTTTTTTATTACAAAGTTTTGATATACATGCAGTTTATAAGTTTTTAATAAGATGAAAAGTTCAAATTGAGAATTCAATTTTTAATTTGATTAAATATATTTATTTTTCAAATGGCGCTTACCGCATTATAGAACCACACTCTTTGATTGTTTCCACACAATGCAAAGTCTTCTTACCACAACAATGTATATAAATTTGAGCAGACATTGTGTTTAATCTTTTTAGCAGTGCTGTCTGCACTTTGGAGATCTGATAACAACTATTCATACTTTTTTTATTTCTCATCTCCATTTATAAATTATCATCATAAATTTCTGTATTTTTTGAAAATGTTTTATGTCGAAGTTGAGTTGATTAAAGTTCGGAGCAACAAGTGAACTAAGTTTTCACTCTAATTTTTTCAAGCACAGAGATTAGGATTTACCTGTGTCAGAATGGTTTTCTACATAATCTTTATTCAATTTTATTGTACCTTCTTATTATGTGCATTCATATTCAAATTACTGTAGAAGGATGAGTGAAGTTGAGCGTAGACTATGGAGTGAAACAGCATAGGAACACACAACATTTACATTCCTTTCATTAGGATTTGGCTAGACTTGTCAAGGTTGACAGAGGTTGTATCATCTTTTTAGTTTTCTGCAGTGTAGACAGGAAGGTACTTCTTAATGATTTTCTACCTGATTTTAACAAGAGAAAAAAGGTGAAAACAATTTCATTTTTCTTTGTCTTTCTTTGCAAATAATGATGCATGATAATGATCCCATGATGCATTATTGAAGACTTGGAAGAATAGTGTGAAATCGCCAGCATGTCTCTCCTTATTGAAAAGTGGATAAAACAACTGACAGGTTAATCACGGGTATTTTGATCCTGGTACAACGGATCGCAGTGGTGGAACAAGGTGAGGATAGAGGAGGTGGTCGAGCACAGATGACACCATAAAAAGGGATGAAACCAAGATGACTGCCTAAAAATTCCATGTCTGTCCACATATTATCTCCAAAAATTCTTGATGAATTTTAATGAAATTGTGGAAGGGTGGGCAATAAAGCTATAGATGAAATGATCAAATTTAGGGGTGGATCCATGCACAATTACTTCCCTTTATAATGATGTGGTATGTGCTCTCTGGCTGCTCTCTTGTTTTATAGTATCGTTTTCTCAAAGATAATGAATAAAAGCATTTTCACGATACCCATACTTATTTTCATCATATTATTCCTCAAAGTCAGAACTGGAAAATCGAAACTTGATGACGAATAGAATTCTTTGTAAATGTTGGCTTATGCCACCACATCCAGTAATATATGAGGATCAAGATGAATAATGAATAGTATTAGTGCAGAAAGATCACCAAAATTCTAGACATCCTGGGCAGTGAGTAAGTTCTGTTAGGGGAGGGGTGACCTTATAAGTTACCACCCTAGGTTACACCAACCATAGGCATGCCACTGAAGGTGGGTATTAATTTCCTGAGAAAATTATGATTTCCCAAGAGTATGTCTCAAAATACCTGTTCCTTCTCCATTGTCTGAAGATTAATTTTGCATGAAAAGAATTGAGAAAAGAGTTTACCAATGCTCTTTATCTCAATAGATTTTACTGGCAAAACATTAGGAATAGGATACGTCAGATTGATTGGATGACAAGCTCTTTTTTATTCCTTTGTCACAGACATATCCTTCGTTTCATATTTTTCATAGTAATATGATTGTTATTTTGAGAATGGTATATTATAGAATAAAAAGTTGATCTTTTGAAAAATAGAAGCCTCTTTCAAAAGGAATTTTTAGAGGTATCACATACTTTTTTACTCAGTGCATAAAGCAATCATTTATTTAAATGGAGGCCCTTTCATCTGATATAAACTCTTGAAATATTTATTGAGAATCATTTCTTTCAAAAAACAAGCATTCCAAGAGAAATTATGAATCCCTGCCACCCATTTACGCTCATTTTTATCATGTAACTTTAGCATAAACCTATATTGTAAATTGAACCCTCCAATGAAAACTTTTAAAAAAAAGTAAAAAAAAATCTCATGACTCATTGAGGAGAGTGTGTTTATAACAATTACATGCACAATAGATGAGATATTTGAGAAAAGTTGTTTTTACTCGACTGCCAGGTGACCAACATCTTTTGACAGCCTATCATGTTGGAGGTGATCAACTGAAATATTGGAAAAAGAGGTGATCAATGGACAAGTTACTTCTCTCAACTTTTGTTGGGAAGGTGATCATAAAAAAAGCAAGAATTAAAAAAACAAAATAACTATGAATGCTGCTGGGCATAAACTAAGGGACTGATTTAGCATAAACTTACATTGTAACTTAACCCCCTTATGAAAAATTATTTGGGGGGGAAATTTTCAAAACTTTTTATCAAAATTGTTTTCCCAAATCATTGAACAGAGTTTGAGTGGAAAATTTTAAATTCCTTCTTGGAATGGTTACAGTTGGGAGTCGTCTCAACACATACATATATCTATATATCATTGATTGTAACAACTATCTCCTCTATATTACTACTGTATCATTCGTATGTAACAATCGCAGTAGTTCAATAAGAGAGTAGGAAAAGAGAGTGATAGAGAGAGGGAAAGAAAGCAAGAAAGAAAGGAAGCAAATATTGTAAGAATGAATCATTACAGTGTCATAGTGGAATACATATCAGAGATGCTGAATGTCGTGTTCTGTGAAATAGAAGAAAAAAGAAAGATAGAGAGAAAGAAAGTTGGAAAAAAAGGAAGAAAGGTAGAGTGTAGAGAAAGAAAGAAAGAAAGAACTTTGTTTTAGAATTACTGAAGCAGATGGCTGATCCCCTTTCGCAAAAAAAAGGGCAAATTTTTTTAGAGCCCTTGAAATTTGAACTCAAATCTCATTATAAATAAATGAATGTATTATTTATATTATTTAAATATTATCTATTTTATTGATAAAGAGAGTGGGGAAGAAAAGAAACTAGAAACCTTGTAATGTACTTATCTATTGTGAAAGTTTGAGACTATGTTCTTCTCTTTCTGAACAGTTTTTTGCAGCCAGAGAAAATGGTATACCAAGATGAAAAAAGATCTGTATGAGTTATAACACTTTAAGGGCTTTAGAGTGGGGTTTTATTTACTGAATAACTATGATGCTCAATTTGTATGTCACGAATAAAAACTATATGAAGTCATAATTATGTCATAATAAAACATTTATTCTGACCATACTTATTCTTTGAAAGAGTTTTTCCACATCACTTTACACTCTGATTTTTCGTGAGTTTATTTACATAATGATCATTTTTCCAGAATGCAGCATGTTCCGGGAGATAGTAGATTCTATTTGAATGTAACTATACTGCTGACCTGGACCCTTACTCTCTGTCTGTAGTATTAAACAATTTTCAAGTATTTCAATTATTTCCCGGTACTTTATTGATAAATCATTTTCTAAAACACAAAATATGGTAGGGATCTAGAAAGGTTTAAATAGAGGGGGAAAATTTATTTTCCTCCAGTGGGAATCAGAATTGCAGGCATGGATTTTCCCTTTATTCATAAGTATCGAAATCGAAGAACTGATTTTTTCTCTTTTACATGACAAAATTGAAGAGAAATCTTTGGGTTGGGGTTGGGGGGCTCAAAATTGAGGAGGGAAATCAATTTAGAGGTTGATATCAAGGGGAAAATTTGCTTTCACTTCTAGGGGTAAAAATCAAGTGGATGTTCATTTTTCCAGTTCATGGATCAAAATTAGGGAACTTGTAATTTTCAACTTTAGGGGTCAGAATTGTAGGGATATTTTTCTTTTCGCTTTCAAGGGTCAACATCCAGAGGGAATTTTCATTTTTCACTCATAGGGATCAGAAATATTTAATAATATATATCTTGATTCTATAAACTAAAATATTACTTATCTAAATGCTATGCAAATATAGTTTAGTTCTGTATATGGTAATGTTTTTAAACCCTCAGTAAACCATATAATTTTCTTCTCTCCACACTCCCTTTCTACCCTCCAATTGAACTACTTAACTTTCTTTTCCCTCTCTCTCTTCCTACTTCTTCAGTAAATTCACTAAATTATTTTCTACTCTGTTTTTTTAAAAAACAGAATAAAGAATATTTGTAATAAAATACCTATTTAGAATAAGGTAATAACATTGGATAAAAATGATGAGGTTTTATTAGTATGGGTATATCCCAAAGGTTATAACATTGGATTGAATTGATGAAATCTTACAGCATGGAAATAGCCTGATGAGGATAGTGTTGGAGTTGAAATGATGAGGTCTTACAGCATAGAAATAACTCAGTGTTTATTACATTGGACTGAAAATTATGAGGTCTTTCTGCATGGAAATATCCTAATAGTTGTGACATGAGGATGAAAATGATGATGTCTTACTGAATTGGAATAGCTCAGAGGTTATAACATTTGATTCAAAATGATGAGGTCTTGCTGCTTGGGAATATCCCAATGACTATAACATTGAACTGAAAATGATGAGGTCTTATTTCTTCACCTCTCTCATTCTGTACATTATATTCGATGAGGATAAATAAATGGTGGTATAATATCGTCATCATTATCAGCAGCAGCAGCAGCCTTCAAATATCCATTGATGGACATAGATCTTCCTCAAGATATACCATATCTCTCAATCATGAGTATTGGGATGCCTATGTACTGTGAACTCGCCTAAATTGTCATGCTATTTCAAATTTTTGTCCGCCACCATCTTATATATGATCTCTGGGATCCATATTGTAATATCTAACATTCTTGCAACATGACCTGCTCATTTCCATTTGAGTTATCTAATGACTTTGATGATATCTCTGGCTTCTATTTTTTCTCTTATATACTGTGCTATCATGGTCTTTCCATGTTTTGAAGATGATCCTTTCCCATGCACATTCCATGGTTCTTAGTTTGAGAATCAGTCTTTTAGTGAGGCTCCATGCTTCATAGGTTATTATTGGGGGGACACATCGGCTATAAAGCTTTCTCTTCAAAAGTAATGGGATCTTTTTTTTCTTGAATGCTGAGCTTGCTCTGTCAAAACCTTGCCAATCTAAGTTGATAATTCATTTGATTTCTTCTTCTGAGGATTTCATGGAGAATTTCTCAGGTAAATGTAGTGGTCTACTTACAAGTCAGCATTTTCAATTTTGATTGTTCTGTCTCTGTTCTCAGTATATTTGTTGCAAATGATATTGGTTTTACTGAATGTGAAGACCTACTTTCTTACTTTCTCTACTCAGTCCATTTGACGTTAACTACAAAGATTGTTCACAGAAAGAACAAAGTCATGAGCAAATCTGAACTTACTTGGATATTTACCTTCAATTCTGATACCTTTATTTGTCCAATCTGAATTCCGGAAGATCATTCTGAGGCAACCTATGAAGACATTGGGTACACAATCATCATCTTGTTTAACTTTTTATTGAGCTGAAAAGGTTCAAATGCTTCAGCATGAGGTATTCTGGTATTTTGTTGCTTTCTCTTTTGGTTTACCAAATTGAGATGTAATATTGATTACATAAATCAAAATATTACTTTTTTATTTATAATATTTATTCTTCCATTACAACGAATCAATCAAAATATTAGTCATTTCATTTGAAATATTCCTAATTTTCATTTAGGAAGGAACAGGGGCTGAAAAGAAATCTAAGTAGTTTACTTGAGGGGTAGGGAGAGAGAAAGAGATAAAGGGAAGTTTGTTTGTTTAACAAGAGAGTAGGAAGGGAGGAGAAGGAGAGAAAGTTAGGCTGTTTACTGGTATGGTAGGAAAATTTTGATATATGAATCTTATCTATGTTTGTATAACAATTAGATAAAATCAAATGGTGGGAACAAATATTGGAAGGGATAAGGGAGACAATGGGTTAAGACAAATACAAAAGCATGAGATTATTTAGGTTTGAGTTTAGTTTTCATGTCAACAACCAAGGAATTTCCTCATGAGCACTGCTGGTATATATAAGTGTTGGAACCCACAAATAACCTTAACCCAGCAAGAGTGTTTAAACCTGTCTGTTGTAGGTAGTAGTGATTAATAGCAGCAACAGCAATAACATGCATAACATATGTGAAAAGGTGTATTTTTCTCAACCCCCTGGAGACCAATATCTTTTGGCAGCGTATTGTGTTGGGGTGATGAATTAAAAACATGGGAAAAGGTATAATCAATAAATAAGTTACTTCTCTTGCTTTTTGTTGGGCACTAGAGCATCCAAATACTTAATAAAACTATGTTGGACACAAGACATGAAATCAATTTAGCATGAACTTACATTGAAAATTGAATGCCCCCTGTGAAACCTAATTTTGGATAAGAATTGAAACAAAAAAAAACATTTCCTGAATTCATTCAGGGGAATGTACCTGCAAAATTTCAAGTTTCAACTCTGAATGGTTTGGGTTGGGCGAAGTCTGTATCTGTAGAAACATAAATAGATATAAATGTCAGAACATGAATAACTGAAACCCAACAACAATATCTAAAACAATTCAGTGGGTTGTGGTGACTCTAATAGACAAAAAACATCCAATTGTCAATGCAGATTCCTTATATTTTTCCCGCTATTAACCATATTCTTGCAAGTCTGCTTGTATTTGATCGCAAGTTTTGAAAGTTATTTTCCCTGTTATTCCCTCTCATGTTCTCCTCAAAACTGTTATTTGATAATTTATTAAGTTAAAGCAGATTTCCCTGGTAAATTGAAAATATATGAATTTTGCTAACAGTAAAGAGTGCATTTATATTCATGAAGGCATTCTCAAGAGATATTTATTCATTCAGTCTTATTTGAAGTTAAAAAATAAAACTGATTGTTGAGACTTTTTGGATATTGAAGATATTTTTCTTTTCCCTTTGCTTTAAAATCCAAGCCTTCAGGAATCTCACATCTTGATTGAAACCGTACTTCTGCTCCCTAACAGAATTTGAATTGTTGGCAAGATACGTTGGCTAATTCATAATTAATTTACTTTAGAGAATCATCATGTGACAATGGATTTCCTCTCAGCATTCGAAACTGGAATGAGTTTGATTTTTTCATGAGGACTGGTGTGTGAAATCTTTGACTGTTCATTTGTGATGTATGTAGAAAAACTGTTATGAACTAATCTTTCAAGAATGGTGCTATCAATATGATATTTGGAATTCAGTTTTAAGTAAAAATGATTAACCTCCCAAACAGTTTCCCTAACAAACATGTAAAATCTATTCTTATATGTAGACACTGATCCAGGAGAACTATTGTTCCTATTAATCCTAAATTGGCCTTCATGGCCATCATGAATCACAGACACTTATATATGAATCTTTTTACAATGTGAAATAAGCAGAGGAGGAGGTAAAATTAGGTTACCTTGATGAAAATACAATCAGTATGTTTTGAAACATGAATTCATGATTACAAAAAACCAAAAACGGTCTAGTTAGTCAATCAATAGAGATCATCATATGACCAATATTTGTAGGCAGCATACTGTGTTGGGAAAATTGGAAAAAAATGTGATCAACGAATAAGTTACTTCTCTCACATTTTGTAGGGCAGTGATCACTGAAAAGAATCTGAATGTTCAAAAAGCAAGTGTGAATGCTACCAGGCACAAACTGAGGGACTAATTTAGCATAAAATTATATTGTAAATAGTAAGCCTCCCTGATATATTTTTTGCAGGGAAGGTAAATTTTCGAAAAACAAATTTTCAAGACATAATCAAAAATTGATATTAAAATTTTTAGCCCAGAATCTCAATTTCTGTGTCAGGTACAATGTGAAAAAAATCACAAAAATGTGATGGATTTAGTATAGCCTTACATTGCAAATAGACCCACCCCCTAAAAATTTATTTAGAGAGGAATTTTGAAAATATAAGAGATGTTTTTTTCTGGACATGACATGAAAATGTAGAAATCTTCAGCCTTCTACTCTATTGGTTAAATACATACATACATACATACATAGCGAGCCAGATAGACCAACTTGAAAACTGAATAAACTTTGTCGCAGAGAATGCTTTATTCAATAACTGTTATAGTAGACGTAAATCAAGCCTCAGCCTTTCAGTCTAGGAAAGAATTGGAACACTTGCTAAAAAATTGACATTGTTTTATTTCAAATCAATCATATTGTCTGCAAGAGAAATCTTGTTTTCTGATATTAGTGAGTTGTAGAGAGAAAATAAACAGTGTCGAATATTGACAATTTTATCACATAGAGTTATTGAATAAAAAAGTGGTATTTTCTCTTTGTTTATTGATGTCAAGAATGATTTGTCATTACTAAACAATTTTCTGCGATGAAAAAAGAAAATTTTGTGATATTCAAAATAATAATCTCTGTAATGCTTTCTTTTATCTATTTGAACTTCTCTAAAATAGAATTCATGAAACATAAACTTTGTGGCTCTCATCACCTTTCTGTTTTCAGTCATCATTCACACTGCATTTGTTTCCACAACATGATTCTTGTTTTTTTCCCAACTATTCTTAATATGAATCACCAAATAGATTTCTGCAATTAAAAAGGCATTTATGTTTGCATATTCATGAATATGGCATTTTGAAATAATGAAATGAATTTTTATGAAATTTGGATTATGAAAAGCTATGTAGATGACTAAATTCTATGAATATTTTAAATCTTCATATATATATATATACATATATAATATAATGCAATTTATAATCATTCTGTCTGATCATATATCTATTTCTTAATGTATAAATATATATATATATATATATTGATACATATGTGCACACATATATATATAGAGAGAGAGAGTGAGAAAAAAAGAGAGAAAAAGAATTTCACGTAAACATCTTAACAGACACTTAACAACACTCACAAACCATGACAGCATGAAAATAAATAACATTTGGGAAAAATGGTATGAATGTCTTCAGGCCCAGTGGACTTGGACCAATTTTATTGTCTAGACTAAAAAAGTTTGAAGCAAGGTAGAGGAGAGAAGGGAGAAAAAAATGAATTTGTCCTCGAACTGTGGATATTCACAATAATTACAACAAGAACTGAATTTCACCTGGTGAATGCGAACCACTTTTAGTCGATCACAAAAAATTAATAATTGTGAAATAAATCTAATGTAACTTTCAATCTTATTCTTCTTCTCCCTCATATCATTATTATTATTATTATTATTATTATTTGGAATCTCACACCAGTTGCCTGGTGGTAACCGCTGGAGTTTGAGTGACAGCAAGTCTCCTCAAGTCTCCAGCCCTCCACCCCCAGTACTCATAGGTCGCGGTAATTCTACGATTTACAGTTTCACACCGGTTGCCCAGTGGTTATCGCTGAAGGCTGAGTGACAATAAGTCTCCTCAGGTCTTCAGCTAACGTCTCCTCCCTCTTTCGCACATCATGACAGAGCTACTATTCGTTGCAGTACTTATATCTCTAGCACCTTCCTCAGTATCCGTGCAGTTCCCAGTAGTGCTGTGGTCTGTACGGTCTCTATCCTCCCCCTAATCCCGATCTCCTCCAGTCTCTCCCTCAGCGTTTTGGGGACAGCTCCTAGTGCGCCCACTATGACCGGTACTACCCTGGTTTTCATGTTCCACATTTTCCTTAACTCCCTTGCTAGGTCCTGGTATTTTTCCCTTTTTTCACCCTCCTTCTTTTTTACTCTATGGTCCGCAGGTACAGCAACATCTACTATTTGGCAGGCCTTCCTTTTTTTGTCTACTATTACTAAGTCCGGTCTTCTTGCCTGGACGAGATGGTCAGTTTGGATGTCAAAGTCCCACAGTAGTTTGTGGTTGTCATTCTCCAAAACTGCCTCTGGCTTGTGCTGATACCACTTTTCCCCATGGTTGAATCCCATTTGTTTACTTAGTTCCCAGTGTATCATCGTTGCTACTCTATCGTGTCTATGCTTATACTCCTTCTGGGTGAGTTGACTACATTCACTAGTTATGTGGTTTACTGTCTCATCTCTTTCACCGCACATGCGGCATTTGCTGTTTGTCTGTGTTCCGTCGATTTTTGTTTTTATGTAGTTTGTCCTTATGCTTTTGTTTTGGGCTGCCATGATGAGCGATTCTGTTTCTCTCTTAAGGTTCCCCTTTCGTAACCACGTCCATGATTTCTCGTCTGCTATATCTTGTATCTGTCTTTTAAACTCGCCGTACAATTTTTTCCCTTCCCATCTTTCTTTTCTAGTTTGCTGTACTGCTCCATTGTTTTCTACTTTATTGTTTGTTGCACTACCTCTCGCGCTCTTTATGATTTCTTCACTATTTGTTTGCACATATCTTTCTAGGACTGTTTTAGCTCTCTGGACACAATCTTCTATGCTGATGAGCCCCCTACCACCTTCTTTTCTCTTAACGTATAGTCTATCTGTATCATCCCTAGGGTGTAATGCTTTATACATCGTCATAAGTTTCCTTGTTCGCCTATCCATTGATTGGAGCTCTTCCTTTGTCCATCCTAGGAATGGTCCTGTATACCTAACTACTGACACAGCCCAGGTGTTCATTCCTTTTTATAGATTTTTGCTGTTTAATTTGGTTTCTAATATTTTCCTTATCCTTCTGAGGTATTCTCTCTTTATTTTCTCCTTCATCTCTTCCCGTTTTATCGCGTCACATTCAAGGACACCTAGGTACTTGTATCGGTCTTGTGCAGTCAATGCCCTAATCTTGCTGTTGTCCGGGAGTTCAATTCCCTCAGTCATTGAAAGCCTTCCTTTGTGCATCACCATGATTGCTCATTTTTCTATCCCGAACTCCATTCATATGTCCTCACTATATTCCCTTACTTCGTTGAACAGAGTCTCAAGCTCTCCCCTGTTTTTTGCGAACAATTTTATATCGTCCATGTACATTAGGTGGTTGACCTTTCCTTTTGTTTTAGAGAAGTGGTATCCTTTGCTGTTTTTCAGGATTCTGTTAAGCGGTATCATTGTTAGAACAAATAATAGTGGGGACAACGAGTCTCCTTGGAAGATTCCCCTTTTTATCCCTACCTCGGCTAGTTTGTCCCCTGCGGCTGTCAAATCTACTTTCCAGTCTTCCATTGAATTACCAATGAATTTAACCACCGGTTCGCTAATTTTGAACATTCTAAGGCATTCGAGTATCCAGCTATGTGGAATCATATCGTATGCCTTTTTGTAATCTATCCATCCCATTGCGATATTCTTTCTCCTTTTCCTTACTTCTCTTAAGATCATCTGGTCTATGTAGAGTAAATCGTTTGCCCCTTTGGTTCCTATCCTACACCCTTTCTGTTTTTCTGGTAGTAGTCCCCTTCTATCCATTGACATGTATATTCTCTCTGCTATTTGCCCGGTCAGGATTTTCCACATAAGTGGTAAGCACGTGATTGTCTATAGTTGCTTGCTATGTTCCCCTTTCCCGGGTCTTTTTGGATGAAGGTGGTTCTGCCTTTAGTCATCCATTCTGGTGCTTTGCCTTTGTTTAGACAATTTTGGAGTAGGTGAATGAGTCTGCCGTGTAACGTGGTGAACTTTTTGAACCAATACCCATGGATCCCGTCGGGACCCGGTGCTTTCCAGTTGGCTACTTTCCTAAGAGTATGTTTCAATGTGGTTTCATTCAGTACTATTGGTTCTCCCTTGTCTATATCTTCTAGTTCTTTTCTCATGTTTCCTAACCATTGCGGTGTTACGTTGTGTCTTTTTGGGTGCCCCCATATGCTATTCCAATAGTTCTTGGCCTCTGTGGCATCTGGTTTCATGTCCTGCCTTCTTTCCCCATTTAAATCTTGGTAAGACTTTTTCTCATTGTTTTGGAATGTGCGGTTTTGTGTGTATTGGGCCGTTCTTAGTCTGTATCTTTTTAGTCTTGCCTCTTTGGCTAGTCTTTTCTGGTGTAACTCTTCGACTACAGTTGCGATGCCTTTTTGCGTTACCTTGTATTTGTTATAAAGTCTTACTCGTGTATTATTATTATTATTATTAATATTTGCAATCTCACACCAGTTGCCTGGTGGTAACCGCTGGAGTTTGAGTGACAGCAAGTCTCCTCAAATCTCCAGCCCTTCTCTCCTAGTACTCATAGGTCGCAGTAATACTGCGGTTTAGTTTCACACCGGTTGCCCAGTGGTCATTGCTGAAGGCTGAGTGACGATGTCTCCTCAGGTCTTCAGCCAACGTCTTTTCTGTCTTTCGCTTCTCATGCCAGTGCTGTTGGGTCCACACAGTTCCTAGCAGTGCTGTGGTCTGTACAGTCTCAATCCTTCCCCTTACCCCGATCTCCTCCAGTCTCATCCTCAGTGTCTTTGGGACAGTTGCTAGTGCGCCCACTATGACTGGCATTACCCTGGATTTCGTGTTCCACATCTTCTTCAGCTCTCTTGCTAGATCCTGGTATTTTTCCAGTTTTTCACTCTCCTTCCTCTTTACTCTATGGTCTACAGGTACAGCCACGTCCATTATTCAGCAGGTCTCCCTCTTCTTGTTAACAATTGTCTGGTCTTTTTGCCTGGATGAGGTGGTTGGTTTGGATATCAAAGTCCCAGAGTACTTTGTGGTGTCCATTCTCCAGGGCTGTCTCTGGTTTGTGCTGGTACCACTTTTCCACATGGTTAAATTCCATTTGTTTATTCAGTTACTGGTGTATCATCATTGCTACTCTATCGTGTCTGTGTTTGTACTCTTTCTGGGCTCGTTGACTACATTCACTAGTTTTGTGGTTTACAGTGTTATCTCTTTCACTACACAGGCGGCACTTGCTGTTTGTCTGTGTTCTGTCGATTTTTGTTTTGATATAGTTTGTCCTGATGCATTTGTTTAGAGCTGCCATGATGAGTGATTCTGTTTCTCTCCTCAGGTTAAGTGATGAAGTATTTGTCCTCCACCACCTGATTAATTCCTAAAGCACTAAGCTTAGCCTTAGGCTGATTATAAGCAACTAGTAAGGTCATATCTCTTCCTTGAATTTTCTAAGACTTCCCTTAATCAGAGTCCTTCCTAGCCGGTGCCATTCTAGTTGGTAGTGGGAAGCTATTTATTTTGAATTGGCTGTAGTCATTTCAAAGTAAAAAAATTCAAAATCAGAAAGAAAACCATTTCAAAAGCCAAAAGTAAAAATATTAAAAATAACAGAATTAATCAACGGTATCAAAAATGATCCTTTGCCAAAAAGTCAGTGCTTGGGCCATCTTGTTAGAACTACCTTCCTAGCTGGGGCCATGCTAGTAGGTGGTGGGGGATGCTATTTATTTTATTCTATTTCTTCATGTGGGTATTTGAGAGACTTTGGTCAATTCATACATGAGGGGGGTATTCAGATGAGAAAGCATTAATTTTGCATAAGAGAACTTAATTTCATCAGAGAAATTTTCATCATCATATATCATGCATATTTTACTTCAAATGTTTTCAGTGGAAATAACATCTACATTCTCCAGAATCTACTTGTTTTTTATTCCATTTCAGATGTTTTCTTGTGGAAAATGTCAGTGACGTCATGAATATTTTTTTCAATGGATTTTTTCCTTACATGACTTCGTAATTGTTCAAATATTGACTGTGATGACTTTACATCATATTGAGGCAACATCTTTGCTACCATTTCATTAATCAAATAAATTCTGAGGAGAGGATATCATATCTAAAAGCACGGCTCATACATATATCCTCATACAATGAAATATACAGTCAATCAATCTATCCTTTTATCTATCTATCATTTTCCTGTGCTATCTGAGAGTACAGAGTTTCTATTAAATTTTTCGTAAACTGAAACGGGAAGAAATGAAGAAGTTTTTGACAATAATACCAAGGTAACTAAGGATGAGTAAAGATTTTTGAGCATTCCCAGACCTCAAAAAAAACTTTTGGGCTTTTTCTGATACAGCCATCCCTGCCTGGGCTTCACATATCAAAAGTTTCTCCTCTACTTGGAGAGGTTTTTACAACTTGTGAAATTGACTTAAAGGTGACCAGCACTCAAAGTAGCATCAATCATTTCACAATATGCTATTTCCACCAGACCCAGGGGGAGGAGTTGGATTCATGCCTTTTTGAAGGACATTAGTACCAGTCTTAGAGTTTGAATTTGGTTAGCCCAATCTATTTCCTATGCTCTTAATCGATTGGCCACTAGTATTTCTAAAGAAAGGGTAGAATTTTAAAAATGTTTCTACTGATCTGGTTTTTGAGAGCAATCCAACTTAATCCAAAACAAAACTTACGATTGAGGTGTTCTCTGAGAAAGTTTTGATTAAATGTCTCTATAGAGATATTTATTTTAGTGTAAAACAAGACGGAATGAATTATCAGGATGATATCACCTTCATACAGATTCTTAAGCCTATCCCAACGTATATGAGGAAATCACTGAGGCTATAGAAAAAAGTCCACACACAAATTTTCTTAAGAAATATAACCACTCCCTAGGCAGGACACAAGTCCACTGAATGGATACCTCCACCCTCAGCTCAGTGTATACTCAGTTAGCTGCTGAGTGAACAGAGAAGAGTTTTTAATACAGGGAATTGAACCCAGGACCTTCAGTGTGTGAGATAGATGTGCTAACCATTGCATTATTCAGTTGTTTAGCATTAAAGGAAGGAAATACATTGCTGTCTACTCTGGTAGGCATAGCTATCTGGTGAGCAAAACAACTCTCTACAGTGTTTTTTGGGGGGAGGGGGCAGCATTTTTTTGTTTTTTTTTGTGCTGCCTTTTCTTGGAACATATCCCTAGCATTAAATAAAGGTGGACCGTTCTCGGAATCATCTATTCTTGTCACATACAGGAAACACTCAACATTCAACCGATCTTTTGTATTCATATGAATGTAAGATTAGTTATGTAATAACTAACTCTGCATCACTTCATTATCTTTCCTCAGTCCTCATGAAGAAATCAGCTTTCATGTTCATCCAGGAAAAATTCATTCACATTTTTATTTTATTTTTTTCATCAGAAACTGTCAACCAAAACTGTCAAAATAGGTTTTTCAGTTTTCAAGTTGGTCTGGCTGGCTGCTTACGTATGTATCATGCAGACAAGAGTTGGTGAGTAAAGATTTCAACTTTTGTTCTTTATTATGTCTAGAAAAAACTTCTTTTTTTCTTCTTTCTAAATTCCCCACCTTGAATTGATTTTTTTGTAAGGGGGTTCATTTTGCATAGTAAGTCAATGCTAAATTGATCACTTAGTTTGCGTCATACTTGTTTTTAAAAAATTCAGACTTCTTTTTAGTGATCACTGCCAAACAAAATGTGGGAGAATGTAACTTATTCATTGACCACCCCTTTTCCCAATTTTTTAATTGATCACCCCCAACTCTGCATGCAGCCAAAAGTCATACGATACTTTCTATTGAGAGACTAACCATACCTGTAAAAATATAATATTCATTGAGAATTGCAAGAAAAGAGAAATATTTTCAGAATAATGAAGCAGAAGTCAATTCTTATGAGTATCCATCACAAATACTGATGTGAGAGGAATTAATTCACGGGACGGACCGGCCTCTGGAAGGTTTATTAAGTATTCTTGTCACTTAGTGTTCAAGAATAAAGCAATAATGCAGCATCCACAATGCATTAATCATCATATCATCCTGAAGAGCCGGTGTGGAATGTCCCAAAATAACAATGACTGATTTGGATTTGACAGTTAAAACAAATATCAAACAATGACTGAACTTGATTTGAGTCTTCTGATCAGATTAAGGTTTTGAAGTTGATTAATACGCTGGGCACTCTCAGTTATCTGCAAAGAACATTAATTGCTCATTATGATGTCCTCCTCATGCATGTAACAGTAGATTGAAATGGGATCTGAGTTGACTGAGATGACATTAGCTGGATAAATACATATTATTTTTGTAACACATGTAACATTCTAGAATTATTGTATTTTATTGTCTTTGTGTCTTGGATATGTGATATGACATTTTGAATGTTTAAGTGAGAGATGTTTGTGTGTTTGTTTATCATGCCATAAAAAGTACTTGAACATAGGTGTCATACCATAAAAAGTATCTAAACATAGGTGTAGCCTGACCAAATTTTGCAAGACTGGGAGGGGGGTTAAAACAAAAAGTTTTGCTAAAAAATTTTTTCAAGGGCTTCCAAGGGTGTGTTCTATCTACAATGTTGCTATAATCCTAAAGTAGAACCTATTTTCCCCCAGTATACATATTTCCTTATTTCATATGATTATATATGATTTTTTAAGAGTTGTAAAGTGAAGGGAAACCCAACTTTTGAGGGGTCAAGACTTTTTCTTAAATTCAAATAAGATAAAATAAGTTTTGAGAGTCAAAAACAATTTTTTGATGTTTCAGAGATATTTCATTTCTAGATATATATCATCCTCATCATCAGCCTTTTAGCGTCCATTGTAGGAAATACTCATCGACCAAGATTCGCCAGATCTTTCTATCATGGGCATTGCGGAGCTAGTACTTTCTGAATTTACCTAGCTTATCATACCTTCTTACTTTTGTCAGCCACAATTTTGCATATAATCTCTGAGGATCCATGTTGTAAGTCATAATATCCAGCAGTAGTCTGATATTCTGGCAACATGTCCAGCCCATAGCCATTTGAGTTTTATAATGGTTCCTATGATATCTCAGACTCCTTTTTTTTCTCTAATATACTGTGATATCTTATGATCAGTCCATGTGAGGTTGAGCATGATTCTTTCATCTACGTATTGCATGATTCTCAGTTTGAAGGTCAATATTTTGTATAGATTCCATGCTTCAGCTCTATAGGTGACTATCAATCGGATACATTGGTTGTATACCCTAGGACTATTTTATGACTAGTGGGATTTTTGTGTTGTTGAAAGTCGAACTTGCCAACCTAGTGTAATTCTTTGCTTTATTTCATCTTCTTTTTAAGATTTCATGGAGATTTGTTGTCCTAGAAAGATATTACGGCATACTTTCTCCAGCTCTGTGTTTCCAATTTTAATCCTTGTGTCTTTGTCCCCAACACATTTGTTGTACATGACATTTGTTTTGCCAAAGTTCATGTGGAGGCCAACTTTCTTTCTTGCTCCATTAAGTTCATCTAACATTATTTGGAGTTTGTGAAGGTTCTCAGCAGAGAGGACGATATCATCAGCAAATCTGAGGCTATTTAAGTATTCACTGCCTATTGTGATTCCTTTGTGATCCCATTTTAGGTTTTGAAAAATCGTCTAAAGGCAGGCTGTGAAGAGTTAAGCTGAGCTGGTATCATTTTATATCACTCCTTTTTCTAGGGCTTAGAGTCTTTATGTAGCTTGATGAAGGAACTGCTGTGTTGGTAGATATGCTGCAGCACTCTGACACAGTATATATATATATATATATATATATATATATATATATACACACACACATATATATATATATATATATATATATATACATATATATATATATATATATATATATATATATATACTAGACTAATAACCCACCTGTTGAGCAGGTATTAATCTGGTATTTAAAAAACATGAAAGTTTCACAGGGGCATCGGGAATATCTATTCAGAAGATAAATATCCTATGTGCAGGATGGAGTTCTTCCAATATTTACTGATTTAAATATTTACTGATGGTTAATAACACCAATTCTTATAAAAGATAATAAAAAAAAAGACTTGAGGCACATTGTGGAGAGTATGAAGCAAATCTCATGGTTAAGTCAGTCTCCAAACAGGTTGATTTTCTAGGATATGAAGTGTCCTGAAGTTACTGAACCATATTCTGATTCTAAGATATGCTTTAGATATTGCTCAGTCAAGTTGCAACAGGCACAAAGGAAGTGTTATGTCTATTTAATTGACTTACTATAGATTCTTTCAAAACCGAGATACGTTTCATCATTTTCTGTTCCTAGTAGCAAAGTACAATATTCTCAAATGCCAGAACATAGCCAATTTTGTTAATTCCTATGCTTACACCTAGAAAATGAGTCCAATTGACAAAACTCGTTTATGACCTGTTAAGCATGCATCACAGAAAGTTTATAATGGTCTGCCAAAATTTGGTAAAGGATATTGATCTAAGCTTAGGATTGACCCTAAGTACCGGCAATATGAATGATTACCCAGGTGCCAAGCGCTAGGGAGGGGCACCTGCCATGAGTCTGAGACTTATTAAACAGAATGAAAAAGTCACAATATGATCATTTCTTTATGTGAAGTCAGATTTTCAGGAATATCTGACTGTTAAATACTTTCTGTTCTCATGAAACCTAGAGAAACAATTTGCAATGGAAATTCTCATGATCAACAATAAGCTCAGTCAGGCGTCGCTTGTTTAGTGAGATAGAGAGCTGGAGCTTGGGGAGGAAGGTAAGTGGGGAGAGGCCAGAAAATAATTAAATAAGATGATACATTACTATAATACTTTGCCTCAAAGGGTACCAAAGTTTAATTTTCCCAGGGCTGGCCCTAGCTGAGTTGATTATCCACCAAGGTTTTTAATATAGCTCTTTTTTATTTTAGGATAAAAATCTGCAAGATTGATTGTGTGTTGAACAAATTAAATTGTTCCCTGATCATTGAAGATGCCCTGTTATTCACCAACTTAAGAAGCTTGATCTAATTTCAGCTGATACAAATGCTCTCAGAAAATGCTTAATCCAATGTACATATTGCCAACAAACTTTGGTAAGAGAGGGTTTTAAAGGCCTTTGTTATTTCTTCTGCTCAGCTCTTGCTTGACTGACTAAGAAAGGCAGCAGTATAATCCCATCATGCTATTTCAATCAGGCAATGTTATGATAGATATTTCATGTGTATCATATGTGCAGGTCAAAACCAGAGTCACCTGACCTTTGTTTGACATGATCCTTGGAGTGAGACTGAATTGTCATGTACAGTGGAACTCTAAAACCTAATCTCTGGGAAATGACTGGCATGCAATGTTTACTGGGATGAAAAAGAAATAAAGGCAGGAAGCAAAGGCAATCAATGAGCTTTCTGCTGATAGAAAATCTTTAGAATGATGAGAACAAACATAAAAGTCTTGTCAATGGGCTGTAAGACAATTTGCTCTGCTGACAAGCAGAGGTTGCTTTCTCCTGTGCTTGGATGTGCAATATCAACTTTCAGTTCTATTCGAATCTCAGATATAATAAAGTGGGTATAAATATGTCCAAGAGAAATTTTGTTCTCGACAGTTGGAAAATGTTTAGTAGCTTCAGGGCCAAAATTTAACAATGATGGGGGCCCTGTCAATAATGTTTCTTGGGGGCTATTCAATTTTCTATTTAGCTATTACTATCAAACAAATCAAAGCCAAAATGAAATATTCATAAAATCATGATTCTTGACTTGAAGGAAAGTCCTTCAAGTTCAGTAGAGACATTTTAGTTTTCTACTCTCAAAAAATTCTTAAAAATATATTATCCTTTAAACATGTTTTTTTTGAGGCCCCTAAAATCTAGGGGCCACGTGCAGCTGCACTGTTTGCATTGCCTCTTGGTACTATCCTGATTAGCTTATTACATTTGCTGGTATAATGACCAATAGAAAGATCACTGGACCAATTCTCATTAAAGGCTAAAGTAAAAAGAGATTTGAGAAAAAGCACATTGAAAAAAGTATGAAGCAACTCTCATGGTTGAGTGAATCTCCAAAGCAAAAGCAACAATTTGATAGATTTTGTTTACCACAACACGCATCATAATGAACACCAATTGTAACAGTTATTCAAGGTTCATTATTTGCTAGTTGATAGCTTGTTGAAATTTCTCTTAGCTCAAACAATCTATTCATTTTTTTCTTTATATTTACAAAGCTCAACTCAGTACAGCGTAAAGTCTAATCAGAGGAAATCTTTCAAGTGGAGACAGCCTGCTTTCTTAGAAAATCAGCATAGGAAATCCTGGCTTTTTACCTGAGCTCAATCACAGATTTCTGATTTTGTGAAAAACGTGCAACTATTTGTGCAAAGAGTCAGGCAACTACATGATTATCTTTTGTCACTTTTGCCACATTTGTTCTAATTGTCTCAAACACTGATCTCTGGTAACCATGGAAACCACGTAACTAGATCAGACTGGTCATAAAAAGATTCTTCAAGTGGTGGACACAGCTATTGAAAATGCCAAACAGATAAAAATTCAGTGGAAGCAAACATATCTGCTAACCACTAACTTTAGTCACGTGAATTTAGTTTGGGATCAGTTTTTTTTCTCAAAAACCTTCAAAAACAGATTTAAAAGCTGAAATGAAAAAAGTATAGCATGCCAATATCAGATGATGATCAAAGCATACATGAATAATTAAATAAACAAATAAAATTAAATATTAGTTCACATTCAACATTAAAGTTTATTTGAAGCTCTACGTCTAAATTCTCTACATGAGGTTTAGTGCGATTCTTTCATATGCATGATACATGCTTATCAGGGAGGAAACAGGAGTCTGAGACATCATAGAATCCATTAGAAACTCTCAAATGGCAATGGGCTGGTCATATTTTGAGAATGGCAGACACTGATGGATATTGCAACTCAACATGGATCCCCAGAGATCACACGTACAACCGAGGCCGGCAGAATATGAGATGGAGAGATGAACTAGACAAATTCAGAAAGTATTGACTCTGCAATACCCATGATAGAGAGGTGTGGCAAATCCTGGAGAAGGTCTATATCAAAAAATGGATGTTGAAAGACTGATGATGATGATGTCTAAGCTACAACAATTTCAGCTATCATGGTAAGTTTTTAAGGAATTTGGAGCAAAAAAATGAACCAAAGCTAAATTCATATAAAAGCGTTTATCCTTACTTCTGTTAAGTTTTTTGCAGTGTTTTCAATCACTGTTCCCATCCCTGCACTCTTTCTTATGTAGTATAAGTACATAACTTGTAAAATCATAGATATTTAAAATTACAAGTACAGCAATATGTTTGCTTAGTGAGTGTTTGATGTGGTATGGATCAGTTAATGCAAATCAACATTCCTCAAGTATAAGGTGAAAAAAATCATATTTAGAAAGCACCCAGAGATCACATACCTCTATCAATACCATTGTCGGAGGGAGAAATTGTACATTGATCCACCCCCAAATAATATCACCTCTGTATTACCCTGTTTCTCCCCATTCCAAAAAATTTTATTGCAATCCATTTATAACTTACTCTGTGGCAGGAGTAGGACAGCATCATACCAGTATTGGACAAGTTTACAGCTTGAAATACATGTTTGCCTGTTAGGAAAGATTTCTGCACCTAGGAGATAGATGCAGCACACTATTACGTAATGGCACACAGTTTGAGAATGACTGATTGATCTACTTGTAAGTCATTTTAATCATCTTATTGCTCTCAAGTATCTCCTTTATTTTAAGTATGTTTGTATTAACTTTGCAAACTTTTATAATTCTAATACTGATGAGCTATTTTGACATCTTTTTTCCATTTCATTTTTTGTAAGTTATTCAAACTCTCTTAATACTCTTTTGACCTTCATTGATATGTGTTTCATATTTCCAAGTTTTATAAATTCAACACCAATAAGTCATTTTTAACAGAGTAAACCCATGCTACAACTAACTCTAAGAACAAAAGTGGTCACTGTCATAAATACCAAATACATCATCATCCTTGTATTAGAGACAGATTTATGACATCAAGAACTTTTTTATGCAGGAATTCCTAATCAGATGTAACTTTAAACTCTATTTCTATTTACTTGCATAAACAAACAAATGAAACTAGCTCACCAAGCAAGTATGAAAGTTTCTGAAATACTCATACCTTAAAGGTTAACCCGTATTACATCTTTTCGTTGTATCTTCAGTCCTCACTCCTTCTGATATCTTAACATACTTACACAGGTCTTGACTTTAGTGGCCTTAGGAGCTCCCTTTTTTGTAACCCTCTGGTGACAAGTGGCTGAAATGCTTTGCTTAGAGTAAAGATAAATTATGATTTAATCTGAGAACTAGAGTCCCATCTTGATATTGCCATAATCTAAATAATCATGAGAGCTGATAGAAGGCAAGATCTATTTTCAATATGATAGATGTTACCATTTCACCAGAAGATGGAATCATAATTTTGAAATGAATAATAATACAGACATGGTATCAGTGTCCGATTGATTGAGGAATTTCAAGTTGAATCCTTTGTCATTGTTAATCATCAAGAATTTCTGCTTGGTTTAATGATTGATTACGGCTCAACTTACAACACTGAACTCAACAGAGAAGATATAGTCTATCACTCAGATGCAATTAGTCAATCGAAATGTTGGTGCTTAGTTTGACAATGGAAATAAGTCTATGGCACAAAACAGGCAATAACTCAAATATCACCTCACGTAGAACAATGAATATATACAGTGTCGCCCATAAATGAATACGCCCCTACCCCGCCATCTTTTTTTATAGACAGTTAATTTCCTTCTAAACCAAATATAGCAGGATTTTATTATTTTTAGTGGAAAACAACATAATCAAAACAGATATTATCAGGTATTATTTATCACCAAACTCTACAGCACTGAAGCTTCTTTGCCAAAAATATGAATATGTTGCCTTACAAAGTTAAGTATAACCTTACAGAAAAATTTATTTCATTTTATATAGTAAGTATATTTATACTATTATTAGTTGTTGTTTTCTTCCTTCTAATAAGGGATTTAAATGAATTAGAATGTCTACATAGAGTAACCAATGTTAAATATAGTTCTTATAAAGTCATAGAATTTAGTGGGCAGGTATTTAGTCCAGTGGTTGCTCCATTAGTGAGAAAACTCTTTTCCGGTTAGGAGGAAAAGTTTATTTATTCCCACAAACATAACAATAGCAACAAAATCCCAAGGAAAGTGGAGGGAGGTATACAGAAATGTTCAGGTCAACCACGCAAGGTGACACCAGGATCTATTCATTTTGTCAGGAGATTAGTTGATGAAAAATTGAGAAAATCAACTGCAGATGTTGCTAATGAAGTGTGCTGTGAATGTTTTTACTGCAAATGTACCCTGAACAAGACCAGCTCACATTGCCGACCGGCACAAAGAAAACTGCTACTGATATTGAGAAACAAGCAGTCCCATATGAAGTTTGCGTAGAAAATAAAGATAAAAACTCAATATTTTGGGATAGCATACTGTGGTCAGATGAAATAAAAAATAACCTATTTGGGTTGGATGAGATTCAACAAATTTGGCATTGTCATACAAGGCAAACGACGAAGAGTCTTTGGTATCAATTGCCAAACATGGTGGTCGAAACATCATAGTTTGTGGTTGTGTGGCACTGATGGGCTGCATTCTATGGATGCTGGCCATTACATCGATTGAGAGAAAATGTGTTGCCTCCTCTCAAAGAAGAACTGTGTTTCAGCATGACAAGGATTCAAAATACTCTGCAAAAACAAACCCAGATTATCTGAGGAAGTGAAAGCAAAATTTCACAATTGGCCAAGCATGTCGCAGGCTTTAAACAGAACTGAGTATTTGTAGAATTTACCGGAATGAAAAGTAGAAGAACGACAACCATCTAGTGACTGTGCAAATCTAATGGAGTCAATGTCACCAAGACTACAAGGTGTAATAGAAAATAAAGGCGATCACATCAAACATTGATTTCAAATAAACTTTTCTTCCTAAGGATGTACTTATCTTTGGACAGCAACATATTCATATTTTGGGGAGCAGAGTTCTAATGCTGTAAGATTTGGTCATAAATAAAACCTGATAATATCTGTTTTGATTGTGTAATGTTCCACTAAAAGTAATAAAATTCTGCTAAGCTTGGTTAAGAAGACAATTAACTTTCTATAAAAAGTAGTTGGGTTGTACTCATTTATGGGCTTCACAATGATTAATTTATGTGGGGTATTGACATTCTTTCTTTTTTTGTTAACTTCTATCTCAACCAAATTTAGAACAATTCAAAGATCTGAACACCAAAGACTCATGTTCCATCTGAAATTTTACATGAAAAAATTGGAAATGATTCAAAGATTACTTGCTACAGCATGAATGTTGAAAGTATAAAAAGTGAGGATGCTGGTTTGAATAATTCATAGAAAACTGATGATTCTTCTCTCAGGACTGCAGGCCAAGATACATTAGTGGACAGTCATCTTGGAATAGTGATGCTAACTGAGTAATGTTTCTGGAAGAAAACTAAAGATTTTGCAAACCATATTCATTGTGGATATTTCTATAGCTCCACTTTATCAACTGCTCAAAAAATAATGGAAGGAAAAAAAGAATTATTTTAATTTCAAGGAAGAATTGTTGGCCTTGGCTTTGCACAATGGAATACGAGCAGCAATAATAAACCATTACTTTGTTGAAATGAAATCAAGTCACAGAGAACACCATCATCAATATCATAATCCTCACATTTTCTATGCTGCTACAAGTTTACTGTATGTAACAGTATATAAGTCGACTTTTTAAAAGCATAAAGAATTTCCCTTTTGTGATAATATTACTCTGTTTAAATCCTATGAATTTGACACTGACAGATACAATGTTACCTTATGTTAGAGAGTCGACTGATCTGGTGAATATTGGACTAAACTTGAATCAAACATTAGTTTTAGGGTTCACTAATATGTTTGCTCATGTGGTCATTAACAATACAGACCTGTATCAACAGATTACCAGTTAAGCAACATTAAGCCTGGTCAATATGTTGATGGAGTTGTCAGGTACTGCTAGCAACTGGGTATTGTGTAGAGAGCCTTCTATGACAATCACTTTAATCCTCCTAGGAGGAGACAAATCACTACACTTAATAATACAAGTCAGCCCACTCCCCCCAAGTCTGGCCTGGCTGCAAGTGACAAGAAAGAAGTTGAATTCTAGACCCTCCTGCACAAACTTTTTCACATATCTATAAATCCATCTCTAAAAATGGATCCAGAATTCTGAATGGGGTGGTTGGGTAATTTTCTTTTTACTTCATCTGTCAAATTAGACACTTGATATGATGAGTTTTTTTTTTTAAGGCTAATTTCTGATTACTTAGGGTTAGTTGATGGTTTTATACATAGAATTACTTCATATTTCCTCATCTATTAACTTGAAAAAAAAATTATATATACTGAGCCTAAACTCAAGCAGGGGGTCCAGACCTCCTGAACCCAACCTCCCCAGATCCACACTCGTAATGACATGGAAAGAAGTCAATTCAATTCTGTTTCAATGTGTTTAAAGGAATGTGTCAAAAGCGAAAACCAAGATTTACATTCATACGTTCAGATATATTCTCGGCTATTCTGTCAAATGTTACCACAATTCCTTCAACAAAATAAACATTACTCCATTCTTTGCCAGCAGTTCTGTTAATAGCATTTTGCACAATATTTACAACATACAGATCAGTCACCAATATAAGATTTGATTACTTTGTTGTCATGTTAAAATTATGATAAATGATGTTTAAATACATCAATTATGATCATATACTGTTCTGGTTATGATTATTGGGACCTTTGAAGTTTTTGTATAACCTATAAAGTATCTTCAGAAAAACTTGCATAGTCCAAACATATACCAGAACTAGTAATCAAAAAAAAGTTATCCACAGTTATTTAAAAAGAATAGATATTTTATCAAAAATTATTTAAAAAATACCAGAGCAAGATTTGGGCATTGTTGGTCCAAAATGACCATGGAGCTCCCCAAAATGAACTTTTTTGAGAAAAACCCAATTCTTAAATGGTGACTGGAAGTGTACTTATGTAGATTCTCATGGTTGTAGCTCAAAAGATGTGACCAGGAATGCCCAGAGACAAAGACACACACAGATGGGCAAAAAAAGAAGATTCTGTAGCCAACATAGATAGTTAGTGAGTAGGGCTATTTGCAGGGCTACAATGATTCATTAATGGAATAATTTGACAATTTACAGGTAGAATACTTTTCAACTTATCATCATTGCCAGAGCAATTACTGGGTGTGCAATGAAAAAATCAAGAAAAGGTGCCTTTATTACTGCCTAGGTCATGTTTTTCTATTTTCTTTGAAATTACTGTATGTATGATCAAATTACTACATATAGGATCAAAATGTTGTCCCTGGCCATCTAACTAGGATCAAAGTGCAGCATCTGCATGCCATGTCTAGAATCAGAGTATTGCTCACTGGCATGTATGGCTAGAATCAGTGTAGTTTGTATGTATTTATTGAGAAGAGTTACACAAACACACGCACATACACATGCACACACGCACACACACATGCTCACACGCACACATACACACACACACACACACATATATATGTATATATATATACATAAATATATATGCATATATATATATATAAATGAATAAATGAAAACATAAGAAATATTCTAAAGACAAATCCTTTTCATACTTCACTGTACTAATTAATTAAGCAAAATGATTTTTTGTTGTTTCTATTTCAGCTTCCTTATTACGCGTTTTTTTCATTGTAAGCAAATTTTCTCTAAGAAATATATATATATATATATATATATATATATATATATATATATATATGAATGGATATGTATATGATCTGATAGAATGATCATAAATTGTGTAATACATTTTATGGATATTTATTTGAAATGATCTCCCATGATTACACAATTGATATATCACTTATCCTAGACAAAGTAAATAGAATAAACAATTAAGAATATTCTATCTGCGTTGTCTAAGGCAAGTGACACATTAACCATTTATTGACAGAAAATCATTTTAAATAAGAGCTTCTATATGATATATAATGCAATTTGTGGTCATTCTGTTGGATTATATACATATCTATTTCTTAATGCATAACAATCGCATTGAAAGAGTCAAATAGACTGAGAATAAACAAGATGAGAATCAGGTGTGAAAGCGGTTATTTGTGCCTATGCATTACTAGTGGCTGTTTAACTCAATGGTAAGAGCATTGCTATGTTTGAGCCACTTCAACTCCTGCAGCAGCCCCATTCTCTTTAATTGTTTATTCTATTTGCATTATCTAGGGTGAGTAAAACCTTATCCATGTAATGAGGGGAAATCATTTCAAATACGTTTCTTTATAAAATATAGAACAAATTGTGATTATATATATATATATGTATATATATATGTATACATATATATATATACATATATATATATATATATGCATACATATATATATATATATATATATATATATATATATATATATTGAGAGAGTGAAAAGAGGCAGAAGGATGGATAAAGAGACGGTCGAGAAAGAGAGGAAGGGAAATAGGCAAATAAGAATCAAAGTTAAAATCAAGATGCATGATTAATTTACATAAATATGAGCATCAGATCTCTATCTAAGGAAGCCAGTGATAATAAACTTATAACAAAAATCCCAGTCAGAATTCTGGGCTTGGCTCCACAATTATCATAACCGAATTTTATGAAACATTATTTCCTGACTTTTACCCCTTCCTTCAAGAGAAATAAAACCTGCACATATACATATATATCATTTATGAAGTAAAGTGAATTTGTGTCTGTGGTGATCCCAAACACATGGCCTCCTCTTACAATGTGGAGTGGCTAGAGGCTTTGTGTAAATTGTTTGCTTGCAATGACGACTATAGATTATTGGCATTGAGAAAATTGCAGAGGATGCGGATTAACGAAAACTGGCTTGTTATTTGAGATACGGGAAAATAATCTTAGCTCTCTCTCTCGATTGGCTGCAATGGCACGTTTGAAGTGTGTACTGTCTAAGGGAATCTTTAGTAAAGCAGTCAAATAATCCGATGTGTTTGAATATAGAAAGAAAGTCACTCAGTTGAGCCAGTATGATTATAATCTTGAATCAAGGTATTTTCTGCTGCTTGTTTGCTGTTCAGTACAGTGGTGGGCACGGCTGAAGAAAACATTAAACTGATAAACCACTAAAGATTCATTGAAAGCAATGATAACCGCCCACTTTATCATGTGAATTTAAGTTTGGTTTGTCTTTGCGTCATTATGAAATCCTTGAAAACACACCTAGAGATCTGAAATTTTAACATGTAGCTTAGATATCGACTGCTTCTGGCATCTACCAAGTACAGAATCCTAATGAGTTCCAATTAAATCAAAATGCTGGAGTCGACTGATTTGCATAAATTTAATTCCTAACACTTTCAATAATTTTAAAAGGGATACATACAAATATATTACACTTTCAAATATTCTAGCATACTTGAGAAAGGTTTTACACTGTTTTTAGTGTCTCTTTACTCAACGCCTGGATCAATACAATGAACGATCATTTTTCTATTGTTATCAACTTATAAATTGATTCTCCCAATGATTTAAAACTGCCAAATCAGTTCAATTGTAAAGTGAATCTTGAGAAAACTTTTCCTTGGACCAGAAGAGACAAAACTTGGTATTACCCAAAATGCATAAGTGTATTTTCAATATCAAAAAAACCCATCATATGAATATATATAATATAGGCAATGTTCTAGTATGTATATAATAGTCAGTTGTCTGTGGCTTTGCATATTTGATTATGTCTTTTGGGAGAAAAATCTAAACTCTGCAATTATAAATTAAAGATGAAGTAGCATTTCTCTAATTAGGATTTGAAGAAAATCAGTTGATCTAATAATGACTTAACAAGATTTTGAAAAAATATTTTCTCACATTTCACTTGAAATATAATGAAAAATATTTTTGCTTACACCAGGTGTCCGTTGCCTGTCAAATCAGTTCAATGGTGAAGTGGGAGTCACTTTTCTTTACCCATGTGATGAAAGCCTGGTTCAATTTACAAGCTCCCATGGGATTACAGCTAACTATGGATGAGCAGAAGAGACAAAACTTGATATAATCCAAAATGCATAAGTATCCTCCCAAAATTAAAAACCCACCCTTGATGGGCAAGATTCTGATATCAATGATAAAGTCCAAAATTGAAAGATTTTAACAGATCAAAATGTAAATTTAATAATGTTGGTTATTTTATTATAAAAACTGACTTAAAATAGAAAGTACACTAATAGTGAGTCATGTAGCCCTTGTTTGCTATGATAGCCTATGGATGCTTCTGGTAGCCTATCACCTGACTTACACAGATATCAATAATGATATTGGACCACACTTCTCCCCAAAATTGGAAACCTGTCATATGACTGCCAATACTATAGTAATAATAGTAATGGTTCCAAATATTGAAAGATTTCAACAGATGAAAGAAAATGTAAATTCAATATCAGTTATCAAACAGCAAAAATTTGCCCCCCTCCTTTCAGGGAAAGTACACAATTATTTAGTCGAAGAATCACAGTTGGTTATGATAGCCTCTAGACCCAACCTTTTTTAAGGTCATTCCTCACTTTTTCAATTAATCAATAATTTTCTTCACATTTTTTTTTGAGATTTCCAAAATCTGAGGATCGAGGCTTTCTAATCAGAATCTTTTATTCCTGCCACAAATTTCCAATGGGATTTAGATCCGCAGATTGACTAGGCCACTCAAGAACATGAATGTTTCATCTTCAGCCAATTTTTAGTCTCCATTAGTAGCTTAAGAATATTGAAAAAGGATTTTGCATTTGTATAAATCGATGACAGGTCGCTTTTGATCAAACACTAAGAAATAATGAGATTATAGCTTTTATAAATATTTCTAATGAATTATGTAGATTTCATTCTGAATGCCAATCCATTATTTTTCTTTAGGAACGTCTTGCAATGAAATAACTAGTATCAGGGGCATGTGGGGCTCCAAAACTGTATGGGTTCCTAAGCAGAACTTGATTTAGGGCACACCTGCTGCCTCTTGCACCCCCTTTCCAATCAATATTAGAGGTCCTCTGGTAGCTGTGGGGCCCTAAGCAGCTGTTTAATCCATTGATGCTTCAGGTTGGCGTTGACTGATATGATTACAAATATGGATTTTTTAGATTCATCTTTACATCTCAAGAAGAAGTTTTCACTTGGTTGGACATTCAATCTGTTGGTGAGTTCAGATTATAGCAATCAACAGAAAGAGGAAGGAAGAAAGAAGTATGATGTCATTAAAAAGCATGACATCATTAAAAGAACATCTATTCTGATCAATTTTTTTTCAGCAGCTGCTATGATATCATGATAGGATGTAAAATCCGCATTTCTGTATTTAAAAAGAAAAAACCTAAAATAGCTAAAAAGCGCTAAAAATGCCTATTCAAAATTATTCAAAATAATACTTGCAGGATATTTTCATACTGCAATATTTTGCCAGTATGAGAATCAATTGACTCAAAGAAAGATTACTTACTCTTCCACCATATATAGTGGACACAGCATTGAACTTATGGTTCTTGTTTCTGTTATTTGTCATGAAAGTCACCATTTTTTGTGGGTGGAACAAGAAATACTGATAATAAAAGATTACTAAGATTATTTTGACGCATTCTGGATATCAACACTTGTGTTAAAAAGAATTAACATGCAAAGACTTCGTCTGTATTTTGGTCTGTCTTTTCGGCTTGTATGTGCTGATACTAACAATTGTTTATTCATGACAAGTTTCTTTATATATTTGAAGACTTTATGTGAGATTTTGAGCTGAATTCAGTTGTATATATATTATACTAAAAGACAAATGGTTTACAAGGTTATTTAGAGGACTGCCACTCAATGCAATTTATCGAAGACCTATAACTGTCCATATTGAGCTTTTGTAGACAGCCCCCTGGTCATAAGACTAGCACATTCTATGATGTGCAGTATTCGTATAGTTTTTTTTAAATTCAAATATCCTTCTTAGATACTGGCACACACAGTAATATTTTAGACTGTTCTCATCATTTTCCCCTTAATGTTATGGCTTGTTAATTTACAAGTCTTCTTTTGGTAGAATTTCTCAAAAATTACACAAATGATTCATAAACTCATTGCTTATATATTTGCAGTTGATATTCTTTAATTAGAGACCAGAACGATCAACATGGGTTTCTTCAGTTTTCGAATTGATCCAGCTATGTATCTCTAAATCATGCATATAGATCACATCCATGGAGACAGAGGGCTAAAAATTTAAGCTTTTATTCTTCACTCTGTTGAGACAACAGTGTTTAGCAGTTGAAATCCCTTTGTTTTGTATCAGCTATGTTGATTTCAAGGGTGGGGAAACATTTTTGTAAGAAAAATGTTCAAATCTGTGTCGATATTAGAGGAAATCACTTTCAACATCATCAGTAATTAGCATCCTTTTGTGTTTTTTTGTATTTTGTGTCTTTAAGAATTAGATTTTGGATTTGAGATACTTTCCTGAATTTTGTTTGACCGTGCGTGTAAATCATTATGTATGAAATGGTTGAACTTTTTTTCCTCATCTCTGTTCATTTATTCATAATGTTATGTGTGGACCCTTCAGCCTTCATCGGGTGCTGTTGGTTCTTGAATGTGGAATCACTATTCAGAGTGCACACTTGATTGGACTCAACGCACCACATCAGTTTTTGTATATTTGCAGTGACACATACAAATCTGGCATGGCAGATCATATTCGGAAGGAGTGGAATGGATACAGGCCTCTATAGAATGAAGAGCAAATTATTGACAGAACAATTGGCGAATATGATCGAGTATCAATATCAACAGCATCTGGATGCCTCTCATCATTAGAGATTTTTTAGAAAGAGCAAACAGATTATCCAACACTGTACATTGAACATACAACCCAGATATGCAAAAATTATTCTTATGTGTCAAGTCCAATCGAGTATGAGTAGTGATCCAATATTCTAGAACCACCAACACTAGGTGGAGGCCATTGGCTACATAGACTGAATGTAGTGAACATATGAATGCGTAGATAAGGAAGACATACATTTTGAGTAGTCTAAATCTTAATTTCATGAACTGCTTGATACTACTCCTATTGACTGTGGCAGCTTTCTGTAAATAGAATAAAATAATGGATCTCTACTATGAATAAGATTTTTTTAAAAATTTTCTATTACCTAAAGGTCAATTCCCTTGAAATTTAAGTCAGATTTTCTTATTTGGATTTAAGAGTTAAATATAAGACATCAAAGAGATGGTTGCATCCATTCTGAAACACCCTGTATGCTAAAAATGTTTTTTCTCACTCAGTTTTCTGCTTCTGTGGTCTAGATATATATATTTACAAACATCTTCTCCCCTCCAGCACTGCATCCTTCATTTTTTTTTTCAGCAATATTAGTGCGTGTATAGAAAATAGAAGTTGAAGAGACTGACATAATAATTTTGGTAATTTGGAGAAAGTCATTGGGGAATCGCAGAAAGGAGGCTAGAGCACATGAGAATTGGGGAATTAATAGAAAAGAGCTATTTGAAGACTGGCAGACAAGTTAGAGACATAATGGAAGCTGGATACCCACAAGATGAGATGGTTCCAGAGGCTGAAGAGAAATTGAATTTTGGCACAGGTGTCAGTAGAACACTTGGCCGATCTCTTATCAGTGAGAGATTGGGAAACATACATTGGCTTGCCCAATATTTTTTGATTTTAACTTCAATTTTTTTTTGGTAAGCATTTCTCCTATATCTTGCTCTATACTTGTTAGATTGGAAAAAAATACAATTCTTTTTCTATGGTCAAGTATTGGTATGGATTATGGAAAATTTGACAATACAAGATTTGAAATGACAATATTGGAAGACTTATTAAGGAACAAATGAAAATTTATCTCCAACATTTCATTTCAAAAGGTTAGAAATAAATACTCATTTGTTTCCTACAAGTGTTCCATAATTGTCATTTCAGATCTCAACTTCTTTTCCATGTAACATTTCTTTATGAGCTGCATTACCAAGAAAAGCACAAGATGACATACAAGTATAATTCTTCTCTTGGCTTAATGCTTATATCAGAGGTTAAATGCATCAAGAATCACAGTGCTCAAAATGAATCAGATCTCATTCATAAATGCAAAACTTTCTTTTAGAATAAATATTGCATCAAATATGAGAATCATAAACAAGTATTTGATGTATAGCAGTGGTTTTCAAACTTTACTTACTCTGAGAACCCTTTTCAATAATCAAATTTCTTAGGGAACTTCTTCAAAATGCATCTTCTACATTATTTACATAAGTTTGTCACTATTGGATTTTGGTCCTGTTTATGGAATTAGCTGAATGCATATAAACACATATACACATTCAAATGAAGAGGTGGAAATGAAGGTTGCTGAGGAGAAATACACATATAAATGACTAATGACTGAACAGTGTGTGAATCACTTAAATAACCAAGATGTTTTGAATCAAAAAGGCAAAATGTTAATTTTTTCTCATGCAAAATGTACTGTGCATGTTGAAGTAAAATGGAGTCATGTGAAAGCTAAGAAGGAATCATTTATGTAATGAAGTACTATTAAGTATTTTGCAAAAATGTCACTTTGTTTTGCATTTTGTGCATAACCCTGGGCTTTTGTGGATAAAGAATACCCCTGATGTATACTATCAGAAAAATCAGTGCCTTGCAGTCTATGTTTATTAATATGAGTACCAATGAAACTTTGATGAAACAAATGGCAAGTTAATCTATAATATAAGGTGGTTGTTATTTGGTCAACAGGCTATTTTTGTATGTATAACTGCAGCATTCTGTTTATATTTTCCCTATAAAGAGACAATTATCAATAGTTTATATGTATATATATAATAGTATTACCTTTTTTTTGTGCAGTCACTATGACTCCAGTTTCAAATACCTCTGTATTTATGACTAGTATATGTATCCCATAGTTACCATACACCCATTAATTACTTTGCTAAAATGATAAATTCAATTAAAGGTGATAAATGGCTAAAATCACCAACGTTAAACATGCACTCATTCATTCCAGTTGCGGGCAGTATAGTACAATAGTAGAGATGTTCATAGGGTTGGTGTTAACCGGGTTGGTAATGCAAGGTATCACCCCAAGTGTTGCCAACTAAACACTTTTTTTATGCTCAACTGACCGAGAAAAACAATGTCGAATACACCAAAATGTACTAAAAGAATACTGTTAGTCTCTTTATGGCCATTTTTCATCGTTAAAAATGGCTAGATTAATCTAAAATATCCAGAAAATAAGCTTAAGATTGGCTAAAATTGCTGATAAGTAGCAGTAAAAGTAGTGGTAAAAGTAGCAACAAAAGTAGTGGTAAAGGTAGCAGTAAAAGTTGGGGTAAATGTCAAATTCTTGCTTTACTGATGCATCATGTTGTCACCCCTATGATGGTGTCAACCATCCTACCTACCTGTATCGGTACGCCAGAGTACTATAGTAATAGGGCAAGAGCAGAATCACTGAATGAGGGTTCTTATCTCAAAAGCATTTAGCATAGGGTGCTTGAAATTGTGCGGCCCATAGCAAGCACAACCTCTGTTCCGTAGTCAATCTGGTGCTGAACATATGTAGTAAACTGCTTCTTAAGACTTGCTTGATCCATTCAGTTCAACTTTTCCAAAGACAAGTAGATTTGACTTTTGCAACAAAGCCATATTTACAGTTTTTCTAATCTCTGGAGTTGTAAAAAATCTTCCCCAAAGGAGGCACTTTAGCAGATTGTCAGTGTGAAGAAAGATTTTTTGATAAAAGATCAAGATAACAGATTTTTTTATTTTTATTTTTTTATTAAAGGCAGTTTTTCATTACTTGAAGATGATGCAAAAAATCTCTCTCCTTTTTTCTTTCAGCTCCTTTCTCCTACTGTCATAAATAGACCAGATGAGAAATATTTAACATCAAAGAAAAGAATACCGTAAAAAGTATCTAGACACTCAATGGAAATCGTCATGTGACCAATGTCTTTGGGCAGCATGCCGCATTGTGAGTGATCAATTGAAAAGAAAATTTGAAGACAAGGCGATCAATTAATAAGTTACTTCTCTAGCATTTCGTTTGGCAGGAATTACTAAATTTTAGAAAAAAAACACACGTGAATGATTTCAGACACAAACTAAGGGATAAATTTTGCATAGACTTACGTTGTAAATTGAATCCCCAATTCTCAAAATGTATTTAGGGAGTGGAAATTTAAAAGAAAAAACATTTTTTCAGATGTAATAAAGAATGCATATACAGATTTTCGGCCTTATAGCTCTATTGGTGAAGCCTGTATGTGTGATATATACATAGACAAACTTGAAAACTGAAGAAACCTTAATTAACAGCTTTGGTGACAGTTTAGGTTGACTGTTCCTAATCATAGAATAAAAATATGAAAGCCTTTAAGAAAAAGATCATTGAATTTCATTAAAAGCAAGAGAGACACTGCTTTCTCTGCAGGAAAAGATTAATCCACACTTTTGTTCAAATATGAAAAAAAACTATGGAAGCTTAGTTCTACAATTCCCTCTTTTAACTGTCTTTGTTCCAGCAAACAAAAAAGGTATAAGCTTTTGTGTTGTAATTTCAATAATGAGTCATTCAATTGGCTGTTATACTGTTTAGGCTCTAAATAGATTAGTCTTCATCACAGAAGACAGATAAGCTCTCCTTCATCACAGAAGACCGATAAGCTTTTTTCCATTTGAACAAAGAAGTGGATGGAAAAGCACTAAAAATTAACTGCTTCACCTGCTACAGACAATTTTGTATGAGAAGCATTTCTGCAGTCCGTTTTATGGGTAAATATTTAATTATGTATATTTTATAACTTTTTAGTCTTGTTATGTGAAAAATTTGAGGAGACATTATTCATGGTCAATTAGCTTCAAGACATTCTGAAATAAACTGTACTTTGTATTTATGAGGAAAGCAGACATTACACAACAATTACTGGCTGTTATAAAGCTCCTTTTTTTTTCTTTCAATAAGGAGTTTTTATACTTGAAGCATGAAAATTTATCTTTTCAGACATGAAATAATTCAATTGTAATGGACAACAGCCTTGTGTTATTGAACAGGTGGTCCAAAAATCTCTCCCCATTTCTGATATTGAATTCTCAGTTTCCTCTGATTCTAATACACCTGCTCTCGGCTTACGACCTACTCAACCTATAACCATCCATTCATCCATACGACAGGCATACGTGGATATAGAAAAATCATGTAAATATAAAAGTTATGCTTATAAATTTAAAATGAAGTAAATACTCACCATCACTGACAATAGTTGCACAACTGTGATGTCAAAATTTGAAGTCATGTAAAAAAATTCCATCAAAGGACAAATATGGTCAGAATAAATAATATTTATGACATCACTGGCATTTACCACTGAAAAACAAATGAAGTGAAAAAAAATCATCTAGAGACATCTATATACCCCAGAATTATTTATAAACTGCCTAAATAAGGCCTGAGAAAGTCAAAAAAGCTTTTTTTCTCAAAATCACAAAAAAAACATTTCTAGAAAAGGGTCTTGTGGAGCAATGATGTCATATTTCAAGTCTGTAGACAAAACAGAATGGCCAACAGTTTTTGAATACACAGTTATGAATACACACATAAACAAGAAGAACAACTTTTTCAGAGATCAACTAAAGGTAAGAGGATCATTGATCATATTTTTCTCCAATTTTCTAATTGATTACCCCTGACATGGCATGCTGCCAAAGTACATTGATTGTTACACGGCTTCTATTGAGTGACTAACCAAACCTGAGTTACTTTTGTCTTTACCACAATATTTAAGATAAATGCATTCAACTGTTTTCTTCATGGAGAGACCACAAGACAGCACAGTACATCCGGGAAAAGACAAGAGTCAGGGACATCATAGAATCTATTAAAAATCTAAAATGGCTGTTGGCTGGCTATGTTGCAAGAATGGCGGACAACCGATGGACATTGTGACTCATGAAATGGATCCCCCAAGATCACAGGCGCAACCAAGGCCAGCAGAATATTAGATTGAGAGATGAGCTAGACAAATTAATAAAATTCTGGCTTCGCGACGCCCATAATAGAGAAGATTGGCAAATCCTGTGGAAGGTCTATGTCCGATGATGGACATTAAAAGACTGATGATGATGAAAGTCCATGAGGAAGGAGGGGGCCAGAAAATACTGATTTGAAAAATTGAATAGTCAAAAGAACTCTTAGAATGATAATAACCTCTCTCTTTCCTTCTGAACTGTACACCTGCAGAAGGCTGTAGAATGGATTGGCTGCAAGATCACAGTATCAACAAAAACAACAAAAAGGATCAATTCAATCGTCCAAGTGATTGAAACAAAAGATTCTTCCTTTTCAATTAGATGTTTCCGATGCATCTCTTTAATACACTATTTGGTTGGTCATTCCATCTGGACTGAACAATGGAAAAAGAAAGGAAGTGGATAAATGGAATTTATTCACAGCCATGATATCAGAAGAGAATGTCTGATTTCATTAAAAGAACGTTTATTTGATCGGATCTAAAAAAAAAAAAGTATACATGACTTATTAAACATTTGTTTTCAAAGGCTTTTTCTACAAGTCATTTTTCAGTCGGCCGGTACTGATTATGTTAAAAAATCAATTTTCTGAACTGTATCATGTTGCATTGATATGAAACTTGGTGCAGACCTTCAAGAGAACCATCTTCACCATTTTCTTCCTCCTCCTTCCCCTCTTGCTCCTCTCCCCCTTCCTCCTCCTCCCCTTCCTCCTCTTCCTCTTCCTGTTACTACTGCCACAACTGATAATCTTCAATATCAGTTTTCTCAGCAACAACATGTTGGATCTATTTGAAACTAGCCAAGACCCCAAGGTGAACCGTCCCAATCTTCCTCCTCCCCTTCCAGCTACTGCTGACACAACTAATAGTTCTGAATATCAATTTTCTCGGCAGTAGTGTTTTGGATTGATATGAAACTTGGTCCAAACCTTCAACTTCACTATCCTAATCTTCTTCTTCCTCTTTCTTCTCTTACTACAACCACAATTACTACTACTACTACTCCCACTACTTCTACTATTACTCTTAGAATCTTTTTGAAATATGAACATCAGGACAGCGGACATATCATTGAACTTATGGCTCTTTTTTTTTATATCACAAGGATATGATAATAGAGATGAAAACCTATGAATTTTTAAACTGAATTTTCAGAGACTGAACAAAACTCTCAAGTTAAGATAACCTTAGATTGTAATTGTTTTTGTGGAAGGGAATAATATAAAACTGAGGTAAAAAAAACAAAAATCCAAAAATTTGGTTGTTCTAGAAATTTTGTGAATCTGATAAGAAAAGAGATAATTTCAAAAACATTTTCCCTCGTGTTTTTCTAAAGCTGAACAAAAATTTACATTGTATTCTGTTTGTACATTGTATTCTTTATCATATATTGTCCACCAAAAGTAAGATAAATTTATGAAGTTATAATATATGCGGAGTATTCTTCACTTTTGAATAAAATAATAAAAAAGTTCTTTTCCCCAGCTGCATTTCTTATCAGGTTAAAATCGAATCTTTCGAGTGTTTGTTTATATGAAGAGGTATAAAGGAAAACTAAACACACACAAACACCTTCACACAAACACACACACACACACACATACATATATATATATATATATATATATATATATATACATATATATATGTGTGTGTGTAAGTGTGAAGGTATATATATATATATATATATATATATATATATATGTACACACACACACAAACATCTTGATGGGATTGATAGAGTTCATTCAACAGTACCAACTAATTGTTATTTACTATTACAGTTTGGTTCCGACTAGGCACATATAAATCTATTGAAAGCAAATTAACTTTTATTAGTGAGAATCTGGGATATTTTACAATTTGAATCAAGAAGAGATATATAATCTTTTTGGATTTTGCATCAAATTCTTTCGGCAAATATGTTATTTGACAATCAATTTGAGGAAAATGTTTCGAAATTTTGTTGGTATTTGAACCGAAGATGTCAGGGGTATGTTTGCATCGATTGGAGGTTGAAAACGATGATCAGATATTTAAATGTCATATTGACTAAACACTTGAGTTGATGGGACACGAGCACATGAGTACGATCTGTCATACTATTCACTGATCCGTGGAAATTCCCATGGTCATGAAGGCCATCACTCTACAAGGTGTAGACTCTGTATATGTCAGAGTACTGCAACATATATACAGTCACAGCAATTCCTTTATCAGGTTACATAAAGATTCTTCACAGTTTGACTTGAGATGATCATTCGAAACCTGGACAGGGAGAATGGAGGAATCAAAATAGACGGCGAATATCTAAGCAGCCTCAGATTTGCAAACAACATTGTATTTTTTGCAGAGAACCTACACGACCACTAACTAATGCAAGTTGAACTAAAGAAAGCAAGGAAGTCGGCCTACACATGAACGTCAGTAAAACGAAGGTCATGTGCAACAACCATGTCTGGAATAAGAACTGTCAAAATCAAAGATGCAAAACTGGAGAAAAAGACCACTACATCTACTTAGGACAATGAATCTCAATGAAACCCACAAAAGAAGAAGATATCAAGTGAAGAATCACTCTTAGATGGCAAGCCTTTGACACAGCAAGCTCAACCTTCAAAAACAAAAAGATCCCATCAATCCTAAAAAGAAGAGTATACAATCAATGCATCCTCCTGATACTCACGTCTAGAGTTGAAGCATGGAACCAAACAAAGAGACAGACCCACAAACTGGGGAGCATGCAACGCGCACACGAGAGAATCATTCCCAACCTCACATGGGGAGATCACAAGACTGTACAGTGTATCAGGGAGAAAGCTGGTGTCTGAGACATCATAGAATATACTAGAAAACTTAAATGGCAATGGGCTGGTAATGTTGCAAGAATGACACACAACTGATGGACATCACAACTTACAACATCGATCCCCAGAAATCAGATGTAAAACTGAGGCCGGCAGAATACAAGATGGAGAGACAAACTAGACAAATACAGAAAATAATGGCTCTGCTGCACCCATGACAGAGAGATGAGGCAAATCCTGGGGAAGGTCTATGTCCAACGACAGACGATAGAAGATTGATAATGATGATGATCAGCTGATTACTAAATAAGGTTCATTGATATGTTTTGCATCAATATCCCTAAATAAAATAACAAACTACATTTAAGACCTATTGAGACTACCCTTAAACAAAATAACAAGCTAAATATGAGAATCATAGCTTGAGGGGTATTGGTGTTTTGTTCAGCACTGCTAGGGAGCCATGGTATAATGATTGTTAAGGTTTTAAATACCCTGACACAGTTCCATGGTAACAACTACAAAAAAATTTCATCTATAGTACTATAAAATCAAATTCTGTGCGAAAAAAAAATTATTTTGAATATTTTTTGACTAACAGTTATCAGTAACTAATTGATTTGTATAACATAAACTACTGAACAGAAACAAAGAAATCCTGTATATACGTTCTTAAGTTGGAATTTACGTAATAACATCTTAAATGCTTCAAGACTTTCTATATCAATAAAAAACTTTTTTCACCAACATCTTTAGAGTGTATAGCAGTAGAGCTTTCCAGATAGTTTTTTTCTTGATATATATATACATATATATATGTATATATATATATATATATATATATGTATATATATATATATATATATATATATATATATGTATATATATATATATATATATATATATATGAAAAAGTGAAAAACAATACAGCAAAACACAGCGACAACGAAAAAAGTAAAAAATGAAAATCATCTGGTATACACTGCCATTGAATCTACCAGTAAAAACCAACATGGGAAAAATCTTCCTCAAACTAATAGAAAAACACTTACCCTCAAAGGAACTCACTCTGTAAGATATTTAACAAGGAAAAACTCAAAATCAGTTAGCGTTGTTTGGACAGTTTCCAAGAATCATAAAAACATAGCAATAGAGTAATAAGGATCAATAATAGTAGAGAAAATATAAATAAACCAGACTGCAATTGTACAAACAGCAACAAATACCATTTGTATTATAGATGTCTCAAATCAAATATCATGAATCAAGCTGGAATATCAATCCTAGAGAAACCCTTAGAAGCAAAATATTCTACAGGAATATCAAAAACACTCATAGAATTATGATTAGCCAACCATACATCATCCTTTACGAATGACAAATACAAAACAGTGCATTACTATCCACAAATTACTGGGACCAAAAAGACAGCAATCTTACACCTACAATAAAATGGAAAATATTAAAACAAATACTCGTTAGCCAGAATATTGAAACCCCTTACTACCTATGCCTAAATGAGAAATTGAGGATCCTCATCTTTATTGAGAAAACAGACTTACTAGATAAAAAAAATGAAATGGCTCTGAAATTTCTATTAAAAAACATTATCAACACCCCACATGCAAGTATACGCCATAGCTATCTCATTATTTGTAATAGTAGTAGCCGTATTAAATCAATTTGATTATTATTATTATCATACCCTCAGCCATTTTAAAAACAACCTAATAACCTTCTCATAATCATGTTAGATATATAGATGCAAATCCACCAAAAATATCAAGGGAATTAAGCATAAAAAACTAACACTTGGGGCCAGATATAAGTAGGAAGATATACTTCCTGAGAGGAAACATACCACAAAGAGCTGATGGATTAATAACACAATGAAAAAAAAAAGTGTCTGAAACATCCTAAGTAATTCCCCTATGGAAGATAAATACAAACTGAGATCAACAACTAAATAAGGAAAAAAAAATAAAGGAAAAGAAATATAAACAGAATAAGATGAAGGTTTTCCATCCAGAAAAAAAGACCCCTCACCCCATTAAGATTCTAAACAGGGATCCAAATGAAGCAAATCATTCACCTGAAGAAGACCAATAAAGGCAAAAGCATGAACGTGTTTGTTTAGCAAATCTATTATTCAACCATATCTAAAGCTCTACTTTAACTTAATTTGGTGTTGAATGTACTGAGCACTTTATGAAATAAACCCATCACACATTGTATATTCAATTAATAATTTGTATTTTGATATATATACATACATATATATATACGTATGTATCTAAATTTGTTGAATCCAATGAAGGCAATCACTTTCTAACATGTCTGAATTATTCTGAAAATCACTTACAAACTGATGAATGCTCTAGATCAAGGGTTGCCAAACTTTCTAGACCATGGACCCCTTCCTGGAAACTTTGATCCCACATCAGCCCACATGTAGAACTGCCAAAAGAAATTTATCGAGCATACGAAAACCAATGCTTGGAATGTACCAAATATTCCCAAAAAGTATCAAAGCCTTGGTATATAATTGTATATTGACCAACATGACATTGAAAACATAAACAGAATATAAAATAAATACATTATAAAAACTAATCATTTGTGAATCCAAAACTTGTATTAGAAAATTGTATTATAGGTATTTTTATTTCTAATATGAATATCAGCTTTTGACCCCAAAAGTTCAATAGACCACTCCTGGCATTTACTGCTCCCCCCACTGGAATTTATTGACCCCTTGAATAGTCCAATCGACCCACTTTGACCCTTGCTTTAGATGAAAAACAACCCTGGGAACAGGTAGGTTCAAGAAGAGGCTACACAGCAAAAGACCACCTATATACGCTGAATCAACTGCTCAAAAAGATAATCGAATATAACAAACTGCCCTGTTTTTTGGTGAAAATGAATTTGACTCAGTAGAATATGTGTCAGTTTCTAACACAATGAAAGACTAGGGTAAAAACAAAAATTATATAAAAGTTGCTGCAAATATGTTTGGAAATGGAACTGAAATAATTCGACTTCATAATGACACAAATCGGATAAAGATTAGAGAAGGAGTTAGACAAGGGCGTACAATTTTGCCTGAACTATTTACAGCAAAGCACCTTTAGGAAAAATGATTATGAGAGAACGGAAGTAAATATAGACAGAGAATATTTGAATGAATTATGATTTGCTGATGACATAGCAATGATATCAGAAACATGGGAGTTGCAAAAAAGTGTCCAAGAAGGGAAAACCTCAAAATATGGTTAAATATGAACAAAACAAAGACAAATGTAATGCTCAACAATCACATCCTAAATAAGACTATCAGAATTGAATGTAAAAATTTTGAAGAAGTCAAGAAATGCATCTGCTTACATCAGGTGATTAAGTTAGAGAAAGGCCATGAGAGCTGATTAAAACAACGCATAGCAATTGGTTGGAAAATATTTTGTAAATATAGAGGTATATCAAAAAGCAACTTGTCAGTATGCTTGAAACATGAAGTGTACAAGGAATGTATAATACCAGCTACCACGTTTAGAGGTGTAAGATGGGAACCAACTGAATCACTCAAAAACAAACTCAGAAATTGGCAATTAGAAATGCACATCAAATTGATTATAGATATTGATTTTACAAATTTTGACGGATTAGTTAAGGGTAATAATAAGGCAGCATTTGTTGTGGTTGGATTTGCTTGGGGTTTTAAAATTTGAATTCTATTCCATTAAATGGGATGTCTCACCTCAGAGGTTCCTGGTAGTTAGGGATCTGAACTTAAATCTTACTGGGTTTTCTTAGCAACAAAGACTGTTTACATTTCAGCCAATGGGCCATCACAAAACCAGTATTTGTATGTGTGTGTGTGCATGTGTGTGTGTCCGGCAGAAGGATATGGCACATACCTATTTCATAAGGTTATTCATTTGTGCTGACATCCATACATACCTATGTCTCTATATATATCCGGACTTTGCTGAGCTCTAAACATTCATAATTGAAACTTAAAATTTTGCACATGCACTCCCCTCAATGAGTAGTGGTGGGGGATTCAATTTTCAAAGTAAATTTATGCTAAATTGGTCATTTAGTTTGTTTATATCCTTCTTTCTTGAAAATTTAGATATTTTAGTGCCTAGCAAAAGGCAAGACAAGTAACTTAATCTTTGATCAACCTTTTTTTCCTAATTTTCCAATTGATCACCCCCAACATGTTAGCCAAAGACATTGGTTACCTGGAGTTTGAGAAAAATCACTTTTTCACATATATCCCATCTATCATGCATGTTATCATTATTGAAATAATAGCTCAAACCTTGCGAAAGTGTTTAAACCGGTTTGTTGTGGGTAGTGGTGATCAATAACACCAATGTTATTGATCACCACTACCCACAACAAACCGGTTTAAACACTTTCGCAAGGTTTGAGCTATTCATGTGCTGTGACTATTATACATATGTATTATCTATATATCTGGACTTTGCCCGACTATAAGCATTCAGAGTAGAAACTTGAAACTCTGCACAAACACACTGTCCTCAGTGAGTGGTGAAATTTATTTTTTTCTAACTTTCGGGGTATCTTCTAAGTTTTCAATCGAGGGTTTAATTAACAGTATAAGTTTATGTGAAATTTATGTGATAGAAATGATCATTTATGGGTAGCTGTGCTTCATTATTATCCTTGGAATACTACTTTTAGTCTTATTGTATTTTCAGTGTCTACTAATAAAGACAAAACTGTGGTTCTAAAAAAACAGCCTAACCATATACCTAGTAGCCAATACCTATTTTCATCTCTGTATAAGACCTTTAGGGACCAAAATAAATGCCTGTCGTACCTTTATCTGAAATCAATATCTTGCATAGATTATGAACAATTTTTGAATTATTGATGTTTCATTTGCTTTATTGCTTACATAGTAAATGTTCTATGGAAATTTTGGCATTTACTTACCAACCTTACTAGCACATGGTATTTCATACATGGTGTAAGAATTCTCCTGTCTGTCATGGCAATGATTGACTACCTTACTGCATGAACACTTAAAGATGGAAAGAAGACATTGTTCCCTTTAATGTGAATGCATACGTACACGTTTTGCAACAGGGCACGCAGGAAATTAATGTGCGCACAAAAGATTAGTTAACAAAAATAATGTATTATTATACTTATAATTCTAACATAGAGTATAGAATAAAATCTCAACTAAATATGCTATTTTGTTGAATGCAATCATACAATCATATTGAATTCCAACATTTTTAAGAAGACAGTGAAAGGAGGTGGAGGAAGAAGTGGAAAAGAAGAAGAAGAAGAAGAAGTAGGAGGGGAAGAAGGGAAGAAGGAGGAGGCCTAAGGAGAGGGGGGAATTGAAGAAGTATCTTTAAAAAAAGATGTATAAACACTGAACAAGATCAATCAAATTCAATTTTCTATCATGGAATGTATGCGTAAATGGGATGACTCATAGGTAGAATGGATAAAAAAAACGAGAAAGACAACAAGAAAAAAGAAAATTGAGAAAGACAACCTATTTGTGATTTGATTCAGGTTGCCCTGATTGACTCAATATTTCCTTCGATTTGCAATATATTTCTGTTAATTTTTAATTTTTTAATTTTTCTATCTTTTTAAATTTTCTCTTTTTTAAAAATTTTTGTCAACACTTTTTTCACAGAATTTTCTTCCAACTATTTTCTGTTTTTCTCTCTGCACTTGACAACTTCATCAAGGTTGTATTGTGCTTTGGCCTTTGTCATTATTGCTGCAATCTTTAAAGCTGGAGGAAGAGAAAGTCTAAAAAAAGGAAGGAAATGAGAGGTGAAAGAGAACTTATACACGTGTATGTATAGAGATGCATGTATTGATAGGCACCATGAACCCATGTGCCTGTCTTGTCTTATGGAGCACGGTTAACTTTTATTAGAAATAGGGTTGTGACAAACACCAGTATACTATTGTCAAACTCCAACAATCAAGTTATTCTATTTTTGTATGTAACAACAATGAAGGATGATTAAGACCAGACCAAAAAACAGTTATGGCATGCATGAGTAACAGTAAAAGAATGATGTATGCAAAAACTGATGACGAATTCAACCCCAATTCTAAAGCCCAACTCAAGTTGACTTGTTTTGCTAAAGTTTACAAATCTTATTTTCAGGAATTATTAATAAAGTAGTTGAAATGGGACACATAGTTTTGGGATAATATTCTCTGGAGAAATGAATTCTGTTTTGTTTACTTTTCAGATTTCAATGAAGCAAGGGAGTTTGATGCCAGTGCAGCCACACTTTTTTTTCATCTAAGTCTTACATAAAAGTACATACACGACTGGGATAGGAATTTTCTTGCCATTTTTGCAGGTCTCTTGTCCACTAAGCTACCTTTGGTCTTCTAACAAAGTCTACTGAATAAACCCGACTAAGTTTGTCATCCGTAATTATTTAGAAAACAATGATTAAATCTTGTGAGTTCTAGCTCAAACGCATGGTTAGTGAGTCTTGCTATGTTCTGTCTGGGTCCCAAAGATGGTCTTTAGTAAGGCTACCACTGATCATGCCCTCTCTACCTAGCTCTTTGCAGAATAGAATGATCATGTTAGATAACTAATTATTGCACTATGTATAATTATTACATGTATATCCATAACTAAATGTATCATCATTGCTAGTGAGTGTACCAGACTAATTATCTAGAGGATAATCAAAAATTATCTAAAAAAAAATAAGTACATCTAAAATTATCTTTGAAAATACCAGCATAAGATTTTAGCTTTGTTGGTACCAAATGACCATAAAGACCCAAAGAACACTTTTTTGAAAAGACAAAAAAATAAAAAAAATTGCCCTGTATCAACTTTCAAGGTTGTAGCCCTGAAAATGTGACCAGGAGTGCTCAGAGATACACACTTATAAGCAAAGTTCGAAGAATCTGTTGCCCACTTGGCTGGTTGGTTGGGCGGGGAATTTTCGGGGCTATGGTGATTCAATGATGTGTATGCAAAAATATTGAAGTATCATTAACAATAAAATTTAACCATTTTTCACCTCTGGACCCCACTCTTTTTAGGGCTACCAGATGTAAGCCTATTGAGGCTAATGGTTAATCTGCCCCCTGGTTATGATACAATTATGGAGGAGAAGAAACATATTAATTTTGACTAAAAAGAGAGGAATCACAAACAGAACAAATATGTTTTTTTCTACAATTCAAACAGTGTGTTGTAAAACTGATTATTTCCCTAAGGACACTGCTATGATTGAGGCCTTTTAGAAAGAAGTGCTTATTAAATAGACTTTTATTTGAACAGAAATTGATTTGAAACGGCTGTGACTACTCAATGCATGACACTCAGGTGACGTGAAATGCAATTTAAATCAAGAGAAGCCCCGTTAAGCCTTGCCCAGAGGTTGAAAACTTTGACAGGCAAATTGGATGGTTCAGTTTCTCCACCAAGAATCAAGATAATGATTTAAAAATGATTAAATCTTTATTTAACGTAATGTGCTTGCCTAATGACTTTTGAATGATTTTTTTTCTACAGAGGCAGTACAGCACAATTAATCCAGCAAGCTTAGAACTGGAGGTGAGCTAGGTTCCTAGATTTCAGGACTAAGACCTAATATATACTTTGAACATGTATTGAAATAATATAAGATAAACACTATGAAATAAATAATGACATTGAACTCAATAGATGCAAATTAATAGACTCCTAAAGCACGGTCTGTCAGATCTTTATTAATTCTATGTTGACAGTTTTGGAGGCAGTTTTAGTAGACTGTATCCAATAACAATGCTTCATCTAAGGACAACTAGAGAAAAACTTGTCATTTATCAAATTGCTGTTGTTATTGTTATTATTATTTATGTTGATCTTAGTAAAACAAATTTGAAAACATGAATGTTATCAGTTATTACTACTACGTCTACCACAACTACTACAGATCACTGACCATAGCACTACTAGGGAGAGTACTGGAAATATGGGATTTATGACCCCCAGCTTCTAGCAATGGCCCCACAACTGAGAAAAATGGATGATAGAGATAGTACAAACTGCATTGCTGCTGTGACAAGTGAGGACAATATAAGAAGAGGACTGGAGACCTAAAGAGACTTGCTGTCACTCTGCCTCCAGAGATAACCACCAGGTAACTGGTGTGAAATTGTAAACCACAGCACTGCTGTGAACTGTGAGAGAGTGAAGAGAAGGCTACAGACTTGAGGAGACTTGCTATCACTCAGTCTCCTGTGGTGATCACCAGGCAACTGGTGTGAAAATGTAAATAATGATGATAATATTTCATAGTAATATTAGATATCTCAATATATTTTAATGTTAAAATCCTAAATGATCATGGAAGATTTTCAAAGACAAATGTTTATCTTTATTTATTATTATCATTGCATTATAATTGTTATTATCTTTATCAATTATTATTATTGCTGTTTATTGTTTTCATTACTTTTGTTGCCTAACATGATATATTTATTTTCCATTTGACATTTACATGATTTCTGCTTATTTATGATCTTTGATTTTCCGGTCTCCTATTTTCTGGACAATACTTTCCTATCTTCTTTAAAACTACAAAAGATATACATCTATAGATATGAAAATAATCAATCTCTCCCTCTCTTTCTTTCTTTCTTTCTCTCACTCTCTCTCTCTCCAACATGCACTCACACATACACACATACACACACACCCACGCGGGCAATGTATTTGCTCATCATTACGATGCAAAAAGTATACATTTATTCATCATATTAGAACAGTCAATGATAACTGTCACCAAAAATGTCAACATAGGTTGATCTTGGTGGCTGGCTATGTATGTATATATTATGTATACACTGATGGAGCTACAAGGCTGAAAATTTAAATATTTGTTCCATATTATGTGTAGAGAAAACTTTTTTTATTTGTTTTTTTTTAAATTTGCAATCTGAGTTTATGCTAAATTGATCCCTCATTTTGTGTCCATTTGTTTTTTTTAATTCAGACTTTTTTTATAGTGATCATTGCCCAAACAAAAGGCATGAGAAGAAACTTACTCAACTAATTCAATGATCTCCCTTTTTCCGATTCTTCAATTGATCACCTCCCACACAGCATGCTGCCTAAAGACATTAGTTATGTGACAGTTTCTACTGAGTGATTAACTAGACCTATTGTGCATAAAGGTAAGTCTGGTGTCTCTACACTGAAACCTAGCAATGTTCAGAGCATGGCTATGAGCACCATTTCTACCTCTCAAAAGAAGAATGACATTTTAGAAAAGAAAACAAACAATACATTTATTAGCATTCATTCATTATTCAGAAAGTAATCAGCACATTATACTTTATAGACCACAACATCTCCCTAAGACAATAAATCCCCATGAAATCCTCAAAAGAAGGAGAAATCAAGCAAAGAATCACTCCAAGATGGCAAGCCTTTAGCAGAACAAGCTCCACCTTCAAATAATCCCATCAGTCCTAAAAAGAAGAGTATACAACCAATGTATCCACCCTATAGTTACAAATGGAGCTGAAATATGGAACCTAACCAAGAGACTCACCATTTGAATCATGTAATGTGCACATGAAAGAATCATGCTCAATTTCCCATAGAGAAGACAGCACAATGTATTAGAGGAAAAACAGGAGTCTGAGACATCATAGAATCCATAACAAAATTCAAATGGCAATGGGCTGGTTATATTGTAAGAATGGTAGACAACCAACGGACATCCCAACTCATAGCATGGATTCTTAGAGATCTCATGCAAAACAGAGGCCAGCAAATACCAAATGGAGAGAGAAACTAGAAAAGTTCAGAAAATATTGGCTCAAGAATACCCATGACAGAGACGTGTGGCTGGAGGAGATCGGGATTAGGGGGAGGATAGAGACCGTACAGACCACAGCACTGCTGGGCACTGCACGGATACTGAGGAAGGTGCTAGAGATATAAGGACTGCAACGAATCGTAGCTCTGTCATGATATGCGAAAGAGAGAGGAGACGTTAGCTGAAGACCTGAGGAGACTTATTGTCACTCAGCCTTCAGCGATAACCACTGGGCAACCGGTGTGAAACTGTAAATCGCAGAATTACTGCGACCTATGAGTACTAGGAGAGGAGGGCTGGAGACTTGAGGAGACTTGCTGTCACTCAAACTCCAGCGGTTACCACCAGGCAACTGGTGTGAGATTCCAAATAATAATAATAATAATAATAATAAAAAAAGTGGTACCAGCACAAACCAAAGATAGCCCTAAAGAATAGAAATCGCAAATTACTTTGGGTCTTTGACATCCAAACAGACCACCCTCTAAGTGAGAAGACCAGACCAAATAATCATAGGCAAGAAGAGGAGAACATACCAAATAATAGACGTGGTTGTTCCCAGCAGACCATAGAGTAGAGAGGAAAATGAGAGAAAAACTGTAAAAATACTAGGATCTGGCAAGTGAACAAAAGAAGGCATGGAACATGAAAATCAGGGTAGTACCACTGATAACAGGTGCACTCGGAACCGTACTGAAGACACTGAAAGCTAGATAGGAGGAACTACGGATAAAAGGAAAGATTGAGATTGTGCAGATCTCAGCACTGCTAGGGACTGCACAAATACTGAGGAAAGTGCTAGAAATATGAGATCTATGAACCCAGCTATTAGCAGTGGCCTAACAGAGGAGGAAGGAAGAAAAAAATATCCAAATGGTGGTGGAGGTATGAACCACAGCATTGCTGTGATAGGTGAAGGATAGATGAAATGAGGAGAGGGCCTCCTAGAATAACCATCGGGCAGCTGGTGAGAAACTGTTAGCCACAGTACTGCTGTGGACTATGAGTGCGGACAGAAGGGCTGGAGACTTGAGGGGACTTTCTGTCACTCAACCTCCAGCGGTAATCCCCACGCAGCTGGTGTGAAATGGCTAATAATAATGATGATGATGATAATGATAATAATAATAATAATAATAATAATAATAATAATAATAATAATAATAATAATAATTTATAATTGATAATAGTGATACATTTAATAAATTCCTAATAATATTTTCACTGAAATATACTCTGATTAAAATCTCATATAAGATCATGATGCATGTTAAACAATGATTAGACACATTAAAACATATAACAATGAGAATAGAATATCTTTGAACAGCAGCTAGAATTGAAAAAGAAACCAAGTTTAATTAAGATACTAATTGTAAAAACCATCAATAAAACAAGCACATTATTCGAGGTGATAAGAGTACCAACTGCTTACAACTTGAAAAGGACAACAAATGATGGATAATTGTTAGCAACATGAAAAGAACAACCAATAATAAATAATGAAGCGTATATTTTCAGAATTTCAAAAGAAAAAAATGCTGTTGAAGAAACAATATAAACTTATATAAACTTAGTTTGCTCATTTGATAAGTACAATAAAGTACAAAACAATTTGTTGGCAGAATATATCTTATGTTTGTATTTAAAAATATCTTATACTTATAATATATATACATACATACATATATATATATATATATATATATATACATATATATATATATATATATATAGATAGATAGATAGATAAATACAAATATATATATATATATATATATATATGTATAGATAGATAGATAGATAGACAGATACAAATAAATATATATATATATATATATATATATATATGTATATATATATATATATATATAAATATATGCGCTCACATTCACAAGTTTATGATGCAATAAAAGTTTGTGATAAAAAATGCTAGTTTGTATATATACAAGTAAATATATCTATTTTGATATATTTATATATTATTTACTTCTATGTGCTGGAATATGCACACGCAAATATGTATATATACATATACTCTATTTATATACACTATATATATATATATATATATTCATACATACATATATATACACTGTATGAACAACTGAATAAGTAAAACTAAAAAGAAAAAGGAAAGATATGTAAGTAAAATGAGAAGAAGGTTCTCCATTCTAGAAAGATAGACCCTCCCCCCTAAAAAAAAACGTCCTAAATAGGGATCTAAAATAAATCGGATCATTCGCCTCAAGAAACTCAAACAAGGCAAAAACATAAATGTATTCATGTAGCAAATCCTGTATTTTACCATGTATACTTTATATATATATATATATATATATATACATACATACATAAAATTATAAATGTGTATATTTCCAATATATATGTGTAAATAATAGATATCTTGACATATTTATATCACTAATTCAATAAATGCTCCCACCTAGTTTTAATGCATTCATCTAAAAAACGATGAAGCTTATAATGTTGATATGTGTGTAACGTCCTTAATAATATCTAATTATATTCAGATAGATAAATCATAGGAAAACATTTTGCTAAGCAGAATGGGGCGGGAAACAAACATCAGGCATTCAAGATACACAATTCAATATAATTTACGGCATAAAGAAGACCATTTAGAGTCAGAAAGAGGCTGGCCCCATAAATACTTCAATAGCTTATAATTATTTTGCCTCATATCTGTAGTGAATTCAGTGAAGATATAATTGACAATTTTTATCTGCCTCAGAAGCAAAAAATCATTAGGTTTGGAAATTGATAGAAAAATTAATAACCTGTGGCATGTGGTGCTTTGTGTCTTGGGTGTGTGGTGTGCAAGAGATGTACTAAAATTCAAAAATATTTTAGTGTCAACAAAAAGCAACTGACAGTAAGAACCATTCTGTACAATGATGAGAAGGTGGTGTCGGTAGTAAATTGTAAACTTCCAGGCCCTCGCTCATTCAATTTTACAAATGGTGAACAAGTAAAAATATTGACTTCCAGTGAGGATGTTTTCTCCAGTAATTTTCAACCTTTACTGATGCAGTTCTTAGTTATATTTACAGATAGGTAGGTGGATAGAATGATATGAACAGAGTGTATTCAGATAGATAGATAGATAGATAGGTAGATTGTTCGATGGATGAGCAGATAGATAGATTGATAAATATGAACAGAGATAGATGAATAGATAGATATGGACATAGATGGATGGATATGAATAGACTGAAATAGATATGAAGACTGTATATAGATATGAACAGACATGTATAGATATGAACTGATAGGTAGATAGATATGAACACTCATAGATAGATATGGAGAGATAGATAGATATGAACACTCATAGATAGATATGGAGAGATAGATAGATATGAACACTCATAGATAGATATGGAGAGATAGATAGATATGAACAGATGGATTGATAGATAAAGGCCAATAAATATGAACTGATGGATAGATATAAACAGGATGTAGATAGATAGATTGATTAATGTGAATAGATATGAATAGATAGATATGAACAGATTCAAATAGATAGATATGAACAGACTGATAGACTGATAGATGTATATCCATGCTGGAAATATCACTATAGAATCTTTGTTTTCTCAAACAATCTATCCGTTGTGTGGGGTGAATAAAAGGTATTGATTCGAATAGATTGCAAAGTCACTTTTGTAGAAAATCTGTATTCAATTTCCTCCTCTTCTTTTGTTCTCTTTCCCCTTTCATCTTTCATTTTTCTCGAGATTTTCTTTTTGCTTATTTTAGCTTTCACTTCAATAGGTAAGTTGTGTCCGTAATACATTACCTTTGAGTTGAAGCATCAAATCGCAAGGTAACATAATCTCATTATATGAAAACCTGAGTTACTCTTTTTCTCTGTATGTTCGTTCATTTTTTCTTTGTTTCAGGTCACCCTAAAATAAACAGATACATAAAAGTTAATCCTGCCGTTATTTGAACATTTGATCTGGAGATAGGTTGGCAAATGACCTCATCCATTAAATCATGGTTCAGCTGTTTTATTATGGGATGAAATTAACTTTAAACCCTGAGTTAAGGGTTCAGTAAGAGATGCATGAATTTTGAAGGGATTTGTAACATTTTATATTGAAGACCCATGAAATCAAAGAGATAAAGAAGATATTTCGGTTGGAGACACATTAATTTTTTTTTTTTTTTAAAGAAAAAAAGTCGCACCTAACTTACGTGGAGTGCTAGCTCGAAGTCAGTTGAAGCAAAATTCATCATTGATAGTTCAGACAATTAAACTATGATTTTTTTGTTAAACCTTCAAATTGTCCAGCCAACTAGTTGTATTGCCTGAGTGCTGGGTTTTATCTATCCATGATGGCACTTATGGTCACCTCTTGGAGGACAAACAAGAGTCCAAACATCATTAAAACCATTAGGAAACTCAAATGGCAATGGGCTGATCATGTGGCAAGAATGGCAGACATCTGATGGACATCACAACTCACAACATGGATGGTGAGATGGACTGGACAGGTTTAGGAAATATTGGCTCTGCCACGCAGACAATAGAGAGATATGGCAAATCCTGGGGAAGGTCCATGTCCATCTACAGACAATAAAAGACTGATGATGATGATAATGATAATGATGACTTAAGTTAAGCATTTATATTTATTTGCTCTTTTTCTCAAACCATATTGATGTCTAAAATCCTTCTGAAACAACAACTAGATTAATGTCAATATTTCTGAGAGGTTGTATAAGTCATACAAGGGTCGACTTTAACCCGGTATGGTTTTCACTTCTCAACAGGAACAAGGTATTGAAATCCTGGCATAACAAGGAAAGAAAAAGTTATCACTAAAATCCTATATTATAACATTGCTATGTTTAGAGAAACATTTTGTTTACCCAATCATATTTGGATAACACATCTAAAGAAGGCCATAGAATGAATCAACCAAAACGTTAGATTATCAACACAATCAACAGGAAGAAGTTTAATTGTCCGGAAAATTCTTTGGAAACTAAATCGATATTTTTTCATAATACCTCCACCAGACAGCCGTCTCTCTTAAGTTTGGAATCTATCGCAGTTTTGATTAATCACTCAAGTGATATTTAATTTCTTTATTATTGGGTTATCAATTTCATAGGAGAAAGATAGGAATAAAATAAGATTATGGGATACTAAGTTTAAAGAAGATAAGTCTAACCCAGCAGTAAGGACACGTTTAGAAACCATCAACCAAGACTGTCATCAAAACTGTTAATATAGATTTCTTCAGTTTTTAGGTAGCATAGCTGGTTGACTGGCTGGCTATGTATGTATTGCATACAGGCTAAATTATGGGACCTAGAGGGCTGAAAATTTCAAGGTTTGCTCCTTATTATGAATTGTGCATTATGTAAGTTCCCCCCCTAAATTAGTTCTTAATTGGGGGGTTCAACTTGCAAAGTAAGTTTTTGCTAAAATGGCCCCTTAGTTTGCATCTGGGAGTTTTCAAGCTTGTTGCAAATTCAGATCTTTTGTTGGTGAACACTGCCCAACAAAAGGTGAGAGAAGTAATTATTTCATCGATCACACCTCTTTCTACACATATATGGCATGCTGCCAAAAGACATTGACCCCGTGATGGTTTCTATTGAGTGACTAATCAGATTTGTTCCCTTAAGAGCGTACAGTGCAATTTTCTTACTAACTAATTATTAATCTTACTCAAAGTGACGCAAATTATCAAATGAAAAGGTGTCGATTGCCCATAATTCCTGCATTAGCAACAATGATAAACTAAAAATGTAACCAAGAGTGCCCAGAAACATGCACACACACACACACACACTCACGCACACGCGCACACACACACACACACACACACACACACTCACGTGCACACACACACACACACACACACACACACACACACACAGACGAACAAAGAGAGAAGAATCGATAACCCATTTGGCTGGTTGGACGTGCCTGCAATTTGTGGGGCTACGGTTATCTGATAGATAACAAGATGCTCTAGCATAAGAAGATTATTCTCTGAAGAAGTAACATATGTTCCAATATACTATATATCGAAGAAGATAAAGTTAGCAGACTATTATTTAGCCAGTGACGATAATATATTGCTGTCAGTTTTTATACTGATAATAAGATATTTCATGAATACCACATTATTATACAGACACCAAGATGTTAGATATACAATGAGATCAAACCCCACCTTGTCTGTCCCTTTGACTTGTTTCTCAGCAAGAATTTTATGGAAATTCATTGTGAGGCATTGACTCACTTTCAAAATAATATTTCTCTCCAGACAATAGGGTCAAAAGTTGTAGAACCTGCAGTATATCTCCATAATTTATGTTGTGAAGACTGACAAGGCAGCAATAACCTTTCATCTCCCAGACTCTGCAGTGAGCTTGTGAAAATTTGGGGGGTGGGAAATGTCATGGTTTATGGTTCTATACCAGATAACAGGGAGGCCTAGAAAGAAAAAAAAAGAACCCTCTTATGTCATCTTGATTATTTCACTGAGTTTGTTAAACTCCCCATCCCGTATCTAGCCGTGATTCCCAGAGTGGATGCTACTGCCCTTGAGGGTGCTTGAAGACTCAAAGGGCTGCTGAAAGGCAATGAGTGGTATGGGGTGCTAGTACATAACATGATGGTGAGGGGAGCCAAAGGGTATCGAATACCAATCAATAGCTCCTACCTCATGTACTTAGAGGTACTTATTCACAATTGTATTTTTTATATCCAAATGCTTGAATCTAACAAAGAAGTCCTCGGCATCCAGAACTTTGGCTCCACCTTGTCGTGGTAATATCATGGCTTGCACAATCAGTAAGTAAGCAATAACCTTCAATGAAATCAAATTAAACCAAACACTTCATTGCATTGTAATAGTTCCATTCATATTGACAAGGCTGAGTCGACTGATTTGCATAAATTTAATTTCTAGCACCTACAAAGCATTTTTTATGTCTACAAAAGTTGCGCTTTGGTCCCGAAATCTCGAGCATTGAATCTCAATCTGACAATCTGTAAAGCTAAATCATTGAAAGAAATAGTGGACAGTGCAGACCCCCTTGACAAATGGGTTCTGTAAGTAAATCTTTGCTTCACTCTGATAATTAAAATTTACTTTTCAATGTATCATTTGTGACGAACTTTACAGAGGGTTGCTGGGGGTAGCTAATGGAACATATGCTTTAAAAGAGGGCGGAAATCCTGAAAAGTGTGGGAAATATTGGTTTTGCTGGAGGAAGTGAAACATCGAGTTGCTGAGAAATGTCCTTTTGAGGGTATTTGCATGGAATCCTTTTTGTTTAAAGGAGAATTAGCAACTGCCATGATGGAGAAGTATGGCAAATCTTTGGGAAAATCTATGTTCAACGACGGATGCTAAAAGTCTAAAATGATGATGATGATGATGATGATGGTGATGATTTAAAGGCCTTATAGTTAATACCATTGGAAAACAATTCACGTATATGCATGAATTTCAATGAAATTTTTTTTTTCAGAAAAGAAACCACCAAACTTGTTTCAGTGAAAGAGTCCATTCTTTGAAATGATGGGTAGAATATATTTCTAGCTGCAAAACTGTCACCTTCAAATGGTTGAGTCTATTGTTACTGCTTGGGAAATAGAGGAAGTCTCACAGTTCATTTAAATCATTCTGCACCAACGAAAAAAATATACTATGACGTAAGATACTTTTTCTGTCTTAATGTGACTCACCCTTCTGTATTTTTTTCATTTATGAAAGTATCAGCCTAATGATGAATGTTTTAAAAAGCTTTTTGCAAATTTTAGATAAATTGAAGATCTGAATTATCAGGATTTTTTTTTTTTGCATTGTCCTTTTACTCATTTTTTTCTAAAGAGTTTTTTGGTTTAGAGATTAGTATTTGAATTCCTAATCAAACCTCACTCTCTCATTTTTCCAAGAAAATTAGTTTATGTTCAAGATAACACATGATTCATAAATTAAATAGTGATCAGCTACATTATGAATTATAAATGAAATTTATTGAATCTTATGATAGTCAAAATATTTTTTTAACTCATGCCATGAATTTCTGAGATGAGGAATTATGATTACTAGCTAAAAAAATGCCTATTTGGCCGGCTTTTCAGCTAGATATCTACTTTATGCAGTTGAATAAGGAGATAAAGGTTCAGTTTAATTAACCTGATTAACACACAGTGAGGATTTAAAATAGAACCTTCCAAAACTTTACAAGTTTTGGAATTTTCCAAAACTGGTATGCTGGAAACATGCTTGAGGGTTCCATTAATAAATACAGAAAATCTGGTGACCATAGCTTTGGTCATCTTTGATTAATAAAACAACAGATAGAGGGACAGAAATTTGGTGAATTATAGTGAAGTTATACACTGATTTCTTTAAAGTCTTGGTTGTCATAGTCACAACATTCCAGCCATGGTCCTCTTCAGCTTACTTTTTGTTCCTGTCATATTATTAGAGGATTAGGTTATATACAGCATTAAGATAAAATCTTCATAGACAATGAGGAAAACACAGTTTGGATGAATAGGTGTTCATTCACGGACATTCCGTAGAGTGTAGGACCACATAATCTCACTGAATGAATACCTTTTCTCCATTGCCTGAGATATTTCATAACATTCTGGGAATTGCAAATTAAACTTAATCAATCAATGTAGATTGTTTTCATTCTACTTTTTGTCTTAAAGGATATCTCATATAAACCCCCTTCTTCCAGTTTTTTAATTGATCACCCCCAATACAGCATGCTGCCAAAATACAATGACCACGTGATGGTTTCTTTTGAGTGAATCTCCAGCTTATTCTTACAGATCCAGTGGCGTATTTTTGGTTTGGTGTCACCCGGAGAAGTCATTCATGATATCATCCCCAGAGTTGTCAATTCAAACATTTTTTCTGCTAAATTGATCTAAAAAAAAGGTCAAAAACATTAAGACACTCAAAAAAAACTTTGTTGGCTATAGTTGAAAATGGCTGGAAAATAGCACAAAAAGGTTAAAATCTCTAAAAAAAGGCGCAAAAAGTAGCAATAAATTTATGCGCTGCTACAATATGATAGTGTCACCCCTCTGATGGTGTCAACCAAGGGCGGGTCGCCACCGCCGGTAGGCCATTGTATAGATCTATTCATTCTTCTACATCAATTTTCTCCTTATAAATCAAATTATTATTTTAGAACTGTTTATTCAAAGTCGGTGAGATGTAAAATCAAGAACCAACGGCCTCTGTCAGCTGAAACAATTGACTAATGTAAAAGAAAGAAAATTACTTGAGAAAATCTTTAATCAATTTACTTTAACCTCTGACTAAAGTGTTTGTGATGAAGAAAGCAAAAAAAAAAAAAATGATGGATACGTTTATGCAGGAATTGCAGAATCAATAATTTATTGCAGAGGAAGACGAATGGATATAAATCTTTCATGGCAGAGGGTATCACCGACTACATTAGTAAATCATTTTTTGTATTGCCTCTTGATTTAGGATCTAAACGTCATTACAAATGTTAATATGATCAACCATATATATATATATATATATATATATATATATATATATATATATATATACTGGAACATCAGACGAGGTTCATCCACTAAAAAACTGGCCCCCAAAATCAGCAGTTTAACCTATACACAGTGGTGTATTGACAATCTTAAGTGAGTTGTGTGCTCTTAGACAGGACTATTATAATAAATACTTACTGCAGACCTGTGTTTGAATAATGCAAATAAAAATCACATTCCTTTGTTGTTCAATTATCTATGTCCACATATGTAACATAACATTGTGTCAGAAGTGGGATGATCATTTTGAAGTATACAGGCATCAAGACCATCTTTCGTACTGTTTACAGAGACAAACCACATCCCTTTCTGGTTCAGTTATTTATGTCCATATGTGCGGCATACAACACTAGTAATTTGAAAATAGCCAATCCTTCTAGCTAAATGAATAGTGTCGATAGACACATTATATATTAGCGAGTGGTAATGACACCTGTTTCAACTTAATTCATAACCTTGTTTTGTATGAAATCATGACAAGGTAGTGTATGATGCGAATCGTGCATAATCCTTTTTAAATCATTTTTCGAGTAGATTTGTAATCACTAATGAAAATTTCACTTTTACAACCTGAAATGAACAATAAATATGTTGAAGATGAAAAAAATTCATGTTTTGCTGAAAGCTGATCCAGGGCCATAAACTGTGTATTCATAAGAAGGATAAATCTCGTTGTGGCAAAATTACGAACTTGGCTTATATTCAAGTGATTTGATTTTCTGAAATTTCATGTTCGATTCCGGACTGATCTTGTACTCAAGATTGATTAATTTTCAAAAATGTACGGTAACTATAACCTACAATGCAGATAGTTCTTTCTTTGTATTACAACTCTGTCTTGAAATACTCTGATTCTATTGGTAACAGTAACCTTACTATGATTGAGATGCAGTACTGGATTGAGATTTTGTAGACATCTGTGCTTCAAGGGAATTGTCAAAAAGAAACAAAAAAGTTTTTACAAAATTGAATTTCTACAAGGCTAACAACAATTAAATAAAATTCAAATATTTGCTTTTCATAATTTTTTGAAACAAATTTCTCGAAAATATCATAATTTCTTGAAAATATCTTTTTCAATTGTCACGAGAGAGATTTTTTTCATCTACCTCAGCTAACGAAGTATGTCCACACAATATCTTCGAAAGAACAAAATGAATTTCAATAAAATTCGGAATGAAGCCTGACGATTTGGTAAGAAAGAAGTGGTAAAGTTTGGGGGCGGATCAAAGGAACTTTTTTTTTTGTTTGAGTGATATTTTTCCATTTTTCGTCCAATTATATTTATGTATACACTCAAGACTTCCATACCATATTTCCAAAAATTATCAATAATTTCCATGATATTTCGAGGAGGGGTAGACAATAGATAATGAAAGAATTGATTGAATTTTGGAGCGGATCCATGCACAATTATCCCCCCCTTACGTCGGAGTTTTATGTCCAAACCACATGATATCACCAAAATTTCACGTGTGTCAACGCAATATCTCCTAAAGTTCTGAATGAATTTCACTGATATTTTGTTGAAAGGTAGACAATAGGTCACAGAAGAACAATTTAATGTCTGGGGTAGATCTGTCGTGTAATGAGTAACTTGATGAAGATGATACCGTAGTTACAAGGTAGCATCTGTGATTTGCGTGTCCACAGTAAAGGCAGAAAAGAAGAAAATGGCCGTAGTTACAACAATTTAGCGTTTCAACTTTAGGCTTCCTTTACTCATGAAAAATGCCAGTAAATACAGGAGGGTAGATGTAAGTTACATGACGAAGGAAAACGGACGGAGGACCAGAAAGTTGGCTAGGATGCGAAAGAAAATGGATGACATTTCCTCTCTAAGTGAAAGTGACGACTGATGCCTCGCCTTTTGGCGTACTCTGTTGACCAAGGGCGGGGAGTAGCTTTTTGATAATGATCTAGATAACATACGCAGCGTGTCTAAGAAAGGGTCCAGTCTTGATTCGGCGATGAAAATAAACAAATCTTGTTTCCGGCGATAAACACCAGGACAATCGTTTCGTGCAAAATGAACTGCGGATCAGCGAAATAAGCTCATCATTTTTTAAGGACCTGTCTTCATTGATTATTCTGGACCTACGCAGATTGTTTCCCGGCGATAAATACCACTCAAGGTTTGTGATCCATACAAACGTTTATCATTTCACAAGGACCTGTGATCGTCGACCATCCTGAATCCGAGCAGCTTTACTTTCCCATCTCATTCTGCACAGCAGTATTTTCCAACATCCATGCAAAATAACTCTCTCAGAAAATGGCGTCGATAGAAGTGTATGCTCTCAGAGTGCTTTTTAGTTAGTTTCGTGCCATTGACCATGTGTGTACATTCTCCACTCACAGTATTTATCATTAAGCACAAGGAGATCCGAAACAAAGAAGTTTATCAGTGCTGGATTGACTATTTAGCAAAAGAAATATATTCTATGGGGCTCTGCATTCTCTAGGGACCCACATCAAATGATTGTAAGCTATCAATTCCGATTCAGTAATTCAGTACATGCTCTATATCTATAATGCTGTATTACCTAGAAATTTCATAAATGACAGGGTGTAAAGTAAGTGATTGTAGACAAATAAGATTACCATTTTAACGCAATAATTAATGGGAGTATTGTATTTATGTGACACATATACAACAAATAATTACGGAAGTATTTGTAGTTACTTCACTACATACGTAAAATTCAGGGTCTCTAACCTATACTACAGACCCCACACAAACTTGATCTTGCTTTTTCAAACGAGGTTTTAGTAATTGTTTGTGCTTTTATTATAGTTGAAAATATCGCAAAAATAAAAATAAATAAAAGAATTCATCAAAGAAAAACGGGAGTAAATACATAAATTGTTTTGTTACTGCTTCACTTGATACATTTTCAGCAAGATGTGTTAAAATAATCTACGCTGTACTATGAAAAACTATTTCACACGGCTAAACCATTCAATAACCTATTCATATTAATACAAATCCCGGGAGTAAAATGGAAAAAAAATCATTTAATTGTAAATACTCAATTAACACAAACCACAAATCCCTTTTTTTCATAAATCGTACGGACACATACAATCGCACATAAAGCCATTTCTTCTTCGTAAATCTTTCACTCGATATCTATCGAAAATACTAAATCTTGTAAAGTTGGCAAAATGGAGAGTCAACAAAATGATAAGTCATCATATGCCAATCAGCATACGGGATAATGGAGGTCGGCAATCTGCAAATCGAGATAATGAACCAGACCCGTTTACTACAAGAGTGTAGATATCATAAACTTGTAGTGTATCATGTTTAGTCTTCTGGAGAATAGCCGCTGCTGTCTTTATTCATTCATTGCTAGAAATTCAACCAAGAAAACCAGGTATTGAATGAACATTTTTATATGCTTCAATGCAATTGTATCAGTATGAACCTCTTGTTGAGCATCCAGTAACAGATAAAATGCGTAAAGGATACATGCAGAGTTGAAAACAAACCAATTCAGTCGCGGATTCCATATATTTTAAAAAACTGTGACGAAAGTCGACAATTCTCAGAACGTGGAAATTTCAAATCGGTTAACAGCGTTTGAAAGGGATAAAGAGATCGATGGGAGAGAGGTTAAAAAAATGTTTTTTTTTTCAACTTTTCTCTAACATAAGTGAAGATAGATGAATATTATTCTTTTTTTAGAACCATTCTCGAGACGAGAAGGGAACAAAGAAAGAAAGGAAAAATGAAAGAAATAGGAGAAAGGATGAGGAAACATACCACAAAAAGCTAATGGTTTTATAACACACGATAAAGAAAATTCAAACGTTATATTTGGCCAATTTATAATTTGTAACAACCAACAAACACCGCACCTTCACTAAATAAAACAGAAAAAAAAGACAACGAGCTATAATCAACCGCTGGATAAAGACAAAGAAAAAAAGGAGAAGAAAAGATATAGAGATAAGATAAGGGGAAGATCCTACATCCCCAAAAATAGACCCCCCACCACCAAAAATTTCCTAAATAGAGATCTAGAATAAACCGAACCATTCGCTTGAAGAAGCCCAAACAGGGCAGAAACATACACATGCTTGAGTAGCAAATCGTTCACTTCATAATATATATATATATATATTTATATATATATATATATATATATATATATATATATATATATATATATATATATAGAGAGAGAGAGAGAGAGAGAGAGAGGGGGTGAATGAACATCACTGTGCATTTTTCGGTGCTGAAAATAGATTATTCCGGTTAGTAAATTAATGACCCCATTTTCTGCCAGGAGGAACGGTTGAAGTGGACTGCTTAGCATCTTCAAAAACAGGCATCTTCGCACTATTGTTAATATGCAAGCTCACATTCTCTATTTCTCCTTGCTTGAATGCTGGTCTCTTGTTGCTTATTTTCCTATCCGCCCACCACAGGCTTTGGTGGCTTTAATCTGACATGTTTCATCTTGTCCAAGGTTTGAGTGAGACTGACCAAAATCTCCCCCCCCCACACACGAAAAGAGAATAGAATTCGATTCAAACTTACATGGTATCTCGGTTTGAGGTCGCCATCCCTTTTTCTCTTGATCTAATTTCTGCAGCTGGCCAACCTCCAACATCTGTAACTTAGGAGAAACATTTTTTCATTATAAGTTGCCCCATCGATGTCAAGAGATACCCTCTTTCTTGGTTTCGTACACTGTTATCTATGTTGATGTCACCCATTCCTTCTCCTTTGGCCTTATTTTTGCGACAGGTCAACTTCCAATATCAGCAACTTAGAAGAAACATTTTTTGATACTAACCTACTCCACAGTGTCACATAATACTCTCTTTCTCAAAAACCAAGATTGGAGGCCAATGATAGCTAGTGAAAATGCTCATGAATGAAATTTAGAATGCATAAAGAAAACAGGGGTCTGAGACATCATAAAATCAATCAGAAAATTCAAATGGCAACGGGTTGGTCATGTTGCAAGAATGAAAGACAACTGATGGATATCATGACTCACAACATGGATCCCCAGAGACCACATGCGCAATCGAGACCGACAGAACACAAGATGTAGAGACGAAGTAGACAAATTCAGAAAGTATTGACTCTGCGACACTCATGATAGAGAAATGTGGAAGATCCTGGGGAAGGTCCAACGACGAACATCAAAGGACTGATGATGATGATACACAGTTCTAGTGACAGATTTGGTTGATGGTCTCAAATAACCCGATTGACCATTGAAATCATGACTTATTTCAAATTGTTACAACTTTGTTACACTTAACTTTATCAATTTCTTTACTTCTGGTACAGCTTCAAATTCATTATTTTTATCATTTCTTTTGCAATGTTCTAAAAGTCATTATGCAGCAATATGCTTACTTTTACCCCATGCGGCTCCCCAGGTTGGGAACACCACGGAAAATGTTGAAACGGGGATGCTCAAGGAACCAAGTCTCCCCCTATCCTCACAAATCTCCAGCCACGCCCCAATATACATTTTTGGTTTACTTGGTGGAAAAGAAAGGCTGGAAAGAAGAAAAAAAGTATCTTCAGAGAAAGCAAAATAATTATGCTCCTAAAAATGACTCTAATCATGAGACTCCTCACATCAGCTTTCAGTGGAATAATTGATTGTTTATGTTACTCTATTACAGCCATTATCTTATGACATCATATCATTATCACAGCAGGATTTATGCCTCGTTTTTTTGACTTGCTCCAATTTCCTTCTACGTTAACTTCTATCGAATCCTATTCTTTACGTTATGTACAATCACAAAAATGCTGTCAAGTGTCCACGGAAAATTGCCTTTAATAACACGGTCTATAATGTTTATCACTGTTACATACTGAGGAAATGTTTTGAATTTAGCAAGAACAAGAACGTAAAGAAAAAAACAATTGCTACGGCTATTGAATTTTGTGAGCACAATATTTTTCGAAATGCGATCAAAATGCCCGTTCATTGCGAAACCATAGAAAATTACTGTAAAGACTAACATGAATGATAATGATTAACGAGAGAAAGGAGGGAACAAGAAGTGAATTGAAACAAAGCCGAAACTATCAATTACAATTTGGATGATACCACAGTAAATGGTTGTACAATCTGGTGCCTGGCAGGAATCTCTGTCTTCTATTATGTTATATTGTTTAAAATTAAAGCCTTACAAAGTTCTTACAATTTTTATTGTCCGTAGACGACAGGTATTTACTTGTTTTGCTTTGGTTATTTCAAAGAAAACTGACTGTTATAATCGGTTTTCCACACTCCAACATAAAATGGAGTAAATATTTGAATAACTCACCATTACAGTCAATAATTGAACGACCGTAGCGTCAGAATTTGAAGTCATGTAAAAAAAAAAGATATTGAAGAATAGATATGGTCTGAATAAATTCTATTTATCACATCACTGGCGTTTCTGCAGAGAAACATCTAAAATAGAATAAAACATCTTGAAACATCCGGATTTCGGAGAATCTAGATATTATTGATAAACCCACCAGAAAAAGGCCCCTAAAAAGAGTGAACAATATTTTTTGAGGTGTTTTAGTAGAGTACTGATGTAAATTTCCAAGTCTGTGGTCAAAACATCATGGCCAGGAGCAGCAGAATGCACACATACACATACATACATATGTGAAAAAGGGAGGAACCTTTCGTTGTCTTTAGTGGTTCAACTACGAAGCAACAACCAAAACTATCACCAAAATAGGTTTCTTTAGTTTCCAAGTTTGTCCATTTAGCTATGTATGCATACAAATCAAACCAATGGATCTAGAGGGCTGAAACTTTCAATATTTACTCCTTAGGACAGCGAATCTCCATGAAATCCTCAAGAGAAGAAATCAGAAAAAGAATTTCTCTAGGTTGGCAAGCTTTCATCAGCAAGTTCAACCTTCTAGAATAAGAAAATCTTGTTAGAGAATACAACCAATGCATCTTCTCGATAGTCACCTATGGAGCTGAAACATGGAACATAACCAAAAGACTGCCCCCTAAACTGACAACGATGGAGAGATAGCTAGACAGCACAGTATATTAGACGAAAGATAGGTGTCCGAGATACCATAAAATCCTTCAGAAGACGTAAATGGCAATGGGCTGGTCATGTTGTGAGAATTTCAAGCCAAAAGAAGACACATGAGTCGTGTCCATCGGTTGTCCGCCATTCTTGCAACATGGCCAGACCACTGCCATTGGAGATTTTTAATGGATTCTATGATGTCCCTGACTCTTGTCTTTTCTCAGATATACTGAGCTGTCTAGTGGTCTCTCCATGTCAGGCCCAGCATGATTCTTTCATGTGCACGTTGCATGGTTCTCAATTTGCGGATCTATCTCTAGGTTAGGTTCCATGTTTCAGCTCCATAAGTGACTATTGGGAGGATGCATTGGTTATACACCCTTCTCTTTAGGATTAATGGGATCTTCTTATTTTTGAAGGTTGAGCTTACTCTGCCAAAGGCTTGCCATCCTAGGGTGATTCTTTGCTTGATTTCTCCTTCTTTTGAGGATCTCATGGAGATTCGTTCATTATGTTTACTTGGAAACTAAACAGCATTTTAGTTTTCACTTTTGCATCACTTTTTTTTTCTTTTCTCAAATTGATTTTGAAACTGTGTGAATGTGATTTGATGCCAAATATTTCCTTTGGTGAGTCTAACTTTTGCAAATGAGTCTTTGAGAGATTGCTATGTTCACTTTTTATTAAATCATCTGAAATTCAACAATACAAAAATAGTTGGTTTCACTTCGGGACTTCCATGAATCATTCAGTCTTATGCTGATTCGTTGTTTCCAAGCGGATGCTTCCCTGTGTTCTAGAGCAAGAGCCCAGTGGATCAGAAATAATTGAAAAAAAAAAAAGCATTACTTGGATATCACTTTCTTATCTTCATATAAGTTATCTCACTACCAACAGTACTTTATCTTCTTTTTTTTTTCTCATATATATAATTGTAAAATAGCTTCTGTCAAAAATTGTTTTCTGATCATCCGTACCTTTTTTCCGTATGTATGTATGTATTAATCATGTATACAGGCCATACCAATGGAGCTAGAAGGCTAAAACTTTAAGTATTCACTATTCATCATGTCTGATAATTCAGTTTTCTGAGCCCCAAATAAATTTTCAGGAGACTTTCAATTAACTATGTTATAATATGCTGAATTAGTCCTTTAGAAAATGTCCGGTAGTGTTCACACTTATTTTTTGCGAATTCAGACTTTTTAGTGTGGCAACAACAGGCAAAAAATGAACATTCATTGATCACCTCTTTCACCAAATCTTTAAATGATCATCCCCAACACGGTATATTGCTCAGAGACATTTATATTGTGTGATCTATCTGACCTGTTATTTTGAACATAGTTTATATTTGTTCAGCACCATTCAATCAGAAATGTTTTCTCTTGCTTAACACCTCCAATCCCCAAGATGCTCCAAATCCATGATATAGATAGAGGTTGGGGCGGGGGTTTTTGATCCCTCCCTGATCTTGTAAATTTTGATGAGAAAAAATCATCATCATCAGTCTTTTAACGTCCGTCGTTGGACATAGACCTTCTCCAGGATTCGCCACATTTCTCTATCATGGGCATCACAGAGCCAATATTTCCTGAATCTGTGTAGTTCATCTCTCCATCTAGTGTTCTGTCGGCCTCAGTTTCTTATGTAATCTCTGGGGTATCCATGTTGTGAGACGTGATGTCCATCGGTTGTCCACCATTCTTGCAATATGGCCTGCCCATTGCCATTTGGGTTTTCTAATAGTTTTTATGATGTCACGGACACCTGTTTTCTTCCTTATATACTGTGCTGTCTTGTGATCTCTTCCTGTAAGGTTGAGTATGATTTTCTTATGCGCACGTTGCATACTTCTCGGTTTGCAGGTCTATCTCTTGGTTAGGTTCCATGTTTCAGCTCCATAAGTGACTATCGGGAGAATGCATTAGTTGTATTCTCTTCTTTTTAGGAATATTGGGATCATCTAGTTCTTGAAAGTTGAGCTTGCTCTGCTGAAGGCTTGCCATCCCAAAGTGATTCTTTGCTTGATCTTTTGAGGGTCTCATAGAGATTCGTTGTTTTGCATCTTCAATCTAGACAGTTATGTTTTTATTCTCAACATGATTATTGCACATGATTTTCGTTTTACTGAAGTTCGTGTGTAGGCTGACATTTTTGCTTCTTCGTTTAGATCATCTAGCATTAGTTGGAGGTCGTGTAGGTTCTCTGCGAAAAAAGACGATGTTGTCTGCAAATGTAAGGTTGCTCAAGTATTCACAGTCTATTTCGATTCCAAATTTTTCCCAGTCCGTGTTCTGGAAGATCAACTCAAAAGAGCTGTAAAGAGTATGCAATAAATAGATGTGCACTGTCACTGAATTTGTGAAAAGCAACTCGAAACTCCGAAATATTATTCTAGCATTTCATGTGTGTACAAATATATTGACATATGTATGTGATTATTGAATTTAAGTCCTTGTTTATGGGATTATTCGATTGTGCCTAAATCGAATTATAAAATACACTCTCGAATAGAAAAGTAAGAACGAAGTTTACTGAAGAGAAATATATGTATAAGTGACAACAGACACCACAGTGCCTGTGTCACTCGAGTGATAACCAACGTGTTTTCAGTTTTAGTGTAACTGTTTGAAATAAGTATTTGGAATTCAGATTAGAGTCATAATGTGTTAAGAGCATTATAAGCAATTAATTATCACTCTAGATATATAAAATTCATAGGTATATGTGTAAGCCCATATATATATATATATATATATATATATATATATATATATATATATTTATATATATATATATATATATTTATATATATATACATATATATATATATATATATGCATATATATACATATATACATATATATACATACATACATACACATATATACATATATATGCATATATATACACACACACACACACATATATATACATATATATATATATATTGCGTTGTATTATATAGAAACTTACTTGACATCATCTCCCGTCGTTACATAGTCAATGTATCACTCAATTTAGACAACGTAAATAGAATAAACAGTTTAAGAAAATTTAGGCTGTCTGAATTGAATGATATATTAACCATATAATGACCAGAAATCATTTCAAATAAGTTCCTAAATAATATAAC